>JAKTPV010000012.1:0-231190 GCA_030556335.1 Myxozyma vanderwaltii
TTATTATTATTATTATTATTATTATTATTATTATTATTATTATTTATTGCCTAGTTATATGTTTATTTCACATATATTCTACAAATTTAACGACGCCGGCGCCTAAAACATAAAGTTAAAGATAAAGATAAAACTAAAAAAACAAAAATAGAAATAGAAATAGAAAAAGGGGTGCTCATAAACACATTACACATGGCAAAAGAAACAGAAGAAAGAAGAAAGAGGCACAAAACAAAAAAAATTTCACTTCTTTGAAAAGTTGATAAATGGAAAAGAAAAAGAATAAGAATAAAAATAAAAATAAAAATAAAAGCAAAGGCTTGACTGACAAAGTCATTTTGTAGGTTGAAAAAAGTCATAAACGAGTTTGAACAAAAATGCACGTGTGAAACACAATCTGAAACATAAGCACACGGAGTAACAAATATACTAAACGCAATTTCATTACATCTTTGGCTTTTTGTAACTTTATATAGCAAAAATTCAATATAAATAAAAAGCCACTGAAACAAATCACTGGATCAGATAATACAGCACGAGAAAACAAACAAGGTCTAATGACAAATGGGCGCCCAGATCTAAAACTCCGAGTACAGTTTTTCATTTCAATACGCGTTTAGAATACGCTGACTTTTTGATAACTATCGCGCTTTGCAGAAGTTTCTGCTTGTTTTGCGGTATTCGCAGCTGTTGATGTATCATAATTAGATACAGGTGGATCGGGAGTTGAGTTTGTCGTAGTAGTTGTGCTAGTAGTAGTAGGTGTAGTAGTAGTGGTAGCAGTACTACCTGCATTAGAAGCACTTGCTGCAGGAACTGCGACACGTATCGGTCTAGTTCTCGGGACAATGTACGGTTGCATTGGCGCTGACGCAAAAGTTGGTTTTGCAATTATTTTGGGCGAATTTGAAATAAGATTTTCGAGTTTTTCGGTTTGAGTATTCGCGTAAATCTCGTCATATGTTTCCTCGAAATCGGGAGTTACCAACCTCACTGTTTGTTGTTCAATTGGCTCAGAATTTGATATGTTCTTTGATCCCAGTTTTCCGTCTACCACTTCTTCTTCAATTTGTTTGTCTTCTACCATCGGTTCTTCAAACTTGGGAAGATCAGGTAAAGGAACAGCTCGAGGTTGAGCAAGTTCTCTAAAATTTTCGTGAGGTTTGGTAGTATAAACAGAACCCTCTTCGCGAAGCAATTCTGGAATTGAAATCTCTGTTTTTTCAGGAGTAACAGAAGCCGCGTCACTCACACTATGATCTTTAGAATGTACAGTAATACCATGGAATAATTCATCACCAAAAATTCGATCAGGGAAGGAAATCATGGTTCGTAGCATACTTTGAATTAAACCAAATTCAGAGGTCATACCAAGTGGGTTGTTGTTAGGAAGCATGCACATTGAAAATACAATTGCAAGATTCACTGCATGCATTCTGTTAACATCACCAGCTTGTGCAATTCTATAATATCGATTTCGTTAGTTTCAAATCCTTGTATATAAACTGAATAGAAGAGGCATACATGTAAAGATGCTCGATTAATCGCTTAAGAAGATGATAGTTACAGCTAGGTAATTTTCTAACCACAACAGCAAACTGAGCAATCTTATCATCTTCATTTTCAATTTCTAAACAAAAAAAAAAAAAAAAGATCAGAACTTGTCCAGAGCGCTTCAAAATAAATCAATCATAACTTACTTGCAATAGCAGTGAAACTTGAAAATCTTTCAGTTGTCAATATAGGTTCAGGTAACTCCCGAAGATACATTTTAAAACAACCCGCAACTATATTGATATCAAACCAACGTTCATCAGCCATGTCAATTCTCTGACCAAAATCGAATTCTTTTCGAAGTGCTCGAACGTTAGTTTGAGAGCCTGGTACTCTGTAAATTCCAACTTCCTCGAGACCTTATAATACATTATTAGCATGTGAATATATCAAATAATTAAACGAAATGAAAATATACCTCTGCTTTCAATTTCATCTAACAAAATCTGAACAACAGACGGCACGAGTTTGTTTTCTCTTGCACATAATTCCTCGATAGGTACTCCAAACACTCTAGTCTCAGGAGATGGTTCAGGCCCAGAATCACCGCCAACTAGAGGCGTCTTTCCAACTTTTTCTAACGCGGTAGCTCGAGCAATCGAGCAAAGTTTGACCCAATCATCTAACTCTTCAGCATTCGTAGCTTGAAAAAGGTATTCATTTCCATCATCACATATAATTTTAAACACTCCAAATCCTTGCATATCAGATGGAATAGTGGTAATTGCGTAAGCGAGATTAATTGTTAAAGCTGGCTTGTTGCCTTTAACACTAAGATCAGAAACAGAAGCAGAGTCGGGAAGGTCCATAGCTGAAATAGATCGATCAGAAGAAGGAGGAGTCCAAGTGTTTGAAAAAGCCATTGAAATTGGTCTCACTGCCCTTAAAAAACCTCCTAATCTGTTCTTTGGCTTTCGATCAGGAATAATAGGAGAAGACGACTTGTTTGTTCCTGAAAGATTTATGTTACTGTTATGACGAAAAGAAGCTAATCCACTCGCACGAGCATGTTCTCTAGACATGCGATCGAGTGTTTCGCGTTGGCGAGTATCTCGTCGAACTTTGTCAAGTTCTTGAGCAACAAGAACATGGAAAGTCTTTGGAGTTTTTGAAGAGATTTTATACTCCTTTGCCTCTCGAGCAGCTATATCTTTAATATGTTTCCTATCGAATCTTCCATTCGATAAATCAGAAGTCAGAAGCGCCGCAACAGGAGTTTCTTGAACCATCATAGCACTCTTTCGAGCAGGTTTAAGATCAACAACGTTACTGAGAAAGTTGTAAACATATCTCTGTTTATCGAAATTGATCATTGCAGGATTCTCAACAGCCATGTTTGGAACAAAACAAACGATTTCAAAAATTCTTTCAAAGATCCATCCCATACAAGGCGTCAAAGGCTCAACAGGTTCAGAAATTGTGGAGTTTGAGTAACGATTAAGACTTTCATCCGCAACGGGCGCCATACTAGGAATAATATCCTCAAGAACTCCAATTGAATTTATTTCACTGTTACCAGTGACTTCACGAGCAGCTTGAATCCACGCAGCAGTATAAACGCGACTTTCAGGTCGAACTAAAGCAGCGCCGACAGCAGATTCAATCAAAGATGGTACAATCATCTCTTCCTCTCCCGAATCCGACTTTATCTGATTCTGTCCGCCAAATTCAATAATACTCATTCTTCGACGCGAAATCGCAATCATGTTCAAAAGAGTCTTCATACGACGAACACGAGTCAAACGCTTGATTGCAGGATCAGAAACATGCATAGTAATCCACAAGACAAAATTCATTCTAAAAGCGTATAGCTTTTTAACTGGTTTTGGCAAAAGAGATACCATAAGCTCATCATTTCGATAACTATGCAATGTTGCGCAGAAACTGTAAATATCTTGAATCATAAGTTCTTCTTCAGTTGCGATAGTGAGATTGCGAGCTGAAAACATCTTGAGGGGATCAATAGTTTGCGTGGCAAAAACTTCGTATACTGTCAACCAATCACGAAGTTTAATTTGCTTGAAAATAATCGCGACAACATCATCAACCATATCGCAAAAGCAATTAATACTCTCCTGAGAAGAATCTGGGAACCTGAATTGACCAGTCGTAGAACCAGCAGAAGGTACATAAGGCCAAGGAGAGAAATCAAGAGGACGATAAGATTTTTTAATGAGAGTTTTCCGTAGTTTTCGCGAAAGCGCTTCTATAGTGTCAGCATATCCACTAAGCCTTTCATCCAGATGTGCGATATATTTCCATTCCGCAGCCTCTTTATCAACAATCTGCAAAAATTCAATAAAACTCTCACGCAATTGAATCTCATTAACAAGGTCAGCAAAATAGTCAGTAGTCCAAATGTTACATGCTTCAAGCACACCGATATGGATCTTTGCAACAGCAATAGTATCGATGATGTCACCTTCCACCAGCTCGCGATCCCATTCAGGAAAGTTTTTAAGCTCTTTAGCATCTTCCTTTGCCAAAGAAACCGAAGCAGCACGCGCACCAAGGAATCTGTGGCGTAAGGCATCAAGTAAGAGACCAGAAGACGCAAAATTCTTATAAGTCGCGAGGAAAGTAGCGCTGTAAACGTCCATGTCCATGTTCAACGTTGCCAAAGTGCCAAACTTTTGCAAATTCGGTAAATCAGCATTGACAACATGGTCAGTAAAATCTTCCACCCCAAGTACCAAAATATCAACCAAGCGCTCAAAAGTAGCAGCCTTTGACACGACAGTGACAGATGGAGCTGCATATTCAGCAAGTTGAGATTCCACATTCTGAGGCTGAAATTGTGCTGATAATCTGCGAGATCCAGAACTCATCCGTTTTGATGGATTCTCAATTATAACACTTGAAAGGCGAGATCCACGAGCACTCTCTTCTCTAAAGGATTTTAAAACAAGCTCTGATCGCACGCGGTAAAGATTTACTCCAACGTTGAGAACATCGCGAACGCCGAGAACAAGGAAATTGCGGTACGGAAAAGCAGCAACGCGGTTTCGAGAAGTCATATCAAGTTCAGAAAAACCAGTAATGTCTATATTTCCTGAGCGCAAAGGAGGCAGGGAGCTTGCCCGGCGAAGACGACGCTCGGAGCCTTTTGGAAGAGGCTTTGACACAGGATGCTGCTTCTCATGTCTGTCATACTTTTCACGCTTGTCATGCTTTTCGTGTTTATCGTGCAAGCCAATTGAGCTTTCTACAGAAGCCTTCGATCTCAAGGATGAAGTCGATGACTTCTTATGACTAAGTAGACCACCTGCTTCCAAAAGATCTTTTTGAGCAAACAGCTTGTACGATTCAAGGACTTCTGTAAACAAAATAGCGGAATATGAGCCGTTCGAGAGAGGCAGTTTTTGCGTGACATAGCTCTGAGAGTAAGCTCCACCAGAGGGTTCACAAGCGAGAGACATCTCCATGAGAACGATTGGCGTAAGCGGAGGCGCGTGTTGACTGGTGTGGTAAAGAGAATAGAGACATTCTTGGAAAGCTGTAATTGGATGCTCAAGTTCGGGAAGTTCATCGGTATTTTTTATTGAGTCATAGTATGTATTCCATCGTTCTAATGACTTGCAAACACGAGCAAGTTCCTCCCGAGAGATAGCGACGGAGATAGAAGACTAGAGCACAATTAGCGTCTGGTGTTGAATTGGAAGAAGAAAAAGAAGAAGAGGATGGGGCATACCTTATTTACTTCAGCCATCTTGTCGACATAATGAACGCCAATATCACCAAAATATGGAATTACAGACTCTTTTCTATACGTTGTACCTATTCCATCAGGGGTAAGGATGTGAGAGCTCTCATGTCTCGAGGAAGCCTCAGAAGCAATGATGCGTCTATCGAGATCAATGACAACAGGGGCCCACCCTCTAGAAATAATCGACGTGAGATCGGGAGGAACTAATGCCCACATTTCTCGCAGTCGACATATTGCAGGAGAGCACACAAGACTAGCGATAGCAAGCCAACCCACCATATCGCCGCGCTGTTTGAGGCTGTTTCCGAGTGAAATCCAGCGAGAGAGGATATTTGCTCTGGCTATAGGATTGTTGAAAGAAGCTCTTGCGGGAAACAAATGGCGGATCATAGTAGCGCCTAGAAAATGAGGGTGGGCAGCAGTCGCGACGAGGGGGTTGCGACGGCAGCAGTCGTATTTGAGGCCGAAGAGCAGCGAGAAGTCGTTGACTGGCGACCAAGAACGGAATACGCGCAGGTCAAAGAGATGAATCTGAGCAGCGAGGACGTCAAGGTCGAGATTCATGAAGGCGTCAACGGAGAGACCGCGTCGTAGTTCAGCGTACGGGGCGTCCGCGCGTGACGGCTGCGCCAGAGGGGGCGTGGAGCGGATCAGGCCCTGGAGCATGCTGCGTTTCTCTAATAGCTCTAGCCTAAGTGAGGCATTCTGATGAGAGTCCGCACGCTCGAGCAGAGAGGTGAGAGTAGCATAAATGTCGTCGTCGAGGAGAAACGAGGAGAGGCTGGAGATGGTTGTGGAGAGTACGAGAGCGACGCGTTCGGGCACACGCGCGTCGTCGATGGTCGCAAGACGGGCGATGAGCGCGTAAGCGGGAGCAATGTCGGTCCAAAGCGGCAAAAGCAGTAGCGCGTCGGCAACGAAGGCGGGATCGGGACCAAAGAGGATTTCGTGGCAGATGGCTTCAACAGAGCCCGCGAGAACAAGACCAGAGTCTGCGATGACCAGCTGCGGATGTCGCTCGGCAGAAAAGTGCAAAGGCTCTGCATGCGAGGTTAGTTTCGGAAGCACACAATCAAGGCACAGAGAAATACTCACGAGAAACAGCGGGATCATAGTCGAAGGCACGAACACCAATGTCCGGGCGGAAGAGAAGCAGCGTCGCGTCTTTAAGCAGAGCCCTGTGCAGCCGCCAGTCCGGCACTGGCGCTGTCGACAACACCGCCTTGTTCAGCCAGCCCTGCTTCGCGTCTTCCGCAGACGTCGCAGTATCGTCAAAGGCCCTGCGCAAGGGTGAGCGTGGTGAAGAGGCCGCTGTTGCTGCTGTTTCCTGGGGCATCGGGCTCAACGCCAGCAGATCGTCGTCTTTCTTCGAGTGCTTGAACATTCTCAGCGGCCGCGGTCGATGCTCGTCCGGCTCCTGCCTCGACGTCCACTTCATCGCCTGCTTCATGTGTGGTTTCGGCCCGTGTGCTTTGCTTTTGAGGAGCAATTGCCGTATGGAGTAAACAGTGGTAAGGCTGCTGAGGAAGGTCGTGTATCCCCGAGAAAGGGGCGCCGCAGAAAGGTTTAGGGCGGGCTAAGTCGGCCCGGAAACTGCTCCTGCTGCTGCTTTCCACCCCCCCTTCTCGCCCCAAGCAGAGCGTGGTGTTGTTTTTGGTCTGAGAAAAGAGCGATTACGTGCGGTAGTTTACAGATTGGCATGTTGAGTTTAAAAACAGGATGTGGAGGCCAGGTAAACACGCGGCCACAGACTACGCGACCAAAGGGATGTATTGCGCTTGCCTAATCGAGCATCTTCTCATCCCTCCCCTCCCCCCCCAGTGTATTTGCGTCTATCCAAATCTAGCACAGCCCTTTCCTAACGCCGTCTGCCCGGTGCTTTTGGCCGTGAAAATGCATGTCTAGCTGCGGTTGGGGCCGGTCGAAGGTCAGCCTCCAGTGACGCGCGCGTAATCTCGGTGCCGTCATTTGCCTCAATCTGTTGTATTGTGTTAGTATCCTCGCAAAAAAAGCCATAGTATAATTTGAGCTCACCTTGCGTGCAATCTTCATTCCGGTTAGCTCCTCTGCCTCAGCAACCAAGGCCGCACGACACGACGCGTACAGCATCCGCTCTTTGATCTTGGATGTCGCCGGGCAAGTGTAAACAAAGATCAATGCTTCTTCCGCCCCGTCGCTGTGCTTGAAGAGAAAGAAAGTGTACCGCGGAGCCTCGACCGAGATCACATTTGCCAGACCTGACGGCTCCTCAACAGCTGTCCTCGTGGATAGCTCCACGCTCTCCTTCGCGACATCAATTTCCAGCACTGCGACGTTCTCGCTCTGCAAATTGCTCAGCGCCGCCCGCACCTCCTCCGACACTGGAAAACTGAGTCCGGCAGACACATGCGCCTTGCGCGTCGACACACCCGCAAAGCCCTCCTTAGCCTCAATCTCAATCACAGATTTGAGTGCGCGCTCTTCCTCCGTCAACGGGCCGCTGAGCTTCTCGTGCTCTGCAAACTTGCGTAGACCCTCCGCACTCAACTCGTCCGGCTCAGTCGTGAAGAACGAGGACGTAATTTTATCGCTTCCGAGCTCCCTAGTTAGTGTGTTACGCGTAGATGCGTACAGCATCTTGTTGCGTACAGGTGCCGCGTCTGGAATGTAGGAGATCAGAGTAATTCCGTTACCATTGTCGTTGCGGTGGAGAATGTACAGCGGCGAAGTGGTGGTCACTTCGCTCGCCAGCTGCGAAATGTCTTCAAAGTAGTTTTCCTTTACCGGGAATTTCGAGCCTGGCTGGAGTGATTCTGTATTGTTGTTATTATCATTGTTGTATTTGTTTAGTGTTATTGATTGTATCCAATTGCAGGTTGTGCTTACCGTTCTCGATCTTGATCAGGAGCGAGCGTAAGCTGTCGTCATTCGCGAACGATTTGAATGCCTCGAGCAAGTCCGACGAAGCTAAACAAATAATATTCAGCGAGCTCTTCTATCAACAAAGCAGCTAAATTACTAAATTGTACTTACCTTTAATTCCAGATTGGTTCGACATTGTTGATGTGTAGTAAAGAATACGCTGCAGCATCCACTCTTCACCGAGGCCGAAGATAAACGTAAAACATC
Source organism: Myxozyma vanderwaltii (assembly GCA_030556335.1). Taxonomy (NCBI): domain Eukaryota; kingdom Fungi; phylum Ascomycota; class Lipomycetes; order Lipomycetales; family Lipomycetaceae; genus Myxozyma; species Myxozyma vanderwaltii. The sequence goes on from JAKTPV010000012.1 coordinate 8,369, forward strand.
TGAGCCTCACGCTTAACCCGGAACTGCTTCAAACAGATTTGATATCATTACTTTACGAACAATGTCCACTCAAAACACGCAGCGTGCTCTGACAATAAATCGTATGTTAATGCTGTGTATGATGTATATTAAACTGTTGCTGATTTGTTATTCATAGAGCGCATAAACGAGGCCACAAGTCAGGTTCTGGCAGAGTATCATGAAATCGTTCACCTTGCGCCAGTCGCTTCCAAAGACAGTGTTGCGACTGCCACCGAAACATATCAAATAGAAGGTCATTCTGTTACAATGGTATGTATTAATGTATATTACTCCAAGATGAACAATTACTGATTAAAAGTAGGTGCGCGCAATTGAAGATCTTCTTATGTTGTCAAGATCATTGAAAGAAGCCTGGATTCTCAGTATAGTCTCGTCGTCGCTCGAGAGCCACAATTCTTGATAATCTTCATAATCATCAATATCTGTTCTGGTTACGGCTACGGCGCTTTGGGAATTATTGTATCATAAATCTGTATTCTATACATTATTACACTCGTGACTAAATCACAGTAACTTGACCTTTAACTTCATGACTAGATAAATATCAAACCCAATGCACAAAACCACAACGCAAAACATTAATATCACTACTTCCAGCAAATGCCTTTCCATCAATCTCCTTTGAGACTCGTACTCATATATCATTGACCTCCATAATTGCTCATACTGCTCTTTTTGATCAGCGTAATTTTGCCTGAAAATATTCATTTGCGTAGAGACTGTTGAATTCAAATTGTCTAGCATGTCTACTAACTTTGAGTTATGTCGTTTTTCAATCTTTGTAAACGCATCGCGAAACATCCGACTTTGCTCTTCAATGTATTGAAGAGAAAGAGTAGCGTTAGCTTCCAATAACGTCAATCGCTTCATTATTGTTTTGTAAACAGATTCCTGCGTAGTCGGATTTGGAGCTGGTGCAGATTGTGAAGCACTAACTTCCGTTGCCATAGCTTCGTCGCCGGTAAATTCACCTGAATCGCCAGAACTCTTTGCAGTTTCACGAACTTGCGCAATGACAGTCACAGGTTTCACACCTGTCAAATCAAAAGGATAGTCTCGACCTGAATCCCATTTAAATAAACTCGAGGGTGCGTCGTATATACGATCAGACATTAAAAGGAAATATCTGCGGATGTAAATGTCACTCAATGGTGGGCAAACCATAAGCTTAACAGGTAGATCTTTCATTGTGATTGCTGGTACTGTCGCAGGTATGAAATCAGCAATGGGTTTTAATGCATTTTCTGGTTTCTGATTCTGTTTCTGTTGGTGCTGTTGTTGAATTTGTGCATTCGTCTGGATATGCGTCTGCGTCGGTGCTTGCTGCGATGATTGTTGTTGTTGCTGCTGCTGCTGTTGCTGCTGCTGCTGTTGTTGTTGTTTCTGTTGTTGGTGATAATTCTTATCTTTCTTCATCTCTTCTTCAACTTTCTCATCTTCCTCATCGTCGCGCTCATCATCCTCAGCTCGATACAGTTCTTCCTGATACTTATACTCCTCCATTTCAGTAGTTCCATGAACATGAATTACCGATAATGGACAGTAGAATTCTTGACCCCAGTGACTTTGAAATTCGATTCTCAAAAATTTTGCAAAGATTAAAGGATTCTCAACTTCAAAATTCTGAAGTTGACGAACATTTGCTGCTTCGAATTCTCCCAGCATTTTCCATCCGCTAGATTTTATTGGATATCGATCTGATACTGAAACACGAAACTCGCGCACCATACTTGAGAAAAATTCATAATTAGCAAATGAAATTGTATCTATCAAAATATCCTGACAAAGTTCAATAATGACATATTTATTAGCCGCATTGCATGGGTTAAGCATATAGCTATCTTTATTCTCGACTAAAATCGAAGAAGCGCCTCGCATTTCGGGGTTCGTTTTTATGATTGTAGCCGCGCAATCAAATGATGCGTAATTTGATCTGCTCTTATTCTTCATACGACCACCGCGTTTAGTCTTCGGATCAGCTACAACAGTCTCTATCGAAGGTGCTGCACTACTTTCAGCAGCCGTATCTTTCCCATCAGCATCAGATTCTTCGTTACTGTCGGAGGGATATTCAGTTTCAAAGAAATCAAAACTGAGTTCGAGATCACCACCTAAATCATCAAGACTTTGATCAGATGCGCCAGAGGGTCTTGCACGATCTTGCGCACCATGATTTTTTCGACGTTTGATCTCTTCGGCAGTCAAGCCTGCCTTTTCAAGGTTCTGAGACTTCCACTCTTCGAAAGAGAGGAAATTCGAGCCGTCTAGAAAGTCTTCTGAGGCAGTAGGAGAAGCGGAGGATGAGGATGAGGATGAGGATGAAGAAGTCAAAACAACAGGAGGCGTCGTAGTATCTAAAAGAAAAGTAGATGACAAAGCTAAAAATGCAGAACTAGTGCTATGAGCAGGCAGCGAGTCTATTCGATTTTCGCACATCCCGTATGTAATGTACGTCTGAGGGAGGCATATTGACTCCTGAACTGATGCAGCAGAAGTAGAGCACCCAACCGCCAAACAAAACAGCAAAAAACAAAGTAGATTCATATGCTGAAATGCACAGGGTATAGATCTTTGCAACATCGGAGCATTACGGGCGCGGTTCATTGACGAGACTCAAAAGGTCAAGTTCATGTGCTAAAAAGGTGCGTGTGAGATTATCTGATAGGTACTTGGTGGTGCGTAGCTAACAAGTGAACAGGCCGGTCCGTCAGAGCTCAGTTATACATTATATTCAAGTTCTTGTTCAATGTTGTGCCATTGTCTCTGCCAAAGATATATATGGCTGCTGAGGGTAGAATCTTGATACCTGGCTTAATGATATCTGGCGACTTCACACACTACCAACTGCACTTCAATAGAAAAGGCCGCCTGTACGCACTATCAAAATTAAAAGCAGAATACACAACATACCAGTTATAAATTTATTAAAATACAGATTTAACTGGACCACGTCGCAAGCTCTCGAATAGCGCGGGATATCTACGTTCTGGCGAAGAGCCCTGTTTACTTTAGGCCGGGCCCTAACCTTCTGCCGCCTTCACGACTGCCACCCTCACCACCTCGAGACAGCCTGCTTTCTGCGTCCGGCTCAGCCAATTGCACCTGGATCGGGCCATTTTGCCTCTGTACTTGTTTATCTGCTACGTAATTCCGACGGGATTGGTATCAGCGGTCTGTTTAGTCTGCCGAAGATGGACAACAGCGGGTACAACCTGCTCTTGCGCTTCGTCCATTCGCAGCATTTCACACTCTTCCTCTGCATCTCCTATCTTGCCAGATATACAGAAAATGTCGGCATTCACTTTCATCTCTGTCAGAAGCTGCGGACGTTTCCTTATTTGGAAATTGAATTCTTCCTGCCGCAGCTGTGTCAGATCATTCTAACCGTGCCGACCGACTCCGTTGCGCTCGAGGATTTTTTGTTGGAAATGTGCAATCGCAGCACTCATAGTGCCGTTCAGGTGTGTTTTCCTTAAGTTTTTGTCATGCTTTGTGTTAGACTGCGCAGTATCGGTTGCTGGGCTTTCAATTGAATCTCTGGGATACTCTTTCATGATTGTTTTCGATAACAAGACAGCACCTATGCCGTGTTGCGATCCAATGCAAATACTGACTGTGGTTACCTTTCTCTATTTGCAGACATTCTGGCTTCTACAAGCCCATCTCGAGGACCTTTCTCACGACCCCGAGGCTCGCTCGTTTCAGATTTGCAGACGCGTTTATAATCGTGTTCAATATATCCTGTTTGGCATTGGTGAACCCCCCCAGCAAAAGATCGTTGCGAATCCCGTACCTACTCTTATGCTCGCAAGTGCCATCATGGGTGCTATTGCAGTTCCGGGAATTACAAGATTTGTCGGTCCTCTTACGGTCGCGCAGGCGCGTAAACCGAGATTGCGAGTATTCCACTTGGCTAATACAAAGAAATTGAGACGGAAGTCTGCTTCTCCGCAAAATGGATCCGCAGACAATGCAGGTGCGCTTGTGCCGCCGCAGTTGACTCGTATCGAGACTGATAACGTGCGGCATAACATGGAAGATGTAGACGAAGACGAAAATGAGAATGAAATCGAAAATCAAAATGAAAATGAAAATGAAGAAATTGCTACTACGAATAATGGTGATACTGGTGTTGAAGATTTCTATGGAGTAGACAGTGGGCCTTCTCAAACAAGCGTGAATCACTATTCTCAGGATCCTGAAATCGCAGATATGCATCCATCTGCTGCGCTTTATGGCATGGATACAGCTGGAATTTCTTCTTTGCCGGATTTGCGCCAACAGCAACAGTTCCAGGAAGACAAGCCTAAACCTCATCCATCTCTATCTTCAACATCAGTCGTCACCCACGGTACATTTCACCCCAAAAAGAAAACTGGAAACCATGTTCATCCTGTGGCAACTTCGACGCTTACAATGTCTGCAAAGATTCGCATGTTGAAATCAAATTATTTTCGATATGAGACTGCGTTTGCGTATGCTTTGCAGGCAATTTCTACGCGTTTAAGATTGGTTCCAAAGCCAGCTCGACTTTCAGCTCTTCGAGCTGAAATCACTCTTTTAAATAATGAACTTCCAGCTGAGGTTGATATTCCAATGATTCTTGAGACTGATACTTATCGCGCGAATCCGCGACAGCACAAAATTGTCCGGATTTCTCCTACGGAGGCCACTGTTCTTAATTCTGCTGAGCGAGTCCCGTTTTTGCTTATTATCGAGGTTTTGAAGAATGATGTTACTTTTGATCCCGATACGGATCGGAATCAGGATATTCTTAATAATCCAGCCGATTATCGCAGTCTGTTTGATTTTGCTTATTCTAACAATTCGCCTAATCACTTAAACCTTGCGGTTGAGACAGTAAAACCTCAACCTAAAGAAGATCTGACCGAGACTGAACTCGGAGATATATCCGTTTCAGCATTGGCGAATATCTCGGACAATCGTGGCAATGAGTATTCATTACCGAATGTACCTACGACACCTATTCCGGCCACCACCGGTGGTGCGCCTACAGCTTCAAGTTCGTCTTCTCCTCGTTCTACAGAATTATCTTTTTCATCTTCATACTCAATCTCACGCGCTTCTTCGTTACCAGTTCCCAGAAATGCATCCGAACTTAATGATATTGCAGTGCATATGCGAACAGCTGCTACGATGCTTGCTCAGCTTGATCTCGCTCAAGGTCAGAGTCAGTCTCATCAATTGCGGCTTCCAAAGGATGAGATCCAGCAAATCAAAGGAAGGATTATCCATTCTATGCAAGTCTTGGAAGAGCAAGCTACATTCGAAGATGTTGATGTGGCTATTTCTGCTCCAAGATTAAGCACAAGTAGTGCGCGAAGTATGGGCAGTTCCCGAGGACATCATCATGGCGTGAATAAAGAAGCAGGAGAACGAAGAATGGAGAATGATTTAAAAACTGGTGTTATTAAAAATGACGAGACAGAAGTTGGTTTCGGTGAAGAATGGGAAGCTAAGAAGAGACGAATCCGAGCAATGTCACCATATGGGCATTTGCCAAATTGGGATTTAGTGTCGGTTATTGCAAAAACCGGTTCAGATTTGCGACAAGAAGCTTTTGCTTGTCAGATAATTCAAGCTATGAAACGGATATGGGAGGAAGCTGAGGTTGATATCTGGGTTCGACGAATGGCGATTCTTGTCACGGGTGCTGGATCTGGACTTGTGGAAACAATCACAAACGGAGTTAGTTTACACTCTCTCAAGAAAGCTCTTGCTACATCGATGCTCGGGCAAACTGATGGACCTCATAAGGGAACGAAGTTCGCGTCGTTGTCGGAATACTTTTTCAGAGTTTTTGGAGTTCGAGGATCTGATAGATTTAGAAAGGCACAATCTGCTTTCATGAAATCGCTTGTGGCGTATTCTTTGATTTGCTACTTGTTACAAATTAAAGACCGTCATAACGGTAATATTCTGCTCGATACAGATGGTCATATCGTCCGTATGTTATTACCCTTCGCTATGATTGTTTTATTATTTACTTACATTTTTCTCCTTAGATATTGATTTCGGTTTCTTGTTATCAAACACTCCGGGCAGTGTCGGATTCGAAGCAGCTCCGTTTAAACTTACGCAAGAGTATGTTGAGTTAATGGATGGACCCAGTTCCGAGACTTTTGAGACATTTCGAGCATTAATGAAGCTTGCATTCAAAGCTTTACGCAAGAAAGCGGATGATATTGTTGTTTTGGTAGAAATGATGCAAAAAGAATCTCCACTTCCTTGTTTCCAAAGCGGTGAAGCTACGGCTTCTTTACTGCGTCAGCGGTTTCATTTGCAGCTTTCTGAAGCTGATGTTGATAGTTTTGTCGATAATCAATTGATTAATAAGAGTATGGGCAGTATATATACTAGATTGTATGATCAATATCAACTTGTCACTCAGGGTATTTGCAGTTAATTCTCTGATAATATATGTTCAAATGAGGATGGATGAGGTTATACCTCTCTGAGAGAGAGAACAGAGATTAGTGAGGCTATTGGCGATTAAGTTTTATTTATTCATGTTTATATTTTAGAAACAGGTAGTTCAAGATTCATCAATTCTTCCCTTCTAATCATATAAGAACCAAGCCACGAGTTGAAGACTGATAGTTTATTTATTCATTTATTTATCTGTTTTTTTATAAGTCTCTTTTTTTGTTTTCTTGCAACAGTGTGGTTATACTTTATTCTCATACTGTTTTGTCGTGTATTTCCCTTCATTTTCATTCTTTGTGTATTAATTTTTTTTTCTGTGTTTTTTTCATTTTTTTTGTTCCACACCCCTCGGATTCATCTTCTTTTTCTGAATGGGGTTTGGAGAGATCTTGGATTATAACTAAGAGTTTAAGTTACAAAATGACTCCGAGTTTATACCTTCTCATGAGCAGACCTTTCTCTTATATTTTTGAATTTTCTTTCATTTGATTTTTTTGTGTTTATGACTTGATACAGTATTTTATGTTATTTTATTTTATTATTATTATTATTATTTTTATTATTATTATTCATTTTTTTTTTACGATATGGAAAAATAAAAGAAATATAGAGTGAAAATTTATTATAATTCCGTGATATATAAAATAAAAGTTATTTTACTCTTCTAAATTCAGTAATTCAAAAACAAAAAAAAACTAAAATAAAACAAAGTAATGTATAAGTAGTGAGGTTTCCCCTTTAATTAGATTAATCTGTAATTATCTCTATAGGAGTATGATTTTTACTCCCTTCTCTAGCTTTCACGATTGCACTTTCAATTTTTAAAACTTCGTCACGATCAATTCCTCGCGCTACTAAAGTTTTCATATTTCTCCAACCACCAGTCCATTCGAAAGATAAAATAGCGTTAGCATTAAGCCATGTGCAGTAACTGAAATCGATCCATTTAAGACTATAACTTGTACGACTGATTGCTCGAAGAGTTGCTACTGGTGATGAAGAAGGATATGTCTGCGCAGGAGAATCAGGTTGAGAGTAAAACATTTCAGGAGGAATTGGCCAATTTGCCAATGATAAAGCGAGTAATGTTGGCTGTTGTCGTAAAATTGTAACTAAAGAAGACCATAATTTTGTTGGTGAGGTATAACTTGGATGAGATAGAGAGAGCGCGGATAAAAATGGGAATGCTCTAGTTGATGAAATCGAATGTTGCCATGAATCTGAAGGTGCGGAAATTCGTTTCGGGGACATAAACTTTTGAAGAAAGGAAAGACGAGAATCATCAATTTGAAATGTTAGATCAAGACATGTTATTCTATCATTAGAATCATCCATGTCCATCTCACCATCAGTATCTTCAATCTCTGATGGAAATTCAGATTCTTCACCATTTTTAACAAATTGAGGGTCAAAAAGCAATCTGAATCCTTTAATTCCAATTCCGTTAGGACTATATAATCCTAAATATGCAATTAAAACCATTTTCGTAGCAGGTTCAAGATCAGATAAATAATAACGTAAATATTCCACATTAAATTCCCAATCTCGTGATAATCTGACTAAACACCAATGTTCTAAACTGCCTTCTTTAGGTAAAAGATTAGCCATAACAGATAGTGGGGCGCCCGGTAAGTTTCGTTTTAGAATGTTTCTTTCTATTCTGAACAACTCATATTCTGCAGCTTTTCGATCCGTCCAAAACTGGGTCATCTTTGAGGAAGAAGAAGCCTTTACTTGCTTTCCGTATATCCTTTGTCTGGCTCTCCGTCCTGGAACAGTTGCAAAAGACCCCCTCTCTTGAGCTATCCAAGTAGCTGGTGGTGGTGGGCCTGCAAAAGTTCGCCTTGCAGGTGGTCTTCGAGGTTGTATTGAGGCCTGCGGTATGAGTCCATCTGCTAATGTGGGATTTTCCTGTTGATTTACCAATAACTCTGTCGGTTCATCTATAGCTTCAGGATCCGCTAGATATTCCAAAAGCGATGCAGTGGCAGTTACAGTGTTTATTTGCCTTGCCGCGGCAGTAGCAGAACTACCGTTTCCCAAATTCATATTATTCATTTCCTGAGCGAGCGCTCGCGCACGCGATTCTTGGATAAGTTCGTTCACGGATCTTTGTTCTCTTTCTTGATTCTGATTTTGTCGTGCAGACACAGTTGTATTAATTGCTGCATAATGCTTCGTTAGTGTATTTGAATTATGATGGCGTCTGGGCATAATATATTGATTCTATGTCTGATTTATCAAAATCCTGGCGATAGCGACGGATACTATATTTTATCCCGCCACGAAAGACGAGCGTAAGGAATCAAACACACCCACGCAGATACTAATCCCAGTATTAATAATTGTAAATGATTAACTATTTAAAACTAGTAATTCAGTATTTTTGTTATTGCGGAAAGAGATAACAGTCATTTGATTGATTGACTTTTGAATTTAAACGATAAACTGCTCGGTCCATCGTTGGGACTTTTACCACGTTTAAAACGTGTTATAAAAAATGAAATATCAATCTTTTATTCTATTTTAAAAAGGTATTTAGAAAACAGTTTAAATTTAAGAGACATTTGGTATTCTTCTTTACCATTAAATTAGTAAATATCTTAATAACATTTTAGAAACAAATAAACAAAACAATTGAAGCTGTCGTATTATATTGAAAATATATTAAAATTTCATAAAACTCCCAACCTTTACTCTCTTTTTTTTCAAAAATATACCTTTGATAAAATATAGAATCATTATTTCTACGCATATTCAATGAACAAAAAACAGCAAAGAATCTTATAACAAACAATACACAATCATTTAAAAAGAAAAATTGTTGTTCTTGACGATAGAGGGTTAATATATATATATATATCAACACGTCTTCACAACTTGTAATCGATTTGAAATGTTCCGAAGTTCAAAAGGTCTTTATTCACAAATTCCATGTCCTGTATTTCCTCGCTGTCAAGTCCCGTTTTGTTTATTCAACCATCCACAGACAGCAGGATTACATACACAGGGAAATGGAAACCAAAAAGAGATCAAAGATCAGGCAAGTGCCGAGAATGGCACGAAACGTCCTGCTCCGCGGTCACCATCGCCCAGTCGAATACCTGCAACTGATATTTCGAGCGCAAGGTCAGGATTAATGAGCGATCTAATGAGTTTTAAACGGAATGTATCGACAGCTATAAACACAGACTCGATAAATGCGCCTCCTCCAAAGCCTTTGACGAGTGGCCATAATTGTATTCAAGAAAACCAGCAACATATTGCCCCAAAGTCATACGACAATAGACTGGTATCAAAAAACCTGGAAGATATACTGCAAAGGCAAAAGAAAACTAATGGACCCAGTTCAGTCGTTCGGGCGGGTGGACAGGAAACTCCGACAACCCAGGCAAAATTGAAATCGAATACGGCGCCGCCTCAAGAATCGCCATCCACCACATCCATCGCACCCCCACCTACGAAAGATACACCATCTATATATATTGCTCCAGTCAAGCCTAATCCACCAGCTGTGCAGCGTCAACGACTCGAATTTGCAAAAGTCATTGCAGATACGTTACGAAAACAGGATCTGACAACAACTGTTAATTACGATGCGGGTCAAATTGAACATCATTTGGCAAGTACTACATCATCTGCCACTTATATGAATTCTGTCAAACATTACATTATTAAACTCAGAAAAATGAAGAAATCAGAATATATCTCAATGCGACAGGAAGATAGAAAGCAGGCTGCTCAACGTTCACTTGCTGAACGAAAGCCCAGTTCTGCAGATTACAAAGATGTGGAGCTTTCAAATGAGCAGATATTAAGCGGTTTGAAATTATTACTACACTCGAATGAAAAACTCGCAGCTAGCGGGTTCTTAATCGAACCACCTAGTGTCGAAGAAATCACTGAAGCAACAGCTGCAATCAAATCTGCAGGTGGTTACGAAACTTGCGATCGATGTACGACACATTATAAACCTGACATGCCAATGCAAGCAGAATGCTTTTATCACTGGGCTAAACCTCTCTCAAGAAGATCATCTGAAAATACTTGGTCTAAATATTTTCCGTGCTGTGGTGAAGATGCGGGCCACAGCAGAGGTTGTCGAACTGCTCCCGAGCACGTGTATATTATCAAAAGCGCAGCACGCCTTGCATGCCAAATTCCATTTATCGAAACAACTATGGATGGACCTGATTATCCTCGTGCCGTATCACTGGATTGCGAAATGGGATATACAAATCTCGGGACTGAGTTAATCCGAGTCACTGTATTAAATTACCCATCTCATGACATAATTTACGATACACTCGTCAAACCAATAGGACGCGTGATTGATCTTAATACTCAATTTTCAGGCGTTTCATCACTTGATAAAAACCTCGATGGCGGAGAAATTCCATCATTCGGCACTACTCGCCAAATATTACTTTCAAAGTACATTGGAAAAGCAACAGTAATATTAGGTCATGGTCTCGAAAACGATCTTCGTGCATTACGAATTATACACACGAAAATCGCCGATTCATCACTTTTATATCCTCCAGATAGCGCGAAAGCTGTCTCGGCTGGTATGAGAGTTAGTCTTCGTAATCTTACTAGTAGATACTTGGAACGTGAAATTCAAGTTCAGGGACAAGCTGGAAAACTTGGTCATGATAGTTTTGAGGATGCAAAGGCAGCGGCGGAATTGATTACCAGAAAGATTCAATTTGCTTATAAAGAACTGAAAAGTTTTGAGAAACTTGCTTCTGCAAGTTAGTCTGGCATATTGCCGTTTTTATTATTATTATTATTATTGTATATACAGGGGGTCGGGTACTCATAATCTTGGGTGTGGAACAAAAGTATGGGTGGATTGTAACAATTCCACCGGTTTTGCATTTCTTTTTTTCTCACCATTAGCATTGGTAGGTTCTTGGATTTCAAGTACTTATAAATAAAATTTGTAAATATCCAATTCAATATTCAAATTCATAAAACAAAAAACAAAAACAAAATATCATTGTAAATACATCAAACCGTTTTCCATACGCCAATTACCAATCTCACAGGATAATTTTCTTGCAGATGTATTTATTTGACTAAATCCTTAGCCTTATCGATTAAAGATTTATGTCCAGATGATTTGCCAGCTTCATGTGACTGACGCAAGGAAATATCATCGGCACGCTGACCAAAGTCATCTCCAACGGTAGTTTGGTTCTTAGTTCCCCGGGCTCCGGAACCAGCACCAGCACCAGATCCGTATGAACTGGTGTCCTGCTGAGTGCCTTGGGATCCATATGAATCAACGTCCGAAGAGCCGTAAGCGCCAGTAGACTGAGCACCGGTAGACTGAGTATTGTAAGCGCCAGACTGGAGACCAGATTGGCCGCCAGATGAGTGTTTAGTTCCCCGGGCTCCAGAACCAGCACCAGAACCGTATGAACTGGTGTCCTGCTGAGTGCCTTTGGATCCATACGAATCAACGTCCGAAGAGCCGTAAGCGCCAGTAGACTGAGCACCGGTAGACTGAGTATTGTAAGCGCCAGACTGGAGACCAGATTGGCCGCCAGATGAGTGTTTAGTTCCCCGGGCTCCAGAACCAGCACCAGAACCGTATGAACTGGTGTCCTGCTGAGTGCCTTTGGATCCATACGAATCAACGTCCGAAGAGCCGTAAGCGCCAGTAGACTGAGCACCAGTAGACTGAGTATTGTAAGCGCCAGACTGGAGACCAGATTGACGGTCAGATGAGTGTTTAGTTCCTTGCGTTCCAGAACCAGCGCGCGATCCATAAGAGCTAGTATCTTGCTGAGTACCCTGCGATCCATACGAGTCAACATTTGAAGGATCATAAGCACCAGTAGATTGAGCACCAGTAGACTGAGTATTGTAAGCGCCAGACTGGAGACCAGGTTGGCCTCCAGATGAGTGTTTAGTTCCTTGAGCTCCAGAACCAGCGCGCGATCCATAAGAGCTAGTATCTTGCTGAATACCTTGAGATCCATATGAGTCAACATTTGAAGGATCATAAGCACCGGTAGACTGAGCACCGGTAGACTGAGTATTGTAAGCGCCAGATTGAATACCTGATTGGCCACCGGTGGACTGAGCATCATAATCAGTTCCACGAGAACCATGGCTACGACCAGAGGTATTCTTACCCTCTGATGCCACACCAGAGCCAATGTTTCCAGAACGGCCAGTGGCTCCAGAACGGCTAGAGACATCAGGGTACTTCTCAGCTTCTGCGACCATCGATTTGACGGGTCCCTGATGTTCGCTAGTAGTACGCATACCTGCCGTCTCCCTGTCGATAGCTTTGTAAGCTTGCGACTGAGCATCGCTCTGAGCGCTCTGGTTGAAGCTTGCACCTCCGATTCCACCAGACTCGAAAGTCTTTGTCGCGTCGCTACCCATGTCCTTTACAGCGCTTTGCTTATGAGACCCGTGAGTTCCACTGCGGGAGTCATCAGTAGTAGCAGAGCCGCCATATCCAGCAGCAGAACGGGTAGATCCCTGCGTGCCGCCGCCGCCGCTGGCATACTGAGGTTCATCAAAGTCGCTCTGCATGCGGGAACCAGTTGTTCCACGAGAAGATCCGAATCCTTGCTGTCCAGTAGACTGCTGGAAGTCGGAAGGATCTGTTTGCGTCTGATCGTATCCCGAGCCGGTGGTACGTTCATTGTCATAAGCACCAGGATGCTGAGAACCAGATTGCGAGTCGGTACCGTAGTTTTGACCAGACCGAGTGGAGCGAGTTGATCTGGTATTGTCATAACCAGAATCAGTACCAGCCGCTTGTTGTTGCTGCTGCTCCTGCTCAGACTCCGTGGGTCTATGAGTATCGTTAGAAACGCGCGCAAATAAAAGTTCAATTGAGATTGTAGATACATACTGCCCCAGGATCATATTCTTAATTTCGTTAATTGCGCCAGACATTTTTGAAAATTGTTATAACAAACTATTGAAGGCTATGTATGGGATATGTAATAATAATCTGAACCGATCAGGCGGCATATAGCAATTTATATACAGCGCATATGAGAGTGTTTTCCAATAAGTTCGATCCCAGAGAAGATTTCGAGCTAGAACCTGATTTTCCAGATCGCCTGGCGATCAACAGACCCGCATTCTGTCACAGGGAGAGACCTTCACACAGAACAAATAATAGAGTTTTACTAGAAATAATAGATCTTGATTAAAAAGAGTAGTGGGCAAGCGGGTGGGAGTTACGGATGACGTATAAATGAGTGTTTATGACAGCATTGGAAAGATAAACACAGCGGGGGGGCTTTGAACTGAACATGAAATTAGCAACACGACAGCTCTCGAACTGCAAAAAGATTGGTATATATCATCACAGATGAGTTTTCTCTGGTATACTACAGGTCAATTGAGAGTCAGACCAGCAACAGAGCATTCAATTACGACTTTCCAGTCAGTATCCATCATTCAGAGAGACCATGTGCAGTTGCTCCACGCGTTCGAGGATTGAGAGGTCCCCGAGGGTCAGGGTGTTGCGGAGAGGAAAGGTACGAGCAGATCACGGCGACAGTCGCGGCTGCCTGGCCTCCTTCTTCTGCACCCAGATCTGGCACGTAGATTACAGTAAAAAGAAAAAAAAGGCTCGCTGGTTCCTTTCGAGAAGGCGAGGCCGTCATGCTTGCGTCATTGGACAGCGCGAAGGACGCGACTGGACGCGATTATTTGCTTCGAGTCGGCGGCAGTCCGTGGAACTGACGACCTGTTTTCAATATGACAAAGAAGAATAGTAAACAGTAAACAATTGTCATTGTGTTCTGCTCTTCAACGCAGCAAACTATTCCAAATATGATCACAGAAAGAACTGTCCGTCGATCTGTATCTTGAGATTCGAAACGCTCTCTTGACGCGAGCTTGTGCACAAATTCATTTTTTTTGGCAGGCACGATCAACACAATTAAACAGAAGCACGGCATTTGAATGGTCGATCGCGTCCAAAGCTAATACATTGTACTCATTTATATTTTCATTACAGATACATTGTATCAACATTGTAATGGCAGCCAGAAGAGAACAGGCTCCGATAGTTGTCAAGGGTTCATTGATATCCCCTCGACTAACACAGCTCTGCAACTGTAAAACTGCACATGTATTTCATCTGATTGTTGTAGTTTGAGATGTAGGATAATGGGCGATTTATCCTCTTCCGGAGATATATCTGCGTCTGCTCCGTCCAAAACACCGACAACTGCCTCGACCGCAGAGCCACGAAATATCAACACAGTAATATTCGGAGAAGATCTGGAGTTTGATGCCTGGTACGGCTGCTCATTTTATAGTCCTGAAAGTGAAAGAAAGAAATCAACAGCTCAAGTGATTGAAAAGCTTTACGTGTGCAACAAATGCTTTAAATACTCAATTGAGGGTCCTGAAATGGGTCAACATTTGGTGGGTATTGGCTTATACAGAGACGTATAACAACACGCAAGAGTTGCTAATTTATAAATCATAATAGCTTTCCTGTGCTTCTTTTCAAATGCCTGGGAAGTTGGTATACCAGTACAATCAATTCTCTGTTCGTGAAATTGACGGTGAAACGCACAAGGTATTATTTAGCTGGTCTTTGTACTTGCTTTCTGAGCTAACAAATTTCTGCAGTTATACTGCCAATGTCTTTGCATGTTTGCAAAGCTTTTTCTAGATACGAAATCTGTATGTTTTGCAGTCGAGCGATTCAAATTTTACGTTTTAATTCATCACGTATCGTCGAGGAGTGAACAAGTTGTAGGTTTCTTTTCTAAAGAAAAACTTTCCTGGGATGATAATAATCTTGCTTGTATCTTGATATTTCCCCCTTTTCAAGCTCAAGGTCTTGGACAAATGCTTATTGAATTTTCTTATCAATTGTCAATATTAGAAGGGACTCTTGGATCGCCTGAAAAACCACTGTCAGAGTATGGTCGCAAAAGTTATTTATTATATTGGTGTACTGCTATTTTTCGCAGTCTGCCATATTTGGAGGAATCACATTCAGGAAATCTGTCAATAGACGAAATATCAATGGCGACTGGAATAAGGCAAGATGATGTTGTTCATGCGCTACGATATATGAGTGCGATGCAATTGTCAAAGGTCCGCGATACCGAGGAAATGCGATTAATGATTTACAAAAAGAATATAGAAGACTGGGCAGCATCGAAAAAAGTAAAGATGAAACCACTTATCGACTTAAACTATATTATATTATCTTAATTCATAACTCACTCAATGAACAAGAAAACAGTTCCAAATACTATCAAATGTCTCGTCTAATTAAGACGACGTCGGATCTGATTCAATCTAGGTTTCTTGCTAAAGTCGTAGACTGCAAACGAACAAACATAACCCAACCCATCTTCATATAAAGAGCAGTCTCGAAAAAAATCAATAATTTTGTCACTTGACTTTGATAAAGAAAACCACAATACAAATGGTGTCAGAATCATACTCAACATCTCTTGTAAAATTAAAACAATCTTTAAACAATAATAC
Source organism: Myxozyma vanderwaltii (assembly GCA_030556335.1). Classification (NCBI taxonomy): domain Eukaryota; kingdom Fungi; phylum Ascomycota; class Lipomycetes; order Lipomycetales; family Lipomycetaceae; genus Myxozyma; species Myxozyma vanderwaltii. The sequence goes on from JAKTPV010000012.1 coordinate 24,356, forward strand.
TTTGTAAACTCATTCTTAACTTCTTCCGTGTGTAACTTGCCACTCCATTCTGCAGGTAGGAAATGCGTATACTCGGCAACATATCTTAAATTAGCTTCAGGGTCGTAAACAAGTCTTTCATCCTGTATCATTCCCCGAGCGGCAGCTAACAAAGACCCAAAAACACCAATGTAAAATAACACGTTTCGCTCCGGAGTAATTTCAAAGCCCAAGAACACTTCGGGATCAAGGAGTGATACAACAGCCAAAACAGCAGCAAAAGCACCCGCAACAACAACGACAAATCTCATAATCTGATTTAACATTTCCTTTGGAAATTGATTGACATACTCAGTCGCAGGATAACAGCTTAAATCTAGCCGCCGTCTGAATGAATGGTAAAGCTCATTGTAGCCTCTAAATTTCCACTCTGCGTAGCTGCTATATTGGCGCGCGCTAAATGATCCGGGATTCTTGTGGTATTCCTGCATTTCCTGTTAGTAACGAAACCATGAACCAAGCTTAATTTAAACTTACATCGAAATATTGAAAAAAATAAAGGAGCGACAAGTAAATCATAAAAAACGGAGCGAAAATAAGATTGAAAGCTCCGGCAATCACAAACCGTCGTCGAAGAGCTTCAGATAACTCTCTTCTCTTGTCGTATTTCAGCATTGTCGAGTTAATCTGACCTTGATCGTTAAATACAAAATACATGATACAAAGGTCTAAATTAAATTTCAAACTCCGAGTCAACCAACGCTGATTACGGAGGAAGGGAATCGGTATACTGAAATCTAAAATATCTTTGTCAATCATGGCAATGTAATAATTATCACGTCGCATAATTCGATGAGCAATGTCTCGCTCCTCCATTCTTTCTTTAGACATATGTCCAAGGTATTTGCGCTGTGCAGTCGCTGAAGTAAGAGGATTATCATCTCGAAGAAGCATAATCTGAGCCGCTACCTGGTGCCATGAGATAGTCTGAATATCGCTATTGCTGATTCCAAGTAAATGAAGGTAAAAATCGCGTATATGAAGAAGACGAGGAAGATCAATGATATAATCTGCTAAGCGTATAAACCAAGCTAACGTCAATATCCACAAGCACAATTTTGGAAATCCTCCAAGTCTATGTCAAAAGTTAGTAGGAAAGATCATCATCTAAAGTTTTTCACAGAGACTTACCGAGACATGCAATGAGGAACTTGCACTTCTGATAATTTATGACTTGAACGAATTAATGAAAAATCAATACAAGAGCTAAGATAGATTGAAAATCCAACAACAAACGCAAATGTTGCCAGGTTGATTGCTCTCACTACAAGAATATTATACAGTCCTTTGCCAGAATAATAGTCATATGCTTCTGTCAAAAAGATATCTAGGTTTTTAACGTTTGCCCATCGCCAAATAGCAAGATTCCGGGCATCATTAAGCCGCAGTTGAGCGATTCGCGCAGCTTCGTCATCTATGGACGACGATATTGGTGGTCTGCCCGCCAGCGACTCGTCCACTCGAGAAGGAGGCGGCGGAAGACGGATCTGACTATCTGGGACTGAAGCTGAAGAGGGAAGTTTCTGCCCTGCAGCGTAAGATGACTCCAAATTAATCCATTTCGGTAAACGTGGCACCATGTCAGCCGGCGGAGCAGGTAGGTCCATCGGCAGAGGTGGAGCAGGATACGAGGCTCCAGGAGGCATACCAAACCATGAACTGTTTTTGTATCGAAAGGACATTTCCGCTGGAGAAGGATATGCTCCTTCCGGCTGCTGTCTGCGATGACGTCCAGGAGCAAATGGATTTTCGTAAACCAGAGATGCTGGCACTTCGTCTTGCTCTTCGCCATCCTGCGACGCAACCAGAGGCACATCTGGAACCACTGTGCGATGCGCGTATTCGCGGTTCAGAGGAGAGTAGGTTGCTGTAGTAATTGGCGTATCTTGGCCGTAACCATTTACATTTGCACAATCTATTATTATATCAGGCGAAGGCTCGTCATGGTGCTCATTGTCGTTATCGGCGGCCTCGTCTTCCGGCCTCGACTCTTCAAACGCAGAGGGCAATCCCGCGGAAGAAGACTCTCCGCCTGTCGAATATTGCATATAAGAACGATTCCCATTGTTGCGTCCAAAATCATCCATGTTGGCTTCAACATCAGGTTCTAAATAAAGATTCTCATCTTCATATTTGAGAGCATGATAAATAGATCCTCGACCTAGAAACCGAGCGAGGAGATCATTGTTCTGCATCGCCATCGTTGACGGTCGCGTCGTCCGAACGCTCACCTCGTGATTTTAACAATTGAACAAACAATACAAATAATAAACCAGTCTATAGCAGTTATATTATACAAATAAGACTCTGAAGTTCACAATCAGCTCGTCAGCGTCTGTGTTTGTGGTCCTGTGATGGCCCCGCCAGGCCCTTTAATCGCAAAGTGCGTTGGGAGTTTAGATGTAAGTCACGAATCACTGCGGCGTAAGTCACGAATCACTATCCGTAAATCTTATTTGGTTTCTGCAGAAGGCTGGCGTTGTTGGCCATACTAGTTCACGGTGGTGTTTAATTGGTGTCGGGGGGGCCAGATATCAAATAATCTACATTTTTATTAATAGAAGCGGATTGAATATAGCTGGTACTTGATGGCGGCCTTTCCGGGAACTGAAGATGCTTTTTTGGCCAGCGGAGAAGGGGTTGCAAAGACGCCTACTTCGCTCTCCGTGTCGGGCTCATCGAGATCAAATTTACTATCTCTGAAGTTATCTGAGATTCTATCGACGTCGTATGCTGATTCTGGGATACGAGATGCATTGCAGCTACTGGGAGAACGGATACAGGAAAACACTCCGGAGATGAGAAGACAGTTCAGAGCGAATGTTGAAGCCGAGGTTATTGAAGCTAATGGCCAAGTTCTTGAGCAATTTTCAAAGATTGCAATGGTAAATGTGAATGCTTATTAAATTGCAAGGATCTGTACTGACTGAAATTCAAGCAATTGCAACAAATAGGCAATTCAATCTCAAACATGAACTCTGTCGTCGGTGAATTAAGCGACAGTGTAGCCAAATCAAGAGCTCAAACAAAGGACTTATTTCTCGAAGAAGAGAAGCTTTCATCTTCAAAGGACGAAGTTTTGATGAAACAAGCCGTTTTAGAGGCAATTAAAGCTCACTTTATCATGTCAGATAACGAAGTTGAAATTCTAACATCCTCTGCTGAACCAATTGATTCTGCTTTCTTTGATGCTGTGGCTAAAGCTAAGAAGATCTTTTCTGATTGCCAGGCTTTACTCGCTAGTGAAAATCCAATCCTTGGGTAAGCTCTGATCAATTATCTGATCATCTCTTTTACGCACTTACTGACTTGTATATACAATAGTGTTGAGATCATGGATAAAATGTCTAAATCATTAGACCAAGCATTCGATAAACTATATTACTGGCTTCAACGGGAGATTCGACATCTTTCAGTCGATGAGACTGTGAATCGGAGACTTATTCGAACCTCATTAGGTCTTTTAGCAGAAAGACCTACTATGCTTCAAAACTGTCTTGACGGACTCTCTGAACTTCGCCAAAAGATCATTTTACATGAATTCTTAGAAGCACTTACTGTTGGAAACAAGCCAATCGAGCTCGCTGCGTACGATCCATTTAGATATGTAGGTGATATGTTGGCATGGGTGCATTCAGAGGCAGTTAACGAAAAGGAAGTTTTGGAAATGCTTTTTATAGCAGAAGAATCGCATATCGCACAAGGACTTGAAGAAGGTCTAGCTAGTGAGCCTTGGGCTGCCGAATTTGATTTGAAGAAGACGATAGCAGATTTAACTGATAAGAACATGCAATCGATCTGTAAACCACTGAAAGCTCGCGTTGATCAAGCGTTATCTGGGTTTATTGAAGCTACATTGACTTACAAAATTTACAACCTGATTGGGTTTTATCACTCAATTTTCTCGAGATTCTTAGCGGAAAACTCGCGGCTATTGAGTACTCTCAAAGTGTAAGTTGTGTTACAAAAGTGAAAATTCATGAGTACGACTTTTAACGTGTAGTTTTATACAGCTTGGAATCTTCGTCTATGAACCAATTCCATAGATCGCTGCGCGAGGATCTTCATAATATGCAAATGGATCTTGTATCGGTATCGCCGGATCTCCAGCCTCCTCAGTTTTTGCATGAGCGTTTAGCGCGCATGAAGACGTTAATGAGCTCGTTTGATACTTCGTTTGCAGTGTCGCCCGAATCGCGAGAAGAGGAATTCAGCAAAATTATTGAAGACGCTCTTGAGCCATATCTTACTTGCTGTATTACGATGGCGGACCGCAGTAATTTGAAGCCTGCTGAGAAGGATATGTATCTGATCAACTGCTTTGATGCAGCAAAGGTGAGTGAGTAAATTTACTCGATTTGGAAGGGCACCTGCTGACTGTTGGATTAGTCTGTTTTACAATTGTTTGCATTTACAAAGATGAAATCGGATGAGTTTACAAAGATTATCGATAATCATACTGACTCATTAATTTCGATATTTCATGATATTTTTTTGGTAGATTCGAAGCTGCAGTCGACATTGCAAGCACTAACTGAGAAGGCGTCAAATGTGTGTATACGTATTCTTTAATGCATAATATTTTTGAGGTCGATGCTAATAGTTGTAGGTACCTATTAAGTCGCTTGAGCAATTTCAAGAAAGCAACATCACACAGCTTGCGATTGCTCTGGATGAGTTCTTGCCATCAGCACTTATGGATGCGCAGACATCCCTTCAGCGCCTGGTGTCTCCGAGACTAGGAAACAGCATCATTCAACGGGCAGCTAAATTATTCGTTGCGGATTTTGCAAAGGTAGAACAGGCAATTGTTGATAACATTGAATTTCCACGGAGTGTTTTCCCTCGCACGCTGGCAGAGGTCAAGGTGCTGCTTGTTTTGGACTAAAGATGGTCAAAATGGAAGTGTACGATATGAAAATATAAAAAAATGAAAGCAATTATTATCTGAGATTTTATGTACAAATTTAAAATATTCCCAAGTGCATCAAAATACCCTACTCCTGGATCAAGTATTCCTCCCCCAACCTTTGTAACGCCAATATCCAAATTTTCTTCTTAAAACATGCATGTACTATTTGTTCGTGGTTTATAAAGAGTCGCTGCGCTTGCGTTTTTGAACCGGCGAGTCGCCGGACTTGCGTCTGCCGCTGGGCGACGGGGAAGTCGGGAAGCGGATGACGAGAAGTTCGCGGTCAGTCGGCGAAGACAGGCCAATGAGCGGCGGCGACACGGCATCTTCCTGTGTAAATTCGTAAGGTGTCCGAGGCGGAGGAATGGCAATGGCCGCCGGGCGTGATTTCAAAGCAGCAGCTTGTATTGACATTATTCCTTCTGCGGCCTGGTCAATTGCCTGATCCGTGTCGACGCGTGCGTTAGACATGAGAAACGCGCGATAGTCTGTTGACTACAGCTACAAACAGCAAGCAACACAGCAGCTTTCAATGCAGCATTAACCTGGCAGTTTTGTGTATTGACTTTTTGAGGGATTGAGAGAAGAAGGACGTGCCTGAAGAACTAGATCAGAGCCATAATAATAAGCCTTCCGCTCCCAGCCAAATGCCGTCACAGCCCACACAAGTCCCAAGTCACAATCATGTGAGATATATCTCACAATCTGATCACACTGTAGGGCTAGTGTAACCCTACAAGACCAGTAAAAGTGTGACTGCTATTTGACGGTATGCCGGGTAATACACTGCGGCTCTTGTCCACAACACAGTCGTCTGGAACTACAGCTGGGTCTTCTGCTCCAGCACTTTGTTTGTACGAAGCATCAGCAACAGCAAAATATTCAGCAATGCCGACTAGATCTACAAAGACCCGGAAACTGAGAGGACACGTTTCTGGTATGTTTGCCTGTTATTGTTGTTATATTTCAATGCTTGCGAATGGCTCGTTGTGGTGGAGCCAGAAACAGGCAATAATCATTCAAATAACCGTCAACTAACTCTTCGTCTTAGCCGGACACGGACGTGTTGGAAAGCACCGCAAACATCCTGGTATTTAATCCTGTTTATTACAGCAACAGCGATTTGTCCGTTGATGCAGCATTTCCACCCACGTTAAGAAGCAGGAAGCAAAGGGCGGCAGTTGTAACTACTTTGATCAGGCGGAAGATAAGAGGCTGCCATCGACGGACAAACACTGAAATAACTCTTCACATTGCAACTAGTATTCTGACCGCACTCGCTATTTAGGTGGACGTGGTCTTGCCGGTGGTCAGCACCATCACAGAACTAACCTCGACAAGTACCATCCTGGTTACTTTGGTAAGGTTGGTATGAGATACTTCCGCAAGCAGAAGAGCCACGTACGTCCTTGAAGTCTGTTGACTACATTTCTTTTCAGAACATCTATTAACAACATCACGTGTAGTTCTGGAAGCCCACTCTTAACATTGAGAACCTCTGGTCTCTCGTCCCCGCCGAGTCGCGTGAGAAATACCTTTCCGAGTCAAGCGACGTTGCCCCCGTTATCGATACCTTGGCCCTCGGATACGGCAAGGTCCTCGGCAAGGGCAGACTTCCTTCCACTCCCGTCATCGTTAAGGCCCGTTACGTCTCGAAGCTTGCCGAGGAGAAGATCAAGGCTGCTGGTGGTGTTGTCGAGCTCGTTGCATAAATTGTTCTCGTTGAAAAAATAGTTTGTGTTACTTTTGTATCTTGTAAGATGTGTTTTTTAGGATTTCAAAAGGTCGGTTAAGCCTGAAAAAGTAAATAAATTTATCAAAATAATCAACAGCGTTTCGTATATCGTAGTTTATTGTACTACTCACTGTCATTAGTCATTCTACGCTTAATCAACACTGCTATATGTTTGTATCTAAAATATATTCCTATGCAAAGTACTCCTTTATGAAAATAGCCAATTACAAACAACAAACTACACCGTTAAATTCCGGCAAGATAAGGATGTGTTAAGGCTTCTGTCGCAGACATCCGTTTACGATAATCAACCTCCAAACATCGTCTAAGAAGATCAAATGCCTGGACGTAATCTGGCTCTGTCGTGAAAGTTTCACGAAGCCCTGCCGTTTCCTCGTTATCCTCTGCTCCTCCGGTAATAGCCCACACTGCGATATCTTCAAATTGGAAGGGTACTTCTGGGATAGTAGGAATTGTGCAGTCAAAGATTGCACCTAAATCAAATGCACAATTTAGAATAATAAATTTGATATATGTACTGCCGTGATATACATACCATGAAGTTTAGCGCCTGCTGCTATTTTTGGTTTTCCGAATATTGTAGCGATTTCAATCATAGCGTCGATATCATCTGCAGAATTGAAAAATGGAAATCGTTTTGTTAAAAATGAAAGCATGATTACTCCTACTGACCAGATATCTATCTTTGATGTTTGATTTAGACATTTTAGTAATACTTCTGGAGCGCGAAAACCTCTTGTGCCAGCGCGATTGGCACGTCGACCAGGTCTATGTTTTGTCAATATTGACGTGATATATATATATATATATTAAGGGAAACTTACCGGGTATCATTCTTGAGATATCCACCGGATGGGTGTCTATCGGAAATATATCTAGCGGGATCACTATGCTTTCGACATGGGCAGTGTTCAGGATCTAGAACTTCGCACTACATGGGAGAATATTAATACATTAAACCGAGAAATATCCACGAGCATACTCACTTCTGCCAATCCAAAGTCGACGAGGGCCCCTCGTCGCTTAGATACATCGTAAAGAAAATTTCTATAACGTCAGTTAACAAACATTAAATATGATGAGACAAGTAAAGCGATATCAACGTACGTTGGCTTTACGTCACGATGTAGAATCCCTTTTTCATGAACGTGTTCAAGAGCGGTAAAAATTGACTTTAAGTAATACTTCCATTCAGCTATTGGAAGTTCCCGGTAAAATGACTATTAAAAATGTCAGATTCTACATTCGTCGAAATTTGTTTGAAGAAAGAAATAATTATGCTGATGCTTACTCTAAAATCAGAGTGCTTGCAGTACGGTAATATAGCAACAACCTGATCATGATCTCTAAACGCAGTAATCAAAGGAGCTATCGAATCGCACTTTGAAAGTGTATGTAACAGAACCAGTTCATTAAGGATACGCTGAGGACTACTCGTAACGTAAATTCTCTTGATTGCTACTAGCTTTTTCCTCTTTTCACTGACTTTGTGCTTTTTTGCTCGTGGGACTTCAATATCTGAATGAGCTTGCGACTTTACTGGAGTTCGGTCCAAGTCCCAAGTGTTATCAAACAAGTGATATTGCGAGTCCTCTGCTTTGTATACCGTACTGAAAGTACCTAAAACACCGTTAGATCTGTTGCTAGAGTGAAAAGGTATGCGTTAAGCACCTTCCCCAATTTTGCCGATGATTTTAAAGCGGTCTCCAATATCTTTTAACGAACGAGAGAATGATTCAATATCTTCAGCGAGCCGAGGATCAATCTCTTCCTCATCGCTTTCACTCTCGTTTTGTTCATCACTCTCGTCTTCATCTTCATCTTCATCTTCATCTTTGTCTTCATCTCCATCTTCCGGTTTAGTTGCTTCAGGAATATCGCCTTCCGTTTCACTGTCTACCTCTTCTTCAGACTCTTCGTACCTCGCGTGCTCCTGTCCAGCGCCTGCGTTACTTTCAAATGTAGTATTTCCAGCATCAGTTCCTTCACCTGAATAAGCTCCAGTTTCCGAAAAGTTCTCAACTATAATCGTAGAGTCATTTCCGGCAAGTGGGGTCGATTCATAGTCTTTTGTTGATGCTGTTTTATTTGAATTGTGTCGCTCAATAGAGACGCGTTTTATAGTTGGTATCTCATCATCAGACATTTCTGCAGCGAAATAGAGCCAATAAAGTTGATTATAATAGAATATTCAAAGTATTTTAGCGCAATTTACCAATTTATTCGCTAAACAATCTTGTCACTTGTATATATCAGAGTCGATGTTGCTTTACTGTATCGAACTTGCAAGCAGTTGAAGCATCTAAAAGTTACGGTTAGGGTGTAGAACTCGCGTCTTCGTTGCTAAGGAAACGCGTATTAAGGTTTAGCAAAAACAAAACAAAGCGAATGCTTTGTTTACATTTCCTCATCGCCGCCCGCCCACACTTTTCAACCCGTCTCCAAACTATTGTAATAGTTCAGCAACAATAAATACCATGGACGATTTTGACTTGTCCGAGTCCTTGACGGCTTATTTGTCGGATCCGTATACTTTGGTAGATGCGGATTATATTAAAGACGATTATGAAGATGCGCTTGATGCTGTTATTGAGGACCTTGCTATGGATCCCGCTGCTATTGCTCAAGGAAACAACTTTGAAACTTTAGAGTGCATTTTGCTGTATGTTGAAATAGGTTATTAAGCGCTGTTTTTTTTTTTTTTTTTGGTTTGATTGCTTATGCTATATAGGAATTTTCCTTCATTGACACGGAAGTGTAAGGAAAAGGTAGCTGATTTAATTATTTCTGGTCTTTCAGCTCAAGCTGATACCGCTAATCAACTACTTGAGAGTGAAGAGCATGATACTATTCCACAGCAGAAGCAACTTTTGAATATTTACGGGTTTTTAACTCAATGGACTATTGCTGTTATTGAAACTGCGTATGAAGTAGGATTACAAGGAACTTCTAAATCCAAATCCAAAAACAGAGATCTGGGAACAAATGCAGTTGACTCTATATTTGCAACAGAGTATTTAAAGAGTGCGGTGGAGACTATTTGCAAGGTTTCAAAGTTAAAATTATCAAAATTATTCGTTACTACTTCTGAACGAGATCTGTTTGTTAGTTTATTTACAAGATCGGCTTATTTAATTCTTGAAAATGAACAGAATGTTAAAAATGTTACACTTAAAATGCACGTTTTTAAATTGCTTTGCATGGCTATTAAGTTCCATGGTCATGGATTTGGTATGCTATATGATCATCAGGTGTTATTAATAAAACGAGTTATATAGCTGACGATAGTACAGCTGCGCAAACTTCACTAGTCCAGAATCTAATGTATTACGATCATCTTTCCGAGACCGTTGCCGATTTTTTACAGATCCTGTCCGAGCAATATGACTATTCACAACTAGCTGACGAGATTTTGAGAGAATTGAGTAATAAAGAATTCTCAAGCAATGATACTAAAGGACCCAAATCAGTTTCTTTGTTCCTCGTTCGCTTGTCAGAAGTGCTCCCTCATGTTGTGAATCAGAAAATGACATTACTCGTCAAGTATTTGGACTGCGACGTATGTTCAGATAGTGATTTACATGTCATTTCTACCGTTACTAACTGTTTTAGTCTTATACCCTCCGATGTGCTATTATCGAAGTTTGCGGAAACTTGATAATTGATTTGTCTAATCAAGAGGAAGAGTCGGAAACCTCGAAAACCCAAATTAACAATCTATTTGATGTTCTTGAAGAGAGGTTTCTGGATGTCAATCCGTATTGCCGATCGAAAGTAATGCAAGTCTTTGCAAAGCTTTGCGAGTAAGTTCTCTGCAGACTTGGAAAAAATAAGATTAATTTCTAACTAATTCCGTTTAGTCTTGAAATTAAATTTTCTCAGCGAAGACAGCGTATTGCTAATTTCGCTACTCAGAGTCTTCAAGACAAATCCAGTCATGTTCGGCGTCATTCCATAAAATTAATCTCTCGAATGCTGGCCACGCATCCATTTGCAGTTATGCATGGTGGCCAGTTGAATATGAAGGAATGGCAAGAGAGATTAGATAAGGTAAATTCTGAATTAAAGATTGCTTTACCGCCGATCGAAGAAGGCGCTGAGCAACATAATCCTGGCGATCTCTCTCGAATAGACGAAGACCTCCTTGATAATTTATCGGAAGATGGTGATGCTGATGTCGGTAATGAAACTGTTATCCGCGAACAATATGAAAACATGGAGTTGATCAATAAGTTAAAACTTACAAAGCAATACTATACAGAAGCTATTACATATATTAAAAGTTTGCATACGGCAAGCGAAAACATATGCTCCTTACTTTCGGCTAAAAATAAGAGTGAAGTTATTGAAGCCATGGATTTTTTCGTTGCAGCAGATGCATATAAACTCGAACTTGCTCGCGATGGCATTCGAAAAATGTTGCATTTGATTTGGACAAATGCTAATAATGACGAAGGTAAAGGTGTTCAAGTTCATTTAGTCGAGTGTTACCGTTCGTTGTTCTTTACTGCCCCTGAGGAATTTTCAGAAAGTGATACATGTACATTCATTGCTAGAAATCTGATCAGTTTGACGTATGGAGCGTCTGCTGCTGAGTTGACATCGCTTGAGCGCTTGTTAATTACTATGATGAAGAATAATCAGATGCCACAGCTTGTTATCCAGAAATTATGGCAGGTATATGGAGTACAGCAAAGAGATATTTCAAGGTCACAAAGACGTGGTGCGATTATCGTTTTAGGTATGTTGGCTGCTTTTGACAGTAAAATTGTCGCTCATGAACTGGAGACTCTTTTTCATGTCGGTTTGGGAACATTCGGAAAGCAAGATTTGGTATTGGCTCGGTATACTTGTGTAGCACTTCAGAGAATGGCAGCTGCTACTCATAAATTACCTGACGACCATGTTATTTTTCAGCGACTTTGCTCAGTTATTGAATCTTACTCTGAGAATAAAGAATGGTACCCTCTTGCAGAACAAGCTATAAATGCTGTGTATAGCTTAGCTAAGAGACCTGATTTGCTGTGTGGGAACGCGATTAAGCAGAAAGCAAAAGCTGTCTTTGCACCTGAGTTATCAGATTCTCAGCTTCCAATGTCGCCTACATGTGCTCTATCTCAGTTATTATTCATTGTTGGTCATGTTGCTAGTAAGTTATTGTGTGTTTTGTTGATGATAAGTTATTGTATTTAACAGCATTATTCAGTTCGGCAGTTGGTTCATATGGAGGCTATTGAGACCGAATTCAAACGAAGAAAGATCGCTTCCGAGAAAGGTATGTCTTTTTGCAATTTTTAAAGAGTAATTTAAAAAAAAATAATTCTGACTGTTTTTCTAGAAAACCCCTCTCCTAACACATCAAAGGATGAAATGGATTTGATTACAGGCACATCAGAAGATGACTTTACCGATGCTATAAATCATATTCGTGAGAAGGAACTTTTATACGATAGTAATGCACTTCTTTCACGTTTCGGAGGTCTCGTTGCTGAAATATGCTCTGATAATCTGAAATATAACAATCCTATGCTTCAAATCATGTCAACTCTTTGTATGGCTAAATTTATGTGTGTGTCAGCTACATATTGCGAAGTTCATCTTCCTTTGTTGGTAACTATTTTAGAAAAATCTCGGGATCCAGTTACGCGTAGCAATATTGTGATTGCGCTTGGAGATATGGCAGTTTGCTTCAATCATATCATTGATGAGAATACTGATTTCCTGTATAGAAGATTACATGATAGTGATTCAACAGTTCAAAGGACTTGTCTTATGACACTTACTTTCTTGATTCTAGCGGGACAAGTGAAGGTTAAGGGACAGTTAGGTGAAATGGCTAAATGTTTAGAAGATGATGAGAAGAGTATAGCCGATCTTGCAAAGATGTTTTTCAGTGAGCTTGCACGCAAAGACAACGCGATTTATAACTCATTTACGGATATATTTAGTACACTTACAGCTGATGATGATTTAAGTGAAGAGAATTTCAAGCGAATTCTTAAATTTCTCACAACATTTATTGAAAAGGAAAGACATGCGAAACAGTTGGCTGAAAAATTGGCAGCTAGATTACCTAGATGCGAAACAGATAAACAATGGAGTGACGTTGCGTTTGCATTATCTTTACTTCCGCATAAAAATGAGGAAATTCAAAAAATTGTTCAGGAAGGATTTAAAGTTGTTTCAGCGACGACAGTGTAGTTAATTGTTGTAGGTATGGAATTGTGGGTTTTTTTATATTGTGATGCGGAATTATTTCTTTCTTTGTTTGTTAGTTTGATTGTTTTACTGAATGATTTAGAATGGAATACCAATAATAACATTATGTTTTTATTTTGTAATCGCAACTAGTAAATATAAATATAAAATAACAAATAAAAAATAAAAAATATTGGAATATCTTAAATTCCATGTGCGGCTCAGCTGCGTCAAGTTTCAATTGACTTTCCACCACTTGATTTCACCACGATTTCACCCGTCTTCATCATCACCAGCAAGCACAAGTTCCGGACCAACTTCCAAAATGACAAGTAGATACGACAATGAAACGGGTATAATACCAGAGAATGAGCTAATTGAAGATGAATATATTGATTACGATTTGTTTACATCGCCGGATTTCAATGCAGTTGAATTCTGCAATGGTCTTGTATTATCTACTAATACGGCTAGCGATCCACATATTGATTTAAGTGCTGCTCAGCAAAAAGTTCAATTTGACCTAGAGGAGATTGAAAAGTTGTTGTATAAAGAGGTATGTGGTTTAAATCTATAGGAATATATAGAAGATTTGCAAAAATTGATATTAATGGGGATCTGAACAGGCTGTTGAAAATCATTCTTCGTTAATAGCTCACGCGTCAAAGTTGAATGTGGTTGATTCTATATTGACAACGTCTAAATCATCGCTTGGGTCAGTTACTCAATCATACTCTAGACTTGAGAATGAAGTTTTAAAACCGTATAATATCGCATTACCGATTTATAGAGCACTTGCAAAAGTCCATGCGACGTCAAATTTGTTACGTGCGTTTACGTGGTTTATATACCTCGTTCGACAACTTTCCAGTGTTCAACAACAAATTTCTCAATTATCAGTGATTAATAGAGGAAATTCTCCATCAATAGGAGATCGTTCACGGTCAAATACACCTCATTCACGTACACAGCAACAACAGCAACAGCAACAACAGCAGCAAATAAATCCTACAAATCCAGCTGAATCATCAAGACTAAACGTTCGCGCTGCAAAAACTTTCGCAGAAATGACTAGACATTTGTCAAATTTTCCTAAATTAAAGTCACTAAAAGCTGTAGTTCAAATCGAAGCAGCGGTCAAAGCAAGCAGAGAATATGGTGCTACTCCATTAAGATAGTGTTTTTTGTGTTCCCCCAGTGAGATTATAGTTTAGTTAAGTTTGGGGCGTTGGTGTGTTTACTCTTTTCTGTTTTGCATCTTGTTTTGTTTATTGTTCTTGGTTAAACCTATAAAAAATTATGCTTGATTTTTCTACAACAGCAATAGTAAAATATCTCGACGCCTGAAATACTAACTATTAAAAAAAGCTAGGCTAAACTGAATCAACAACCACCACCACCACCACCACCACCACCACCACCATAAAAAAAACACAACAAAACGCCAGATTGCACAAAATGTCCAGAGCAATTGTAATATCAACTTCTCTCTACAGCAAAAGAACACCAAAACTTTCAACTCGCCACGCACAGCTACACTTTAAGTTTCCAATTCCCTCCAAATCGGATAAAAAGAAAAATATAAAAAAAATAAAATAAAATAAAACCTTTCTCACTCTTTCAATATTTGTCTCAAACACAGATATACAACCAAAATAAAAAAACAAACAAAAGAAAGTAAATCAAAGTATTTGAAGGACAATAGATTGATAGTTGTATGAGTTACCAAGTATCACTTAATGCGCGTATATCGCCAAGAACAAACAAAAACAGCCGGAAAATTAAAAAATTGAAAAATTAAAACATAGAGAAAGAGAAAGAAAAAGAGAAGCACCAACCACGAAAAAAACCAAAACAAAAATAAATTAAACAAAAATAAAAAAAAAATATAAAAAAAATAGGAAACATAAAAATCGGATATTAAAAACTCTCGTCTAAAACCGCATTTCACTTTCCATTCTTGAGATGACAGCTTTTCGTCGTCTAGTCACGTCTTCCATACGTACTTGCGTTCGAAACGAATCTGCCAATCTGATTAATCCTTCAATGCTAAGTGGATGAGATGCCATATCTTTCATGTAAGAATATACTTCCGCTGCGGATTTTAAACTCAGTAACTGTTTCCCTGATATCCGGAATAACGAAAGCGCTACTCGGAAAAGATAAACTTCACCTTCTATACACATGAACACATCCCATATTCTGAAAAGTACTTCCGCAGGTAAACAATCTGTGAAACAAGATAAGAACCAATTGAATGTAATTGCCTCAATGTCAACGCCTAAACCAGCAACAAGATGATCCCATAATTTGGGCTGTAATTCTCGAAGATATTGCTTTAAAACTCGTTGATCAGCACGAGATGTGAGAAGTGGAGGTGAATAATAGCCTGCAGGAAGAATCTTTTCGATAGCTGAAACAAATGACCAAAATGCATCTTCTTCAGTTGCGTGTGTTAACAATAAAGTCGCAGCAATCATATTCACTAGAAAAGATATACGTTAATCAGGTTTGCACTCATAGTGAATTCAACTTGCTGATGACAAAAAAAGGAAAAGAAAAAACTTACTTCCTTGGCAATATCCAATATCAGGATTTCGTCGACTAAAAGCCAACAATACTCTTTTAAGTTTTGGCACACCAGGTCCTTTTCCACCAAAAAACACATTCGAAGGCATCGTTCGGTATAAGTCCAAATCAATTTGTGCAAGCGCTTCATCTTCAGTCTCAATTCCCATCTTACTGCGATGAAATTCTAGATTAACTAACTCCTCATAAACTCCAGGAACTTTAACACTATCAGCACCACCACATTCTGACCAGAGTTTAGATCGATAAACAACTGGGATTCCACCTAAAACTAAAGATTTAAATTCTTTATACCGAGTTCTACCGTTGAGTACTTTATTTGATAATAAGAATCTTCCGTGAAATCCGAATAATTCACCCGTTTCCATTGACATTGGCGACGAAGATTCAGCTGCTGAATCATTTAATCTTCTTAAAAATTCATCCCATCGGCTCTTTTGAACGCGTTGAAGAGAATCATGTAAATCAGTTAACTGCACAAGAAGAAGTTTAACTGCATCTAATGAATCGTCGTCATTTCTTCTCGTTCCAGATGCTTGGGTGTACTTGTTTGATGACGAGCTCTTTTCTTCTGATAAATGAGCTGGTTCTGGGCGATCTATAGATTCACCTAATTGAGAAGCAGACGAATGATCTTCTCTATCAAAGAAGAACTCAAATCCACCATCAATATTTTCCAAAAATCGGTATCCGGCATTCGATGAATGAGCTTCAGCGGGAGGAAGAACAGGACGATGTTGCCGATCATATATAAAACCAAAGCGATCAGTAAGTAAAAACGTATCTTCGGAACGATAATGATCACCCCAACTTTGAAGAAGTGTAGGCGGTTGAATACTTTGAGGGACGATGTTTTCAAGCTCAACAGGCCCTCGATCTCCACTTCCACTACCAACTCCACTCGTTAGATGCCCGGAATTCGACGCAGATGAACCAACTAAACTTGATGCCATTAACTGATTCTGCTCATCAGAAGGCGAAATCGATTCGCCGGATTGAGGAAGCCACTCTGGTATATTTTTCTGACTAAGTCGAGATCGCACTGACCCTCTAGACCGAGATCGCGGTCGTAGCTGCTTATTACTGTTACTTCTAAATGGGATTGGGAAAGCACTAGTATCGAATCTTGACTTGCGAGGTTGCTCTTTAGGCTTTTCATCGTCGTATTCATATTCATATGTTGTGGAGCGCAAATTAACTCGTTCTCGAATCCCATTCGCCATTCTGGCTTGTGAATCTGATCGTTTCGAAGTCGATGATCCACTGTCGGCTTTAGCTTTATGCTTTCTAAAGGCTGCAGAGAAAAGTGGGCTGGATATTTCATTCCTAGGAGAGTCTTCGTCATAAGGAGGCGATTGCGTTGTACTTTTGAATGAACCACCTGAGCCTGTAAGCTCATCAGAACTAGAAGTACGACCTTCTTCTTCGCCTTTTTCATTAACAAGAATTAAGTCCTCGTCATCAGTATTATCAGAATCCAGTCCCGTTCTAATAGCGATTTCCCGTTCAGGAGCAATGACATGTTGTTTTCGTCTTGAATTGTGTTTGACGGAAGTTTCACTGACCGTTTTAAGATAATTATTCACGTTATCACGTAACGGATTCGTAGACGTATCGGTAGTTATCAAAGGCGGTAGTGAACTTTCTTCAGGGAATAAAGGCACTGCAAATGCTTTTCGTGACCGTACAGCTGTAGGGTCAGAATGCGTAGATGCAGATGATGACACGACTTCCTTTCCAACGGCTTTGATTGTAGATGAAGAAGATGCAGAAGTTGAAGGCTCTTGTGATACTACTGTTGTGATTGGAGTGGTAGAGTCGCGCTCATCGTCCGCGTCCTGGTCTTCAGCTTTCCAAAAGAACGGAATACGAAACGTAGATCTTGTCTTGCGAACTTCCTTCTCCGGTGGTCGTGAAACCGTTCTTTCGGGTGATGAAGTACGAGTCTTTGCTAAATCCGTAGGAGCTGTCGACGCTGGTAACGGCGGAGGAGGAGGAGCTTGGGCAACGATCTTTTCGACTACTTTTAGATCCGCTTGTTGAGAACTTGAGGAAGATGAACTTGCCATTCTCTTTTGTACCTTTCCCGTTTTTTCTTCCAAGTTTGACTGCGACTGCGGCAATACAGGCTTTGAAAGGGAGACAGTAGTAGTAAGTAAGGAGTCGCTAGTATCGCCTTGCTCCGAATCTGCATGCTTTTTCTTCGATCGCAAACCACCATTCAGAGCTACAAATTCACGTTCAATAGCGAGATCGATATCACGTAAACGATAATCAATATCACTTTGCACAGCTATACTTGAAGTAGAACGCGCACGTAGCATTGTCGATAATACTCTGACTTTATCTTCCGAAGCTTTATTTAGTTTCCATATCTTTTTATCGCGTTCAGCGATTTCTGTCGCCAATTGTCGTACGAACTTAACAGCTCCGAAGCGATTTATTGAGGCTTCAAGAACTGAATCTGAAGCATTAAGAAGGGCATTTGAACTCGGCGACAATATGCTGCTTTGAGTGTCACTGCCTTTATTGACATTAACTGCATTATCTCGCGATGACGCAGACGATAGCGACGAATCTGTCAATCCGTCGTTAAACCGAACAACGTCCTGGAATATCGAGTACGGAGAATCCAGGAATTCAGAGGACGAGGAGGAAGAAGAAGAAGATCCGTTTAACAGAGCCAATTGCTTGTCTTTAGCGGTACCTTTAATCGCTTTCTTCTGTTGTTGTTGTTGCTGCTGCTGCTTGCTCATCACTGCTTCCTGCTGCAACATTCGAAAAGGAAGTCAAATGAAATAAACGCCCCAGCTTATTCCATCAGTTTATAAATACTCCTTATTCAATACTCTTTGCAGAATATCTCAATTGCTCTGTGTTTTAAAGAATAAATACACTTTGTGGTTTTGTCGCTTTGGCTTGTTAATCTACGCCAGATTCTCTCCGCTCACGCAATTCAACCTCACTTAATTATTTAAAAATAAAGGTGGTTTTAAAATACATTGTAATCGGGTTAGGGCTTCTTATCGAAGTAATTTCCTTATCGATAATGCGGTTTGTCTGTTTTATTTTGATATGATTTGTTTTATGTATTAGAATAAATTGCTTATGTTCTTCTTGGAATAGTAATTTGTAGTTTATTGAAAGAACAAGAAAAGAAAAAAAACTCCCTAGCCAGTCCCATATTTATTCTATACTTAACATTCAAAATAATACCAGCGACAGAAAATGCAGAATTGCATATGAAAAAAAAAAAAAAAGTAGAATATCAAGCAGAATATAACGGATTAAAACTAAACATAGTCTAATTATTCCGGTAATCAATATACTCTGCTTCTGAAATTGCTTGATAAAAGAGTATATACGCCGTAGCCATTCCCGGCTGATCTCCAAAAAAGTTTTGAACGTATTTTTCATCAACTCTTTCTACCAATTCGTCATCAAATAAAACCCAGCCAGCTTCTTCGGTTCTGATAATCGCAACGTAATGTCCGTGATATGGACCACCACCTATATGTACCACGACGGCGTACAATTCATAGACTGTATCGGCATCGTTCAAGCCTTCCATTTCTTCTGTGGTGTTGCTGAATAATCTAATATGAAAAGGAAAAACAACTTGATGAAGTAATTTGACGTTGCGTTGCATGTCTTCGGTAAATTTGAATCTCTTTAGATGAAGCGCAAGGATTTTAGGTAACCGTTTTATTTTCACGCGACGTTCTGCTTCTTGTAATCCGCCGCAGCAATCGCAGTGGAATTTATTATTTTGACATAACAATTCCGAAGCAGAGAATTGCTGTAAACATGCAGTAACAGATCTATGTTCTTCTATATCGATCGAAAGATCAATAAATGGTTCATCACGAGTACTTGCAGTCTCACAAGTTAAACATTTAGTCTCGCTAGATAATATTCCTTCAAAAATATCTTGCATTTGAAGTTTTCCAGTGGCTAGTTTATCGTTCTGTTTTAGCTTTTTGTCGTATTCTGTAATTGTCTCTAATACCTCGTTGAGCATAAAATTGAAAAATTCGTGTGCATCTTGATGCATAGTCGATCGAAATAATTCATTCCTCTGTTTGAGGACCTCGATTAGTTTCATAGGCGACGCAACACCAGTCGAAGATTTGCTCTCAACGATTCCTTCAAAGAGATCTTTTAAAGCTGTAAATAACGATTCCTCCATGCCGTATGATGTCGCTATTGAGTGATCCATATTTATGATCGGGCCATTAATCATAGCTTGTCTCTTTTTCTGCTCCGGAGTTTGCGCTTCTTCAGATAGTGTACCGTTTTGTGATTCATTTAAAGGAGTCAGTGTAGATGACATGACTTGAGAAGGTGATGGGGACGCAGGAGTAGCTGTAGCTAGATTTTTCTCGTGGTCTTCCTTGAATACGAGCGCTGTACTTGACCTTCGTGATGCTTTCAACATATCAGTCGGGAGTCTAAGTGAATTAGACCTCGATAATTTTTGATTCGCACGTGGGGATCCCGGGGTATTCACGGCGTTTTCGTTCGTACTATTAGTGGTATTAGGAGAACCCATACCAAACATGAAATATGTGTTCATAAATGAATTAGACCACTGCGTGCTCGGTGTTGTTACATTTGTAGAGTTATTTGGGGGTTTCTCTTTTCCTGCTATGGCGATAAAGGGATGGGGATTCTTTCCTTTGACGGTATAGCGTGGTGAGCGGATGGCGGAGGAGTGTAGAGGATAATTGAGAACGAAATCTCTGAGTGGTTTGCTGAAGAACAGGCATTGCAGAATTGAATTGCAGTAGCTAGTTTTTTAGTTAGCCCTTTTTCTATCGTTTCCCGGGAAATTCAAAAATGTCATACCAGGTATTTCCAAACTAAAGAGAGGAAAATGTCAGCAAGTGCTTTACAAAAGAATAGTAACTCAGATAACTCTCATACATTTTCAATTCCAAAAAGTTTATCACTTCCATCAAGTCTCAATGAATCGTATTTGCTCTGAGAAGAAGAACTAGAAGTAGGCAGGCTATGTTCCCTACTCATTGGTTCATCTCTGAGGATATTTGAAACGCCATAGCTTCCATTGGTTTGGCTGTAATGCTCGGGAATTGGTGATGTTGTATCTGTTCTTGTTGATCTTGTTGATCCTGTTCTCGAAAGTGAACCAGTTGCTGATGATGAAGAGGAGCGGTGATGGTTGCGGTTATTATTTTGACTATGTGAGGGCTGTTGAATTGTTGCGTTATTACTTCGTCTGGGTAAGTATGAGTTCAGGATAATTACTTACTGTCGAGGCTGTTCCGGCGACCCATTTCAGGAACGACATCTTTCCTACATAAACCTCAAATAGGAAAGACGACGCAAATTAGAGTCAGAAAGATATTCAATCGTCTTGAGCATGAAGACGACTGCGAACTTGGGAGGCGATGATGCTTAATATTGATAATGGCAATATCTGGCTTCACGAGCCCAAAAGAAGTGGCTTGGAGAATACCAAACAACTCTTATTAATATATCAAAATCAATATTTAGTAAACATGTAATTGTTTTACGCAATTACCTTGTACGAAAATCTGCTGATAATTGTATATCACTAACACGATATCGCCGGGAATACTACGGTAAGTGCGGCTCTTCATAGCAATGACACACGGCTGATAAAATCCAATACAACATATTACGACAGTCAATAACAAATACAAGTGTTTTCATTATATACTCCATATATACCAAGTAAAATAATTTACTACACAACTCTCACACACAATAAAAGAATAAAAAGAAAATACACTATTAAAAGAACCGAATGTTAATTTTGAACCCCAAATTACAAATAGCAAATGCGATAAATCCCCCTCGTAAGTGTATTACATTTTCCCGCGCCATCTTCAAAATAAAAGGCAGAGATTCCCAACAAGTTTAACCGGCTTTTCAGTATTGAGTAAGTTTTAAAAATTGGATTGACGTGCTCGTCTGCAATTTTATAAAAAATCAAAATAAAAGCAATTAATTAATTCCCAATTGTGATAATAATCCCATCACAGCAAATAAACCAGAAAAGCGAAATAGCAAACAAAAATCAGAAATTAGTTCAATAAAAAAAAAACTAGTTTAAAGACTAGATTTAAACAAGAATGCGTAAGTGAGCGATTTTTGTTGTTTTTGGTGTTGGGCATTTTTTTTGTTAAAAAAGAAGTGTTCGACTGCGTCGGAGATAGAGACTTTTAAATTAGATTTTGATACTCAGTTTAACATGTAGCCCATCAGCAGCGATCCATAACTGCTAAGCTTAAACCCAACCTTGTAGTTGGTCGATTTGCCTAGATGATGGGCGAGACCGAGGAAAAGCAGCTTTTGGTAGTAATAGGAGATGAGCATTATCCGCTATTCTTGTTAAATCCCATCGACCTATCGAGGATAATTCGTTTTCATCTGAGGCTTTCCCAGTAATGTCAGTGACTAGTACGCCATAGCCAGAGCGATCGCGCTTCTCGCCGCCGTAGCCGTAGCCGGAAGAATAGTCGACCTCGTCGTCACGTATACGGGGGACAGCGACGGATAGACTTGCGAGGCCAAAGTCGACGAGGATGGGCTTTCCCGAAAGCGCGCCGACTAAAGCGTTGCTACCTGCACCATGCGTAATTAACACAACAACGCAATCTGAGGACGCAGGAGAAGAGTAGTTTGCGACGAGGTGGGAGAGGCCGGCTGAGAACCGACTGTACATGGTCCTCCAGCGCTCGCCGTACTCGCCCGAGGGACCGAGCGCGTTCAGCGGCCAGGCAAAGTCGAGGTAGTCGCGGCCGCCATTAGACAGCAGCCAATAGGTAGAGGAGGCCGCGAGTGAGGTGTGGCCGTCGTGCGGTGGGGGACAGGAGCTGGCAAAATAGTCGGGGGTGAGCCATTCGCCGAGGAAGGCGTCCATGCGCATTCTAACGCAGAGATTGTTCGAGGAAGCCGCGAGCTGGTCAGCCACGTGAGCCGCGGTCATAACGCAGCGAAGAAAAGGCGAAGTGTGGATGTAGACTGTGAGCGGGCGCGGGGAGAGGAAGGGGGAGTGGGAAGAGCCCGCGACGGAGGCGGTCGAGGCGGTGAGGCCGGGCGACGAGGACAGCAGCGTGCACGAGTCCGAAAACGCACCAGGCGGCGACTTTGCCGGCGACACTCGCGCAGAGTCAACAACAGCCGCGACCTCAGCAGCGATGGCGCGTCCCAGAGCGTCTGCCTCGCGCTCGCCTGCCTCTGCAATCGGTGGATCGTATGGTGTTGGCGACGACTCGCGCCAGAAGCAGTCAACCGCGTCTTTGCGCGTTGCGTGGCGCGCCACAATAATTCGGGCAGGCGACATCTGCTAGCTATCAGCAGCAGCAACCATAGGCTTTGCTTAGCCTAAAAAGAGAGGAAGATGGAGCGGAAGAAGGAAAAAGGTGGACTGTTTGGTGGTGAACTCGCGAGACGGCGGCGGGTTGGTTCGAGCTCAAGTCCGCAAATAGGCCATAGACCTTGTTTTTTTTTTTTATTATTCGCACGTGCTGACTGGTGAGAATTACTCAAAATATTAACTAAGCAATAATCTGTTTATATTCTGCAAATATTGATCAGTATTTGCAATAGTTCAGTTGGCATTAAAGAAACTAGTGTGCAAAAACGTATGACTCCCAACACGGAAACACTCGTGTTCTCACAATGGGACTTTCACATGCTTTCCCGATTCTCATGCGGCTGGATACACCCAACCCTAACTAGTCACGTCATATATTACTAATATAATGCAGTATCTATCCTCTATCCGTAATAAGACAAAACAAAACAAAACTCCAACTTTACTTTTACACTATATCAAAGTACCACCATTCGAGCTCCCCTGCTTTTCAACCTGAATAAACAGGCTCGAAGCACCCGTCATCGATCCGCAGATTCGTTCCTCCACTTTTTGTCTGACGAGAGCTGCGTCCGCTTCACTTGCAATCTTCACATGAATTGCTCCTCGAACGCCTCCTTTCATCGCTGCACTATCCTCTATCGGCCAGAACCGTGGACCAGAGTACTCAATTACTCCCGGAATCGAAAGTACATCGTTCAATGCATTGCGCAAATGATACTCCTGTTCTGGCGAAAGTGAAATCAACAGAGAATTAGCAGACGAAATGACTAGTGGTACCGCAGACCCAAAAATTAGAGTCGCAATAAACAGCGACGCCAGAGGATCAAATCCGGACCACCCGAAATACGACGTAAGCAATGTCGACACAATTACACCAACCGATCCTAATGTATCTGCCAAAATATGCAAAAACAGTCCATGCATGTTTTCATTATGATGAGACCCTTCTTTGTGATGCTCTCCCTCGTCATGGTGATTATTGCAAACTTCATCATGGTGCCCTGCTGTATTTTCAGCATGTTCTTCATGTTTAAAAGTCTGTGGTGGTGATACATTAGGATCACTCAAGTCAGTCATAGAATACCGTTTAGCCTTATCTGAATGCGAGTGATCATGCTCATTAGAATGCGAATGCGAATGTGAATGCGAATGCGAATGTCCTACTCATAATTAGCATACTCATCAAAGATTTAATGACATTAATTTCTTGCTCACCATGTCCAGCATGCCCATGATTAAAAGCCATAATGCCCACCAAATTAACAACCAACCCCAAGAAACTAACGACCAATAATTCAGTCACTCGTTCAATCTCCACCGGTCTGAATATCCGTTCGAGTGCTTCAACTACAATTCCGAGAGAAATTCCAATAAGTAGAATTCCATTCACGAATCCTGATAATGACTCAACTTTTCCTAATCCATAAGGGAAACTTGCTGAGGGGGGCCATTTCGACATTACACTTGCTAAAAGACCAACTAGCAATGCGAGACAATCAAGTAACATGTGTATACTATCCGATAGCAAACCAAGTGAATGCGATAACAAAGAATATAAAAACTGAATCAACATGAATGTAAAATTTAAAACTAAAAACAAAAAGATACTCCGCGTATCTGAATGAGCAAGTAAAGTCTGCACAAATACAACAGGCTGCCGCAATAAAGAAGATAAGTTTGTGGCACTTGTTGAAGTTCCAGGTTTCTCTGATAATCCTCCAAATACTGAGGGTGTTCGTAGTAATGGAGATGGCATAATTGATATCTTTGTTGAGGTTTCTGTGCGATTTAAAAGACGGCCATTGCCACGTACTGGCGTACTGTGAGAGTGAGAGTGTGCGTGTGCGTGTGCGTGATCGGATTCAGTCATCTTCTCACAATTTCAAGTATGCTTTAAAGAAACAAGTAAATATCTAAAGATATTCAATTAACAGATATGGAAATCTGTCGTGTTGTGTACAGCACGAAATATGTAAATGATGATAATATGAACACCAAGGTGTAAGTGCCGCACAACCAAGTTATTAATATCAATGATTAATTCCGCTCTTCTCACCAAAGAGTTTCGTATAAACAACTACCGTATTCTTTCAAACTAGAAGGTAGTACGACAGTTTACAAGTACCCAATTATGTCAAAAAAAAGTAAATACTATGTGCAAGAAGTAAAAAACCAAACAAAGTAGAATAGACCGAGAACTGGGCACTGAGCCGGATCAGAGACGGCACGTGCATCCGCGTCTAATAACCTAAAATTAAATTGGCGGTTTTCTTAAGTGTGTTTTTCATTTACGTTTACAATAGTATTGTTATTATTTCACTTAATTCAATTCGCCTCAAATCATACTGAAAATAATATAAAACACCTCGCAGCTCAAATTCAGATTAACCATCTCGTAAAAACACAAGATTCAAAGACCGATTTCATTCAAGTTATAAAGCCGTATTTTTAACCACTTTTTCCAATACCTGAAACTGCATTCACAAAATTAAAAAAAATAAAAAGTATATATACATACAATCGACCTGAATTTACAATCCGTGAGAAATAATTCTTAGGCGTTATATACGCATTCATGATATAAGGCCATTACGTTCAACAAAAAGAATAAGCTTAATAAGGGCTAGGAAAGCTGCCATAAGGTCCGGATAAAAGGTCATAACGCAATCCAATGTAATAAACCGTGAATAGCAACACGATTGAAATCGCGGGCATCAAGAAAGCAAGTCCATTCTAAATCACTATCAGTAAATAATCCATCCTGTAAAAATAAAGAGCGGGTAACAAACCATAAGAGCTTGATAGTTAGTTCCTAACGTAACCTGCTGTTCATCTTCATCAACGTCTTCTTCAAACTGCTTCTTGTACATTTCTTGATACTTCAAGTATCCTTGATGCACATTATTTTCTCGAAGGAATTCATAAGCTTCATCAGATAATTTAAATTCTGGAAGGAAAAAACGCGCCTTGCGAGTTGGTGCAAGACTACATCCGCCAATTTGACAAGTGTATTTGAATGATGGCTCATCTGATTGTTCTGCATCTTCCGACTTTGGAGATAATTCGACGTCAGAGCAATTATTCAGAAGATTATCCTGAGGTCTTAATAACCGCTCCTTAGGAATCGAATGAACAGAAATTTCTTCGTTACTTTCTGTAGAGTGTTGAGCAAGCAAGCAATTGCCAATAGCCAAAGATGGAGAGACATTTGTCGGAGCAGTAATCGAGGTATTCATAGGCTTTTTGTTCAAACTAGTCGATTTATTTAAACTTTTGAAATACTCAAAATTATTTGGTTTATTCTTTTCATTATCATTATCAGATCTCTCAACCATTTGGACTGTATGTCGTCGTAAAAATTTCAGTCCAAAGGATTCGTCTTCTTCAATTGAAGATCTTGGTAAACATGGTGATGAGGATCTCGTTGCATATTCTGAATTCCAGAATGAACCTGAAAAAGAGCTATTAATATGACGCACCCGAGGCCGTTTATCTTCATTTGATGGATTAGGCTCATTTGAAGAGAACCGAGGTGTGTTATCCTCACGATTACTAAAGTCGAATTTCCAGCCAGAAGGTTTCGTAGTAATAAATTCATTGCGCTTCTTCAAACATGAGTTTTCAGCATCATCACCATCATCATCATCAACTTCATCTGTTTGGGTATTTTTGGATCCTTCAGATACAGATGGGACTTTTGAAACATTACCATGAACAAATTCGAGATCGCCAACTGTGGTAGTTAAGAAATTGGCCGTATTGTGGGAACTATGAGGTTGCTTACCACAATGTACTTTAAAATCTCTTTTCTCTGTACTTTTGTCAGATGCGATGGAAGGCGGTTCCTCTTGTGCATGGACTTTTGAAGTAGAACTTTTGTTAGAGGTTCTAAATGTCGCACTTGCACTCTTTTGGTTCGTGACCTCGGTATCGATGTTTTCTGACGCAGCAGAAGAGCGATCAGAAGCCTCATTATCTTCCCTCAAATTCAATTTTCGACGCTCTGAGCCATGAAAAAAGACAAGATCTGGAACACCAGACATATTTGCAAAGCTAGACAATGGTCTGAAAAGACAGACTACTGTAAAGGCACAGATCACGGAAAAGAGCAAGAGAGGGTATAAAGTTAATGAGGTAAATCAGAAATTTTAATAAGGATGTGACAGAAACAGATTACTTATTCCGGTCACTATTCATAGCTTGTATTTCTTCAAATGTAGAAAATGAAATCCAGCAGTAGAATAATTAGAAAAGTGAACTGAATAAAGAAAGATATTATGAAAAGCGTGGGAAATGCTGTCCGACTGAGATGTGACATCACGAACCGGACGCGTGCGGCTGCGGTTTCTTCCCCCCCCTGAAAATGTAATGGAAGACTTATCCTCGAGATATTGAAAATCAGCAGACGAGAAAATATTGAATTATAATATACATTGCACTGTTAATAGCCGTATGCCTCCAAAAAAGAGAGCCATAAAGGCAAGCAATAAGAAAAAGGCAACCTCGAGAAAGAAGAGAGTAGTGGGTCAGAGAAGGCATTTTGGAGTTTATAACCAAACTGAATCTGGTGATGATGAAAACGACGCCGATTACAAAGATTTGGATGCCATTGCTGATAAGAACATACCCGAGAAAGATGAGGATGATTATGATGTTCCTTTGAGTAAATTGAGGCATTCCAGAGTTCGTAGGAGGATGACTGACCTGGAGATAATACAGCGTGAGACGGATGAAAATACGATAACGGGGCCATGCTATATCTCTGCGCTTCCTAATGAATTGCTGCAGGTAATTTTTGATTATGTCGAGCCAGAAACTGATTTGACAAAGTATGAAAAGAGAATTGTGGGCGTTTACAGTACCGTCAGTCAACGATTTCGTAAAATAGTAAGAATTCTAATTATTTTGCTATTTACAAGGCAGATATTACTCACGGATATTATCATTTTTAGTTACAGCCAAAATTATTCGACTCTATTCGAATCACACAGTTAAAAGTATTATATAATTTTGCAAAGATATTACAACAAGATCAGGTAATTCAATATTATCCAAGAATAGTTCGACTAGAATTACAATGCAGTCTTGCTGAAGAATCAAATATGGTTGCTTCAGCAATTGGAACAACAATCCCGTTATGTAAGAATTTGAAAATGCTGGATATAATTCTTACCGCACCAATGGGATTTCAAGTAATATTTCCTATATTGGCAAGGAGTTTTGATGCCCCTTCAATTGAAAGGTTGGATATCGGATTAGATGTGTTTACAACTTCGTTTATGCAATTCGTCAGTGCTTTTAAAAACTTACAGTGTCTTCATTTAAATGGCGTTAGTCTTGATAAATTACAAATTTCCGAAAAGGATAAGAAATATTCAGTTCCGACAATTAAAACTTTGATGTTGTCTAATTGTATTGTTGGACAGGAATCTATTGAACTTTTGTCTGCTTTATTGCCGAATATTGAAACAGTCTCATTTTTCTGTAGTAAAGGTAATAATGCAACAACGTTAATAAGTGAAATTAAGTTTAAAGGTTCAGATTCTACTAACACAGTTAATTTTAGGATTAATTACAGATTTACTGTTGGCTATTAAATCAAATTGCAAATCATTTTCAAATCTCACAGTCTATCGAACGACCGACGCAGCAATTCGACCAACATCTCGTCGACCATTTTGTCTTCCGTTAGAATTATGGACAACCTTAAAATCTATTCGAATTTTGTTTTGCTCGAATACACTAAGAGATTCACTTCCTACTAAAAGCGGCTATGAAGTTTCTGATCTTTCTAATTTGAAATTTCTGGAAATCGCAGATATGAATCGTATATCTCCAATTCCAGAAACGGTTATGGCTTCCATTAGTCGATTTGCCAAAGTACTTAATCACCCAGCGACACACGAGACACAAAACTCCAAAGACCAAACATTATCTTATTCACCAGAACCTACTACCGCCAATGATTTTGATGCGACGATAATAGTTCGGACAGCAATTGAACCACATGCAAAATCAGTTGATGAAATAACAAGTATCGGACAAGATTATACATGCCAATTTTTTAAAAGAATACAAGCTGAGACTCATTTACAAACAACTTTATTAACAACAGTGCAAAACGAAATTGGAAAAGGTTCTTGGGCTTTAGTTACAAAAGGTGAAATTGAGCAATTTGTTACTGTCTAAGATGATGATGCGAGATGAGTTTGTCTGTACAATATCTGAATGAATGATAATTAATATGAAAGATTAATCAAAATGAAATTGCTCATGATTCGATAACAAAAAAGTACTATAAACATGGTCTATAGATTTGAAGTTTCCAAAAAATTACGTTAAAAACAATTAAGAATCAACTCCAAAAAACCTCTAAACTCAAAATCATCTATATATACATTTAAAATAAGTGCACCAGAAATTAGAGACAAGCTTACTTTATCAGCTTTGAACAAATAGCAAAAAAACACTAAATGAACCTCTTATAAATATCCTAGCACTATTTTGTATATACAAAATGATCAGAGAAAAGATTAAATAGTCAAAAGGATTGCATTAATTCAAAATTGATAATAAAAAAAAACGCATGTGCAAGTCCGCGAAACTCTGCTTGTTGCCGCAGCCCGCCAACGACAGCTTTTTGGAGATTATACAGAGAGAAAACAGGCAAGAAACTCTGTTGATAAATAAATATCATTCGTTGCTAATTTTGTTTTCGAATCATCAACCGTTGCAAGACAACCCATAATCAATTTTCATAATCAGGATATTATCGAGAAAAGGTCAATAAAACACAATGAAGGCGTGCGAACGCGCGCACGTTTTGCCCGCTTACTAGACACTTTTTATTTAAAGAAAAAAGAGTGAGAGAGCAGAGTGAAGATCACAACGGATTGGGGTAAAATAGGGTCAAAAATTCATTACCGGTTGGAATCCGCGACTGACATAAAAACATATCAGTACTTTGCATACATGTGCAAATCGTAGATCAGTGCCTCAGTCATCAGGAGCATGCATGGTTGTCATATAGAATAGCACGCAGTAACTAAACTCATTTTCAAATAATAAATTTGAATTATCCATACTCTTCGTGCAGTAGTAAGTGAGCCAGCTAAGAGTAAGCCTACTCTCTGGAAAAGCGCACGAAAACGGGGTTTAGTCCATCGGGCCTGTGCAAGACTTTCTGGCATATATATCAAATACTGCAAAAAGAGTAGGATGTAGAATTTAGCTACCGGTACTGTAAGTAAGACAGAGAAAAACGGATCCATGGCTCTTAACATTGGCAATAATCACACGAGCAGAGTAAATACGCAAGTATAGTTCACCGACAAAGCCACAGTGATTTCCTTTGCACTGTTTTAGTCAAGGCGACAGACTACGACAAGCGCACAAAGACGACGCAGGATTCTCCGAATAAGAATGACATTCACCACAACACAATCAGGACGCAACTGTTGCCATGAGAAAAAAAAATAGCCGTTTCAGACTATGTTCCGGCAGAAAAGATTTGAAAGTGCATTCAATCGTTTAGCTCTCTCATGTCTAGAAGCAGGACCTTCAAGGCCAGAGATTTTATCATAGGGTTTTCCTGTCACCGCGAACACGGAGCGACATCTCACCGCAATACTTGCCTGATTAAACCAATGGCCACCAAAGCAAGTTCACGTTCACGAGAGTAAAAACCCGTGACAAGGAATGAAATATCCAGGAAGATGATTGCCCGAGGCTGCGCAGCTAGACGACGACAGTATTCTCGGGCCCGACACACGTGCTGAGCAGAGAAACTCTCGCGGCGAGGACAAGAAAGGGCGGGAAATTCAGCGGATATTTCAGTATCTGAAGTCAGCTGAATGATACGATTTGAGAGAACGCGGACTTGACGTGTTTTGTCAAGGTCAACAAAAGGAGGACGAGAACGAAAGACGCGAGGAGAATGTGGGCTTTTTGTGGGTTGGGGGAAAATGCTTGTTTACGCGTCTATGAGTACACGCGCGCCTTTCGCGTCAAAGCCCTAAACCCTCGTATGCGGCTGCAATAGAGCTCAGAGGGCAGCAGTTGACGGCCCAATAATTCCAAGTGAAAGAAAAGCCCGAGAAGGATTGTGTATTTGTACTCGAGTAAAGCAGAGTCAGATAAGAAGCAGGAAGTATCAGTCAATTGGTCGGTCTTTAGTTTAACAATACAAAAATAATTAGGGTTGAACAAAAGAAGCACTTACGAACAAAGCCAGTCCTCGTTCTTCACGCACGGTTTCTGCTATCTTCCAACCTCCGCATATGCTATTTAGACATTCTTTATTGCAGACAGAATGAGTTCGTCGTCATCTGCTGCGAATTTCACTGAGCGGAAGCAATTGCATTATGTCGGACTGCAGCCGGACCAATCTGTGCTTGAATCTTCAGTGAGCTCAGAAAGTATCCTCACTGCCGTCGCTGATGGTTACGATGTCCTCGCGTTGCCAATTACAAACCCATCTTTTCGCGCTCGAGTCACTAGTACAACCCAACTAGTCCCTTCTCTTACTTGTTTACTGAGAATTGATCCGCCGACGCTGACGGAAGTGAACTTGCCGCCAGATTCGCCGTACACGCCGCATGTCTTTGGTCTTGCGTCCAAATGGATCGAGCTTGATTCCAGCGACCCGCACGTCGCAAATTTCTCAGCCCAGATTTTAATGCACGAAATAGCATACGCTGCGTTTTGTGGCATTGCCTATGTCGTGGTTCCTGGCCCGAAGCGACGGAATAATGTGTCGTTATACGCCGAAGCTCTAAACTCCGCATTGGCAGCCGCGCCGTTCACTAATATCGTCCTTCATCTTGCTATGGCAGAGTACACTGATGATCCGACTGCCATTGATCCACCATCTACAGTAGATCAAATGTCGATTTGGGATGTTTGGAATACGATCAGAACTATTTGTGATTACCCGTCGAGGCTTTCAGTTGGTTTGCAAGTACCCAGTATTCTTCCTTCGCAAGCTGTTCTTTCACGTTGGTTCGCCGAACCAATCACTATTCTATTTATCTCTGGCAAAATATTCTTACAAAACTCAAAAGGATACCCTGTTCTTTCCAAAGCTCATCAGTATTTTATGGCCAAGTTTCTAAAGTTACGTCTATACACTATTCTCCAAGATATCCGCGAGGCAACTCAAATGCGAACAAGTCGGATTAATGCGTCAAAGGATGATCAATCTGCATACTTAATATATTTACGTCATTTACATACTACTTTACCTCCCTTAACTCCAATTGAGAAATTTGGGCAAGGTTATGAAGATTACCTACAAAATCCTTTACAGCCACTTTCAGACAATCTAGAAAGTAAAACATATGAAGTATTCGAGAAAGACCCTGTAAAATACGATCAATATGAAAAAGCAATTACTAAAGCTTTATTAAAATTTCAAAATCAGGAGACTATAACTGTGGCTGTTGTGGGAGCTGGTAGAGGCCCTCTTGTTGCTAGAGCTTTGAGAGCTGCGGAATCTGTTAAAGCAAAGATTCATACGTATGCCGTGGAAAAAAATCCCAGTGCATATATTTAGTATGGTCTTTTGTTTTATTTATCAAGCTTAGGCTGCTTTTTCTAACGTATTTTTTTTTAGTCTTTCAAGAAGGAAAAAACAAGAATGGGGAGAAACAGTCGAAGTTGTGTTTAGCGATATGAGATCCTGGAAACCTTCACGGAAAGTCGATATAATGATTAGTGAGCTCCTTGGTAGTTTTGGAGATAATGAGTTATCTCCTGAATGTCTTGATGGAGTTCAAGGTGTGCTCCAACGTATGTTTTGCCATCTTTGTTTTCTGTATATAATCGTTGATGCTATTGCTAATTGAATTAATTCCATAGCGGCTGGAATTATGATTCCTCAATCTTATACAGCTCATTTCATACCAGCAATGTCTGCAAAAATTTTCTCAACCATCAAATCTGAAGGTAAAGAAAAATCAAAAAATACACCTTACGTTGCACTGTTACAAGCTGTTGATTTACTCGGTTCTGAAATTCATCAAGCTTGGGAATTCAAACATCCCTGTACTCAATTACAGCCGGAAGCAGAAGAACCGTCACACGAAGAATCAAAAATCGAGACCACGTTACAAACGACAAGAATTGGCTCACAAGAAATTGGGACCTCAAATCAACATAATACGCGTCACTCGAAGGGACGATTTCAATGTGAGAATAGAGGTGTTATACATGGTTTTGCAGGATATTTTGAGTCCGTTTTATTTGATGATGTTGAGATATCTACAAGACCTGACACTATAAATAAGAAATCTAAAGATATGATTTCTTGGTTTCCAATTTGGTTTCCAATTTCTGTATGTTTTGTTGTTCTTGTTATTATTGCTTCTATTTCAAAGATGAATAATTTGAAACTAATTCGAAATCACTTGAATTTTTTAGGACGCTATATATGTTCCCGATGAATCAGAAATTGAAATCTCAATCTGGAGAAAATCTGATAACCATAAAGTATGGTACGAATGGTCTGTTGAAACATTCGTAACAACACCTGGTTCTATTCCAGCGGATCGACGAGAATCGTCATCTTCAACTCGAAGTTCAACTGCGCTATCTAAACGTCGTATAAGGCTTTCTTGTTCGAAGTTACATAATCCTGGTGGGAAATTTTCGTTCATGAATTTATGAATACCGAGATTGCGCATTTTACTTTTATTTATGTATATACTCGTTTAATCCTGTTTTGTTGTTGCTAATAATGTACGATGTAATGGAAGATGATTTAAGCACAAACCCTTAATATATATAAGACTACTACGACTACTACTATATTATTCACAAGCGAATTAAACTTACTCCCTGCACCGTCAAGCAATCATATTAGTTTGAATGCTATTTAGTATAAATAACCAACTAAATAACTGATCGATGATAGCAAATGTTTAATAATGACTTATATAATATTTAGGTAGTTAAGAGTAAAAGGATGACTAAGCGTATGATGGGAGAGCCGTGCACTACTTGCAATTTGACCTTGCTAAGGAATTTCATTTTCTTGAATAATACATTATTCTCGTAAGAGTGTTTAGATACTTCAAATGTCTAATCGAAGGCCTAATGTTAGTTGGAATACCGGTCGGAGTCCGTTTCCTCAAAACAATGTATTTCAACAGCGACAAGTACCTTCTCAAACAGTTATTCCACCTGAACTCGAAGATGCAAATACATTAAATTTGCCTATTAATCGAGCGCGGATACGAGGAGCGGCAGTTCGACAACCTAGGGAATTCACATGCTTTTCGTACGATAATGATAGGGAATATCATTATAATGCTTCGTCGTTAGGATACTTGTATTTATTAAAGGAAGATATAGCCACGCAGAATGGATATAATTTATCTGAAGGATTTGAAAGATTCAAAAAGCGAGATGAGGGAATCGATGAACATTTAGATGGACTTTTAATTTCTTTGGTAAATTATGAAAAAGAGCATGAAGGACGAAAAACCGGTGGTGATATTGTTACTTGGAGAGGAATGTTGACAAAGTTGATGTGTTTACCATTTGAACGCTCTGGAGACTCAACTTTTGAAATGAACGTCACTTTTTTCGATGTATGATTTCACTAACTTATTTACATGTTATTTGTGTCGGGACGTCTACTGACTTGTGATGTAATAGGGACAAATCTTTATTGAAGAGAACTTGGATTACAAGAACAAAAATCGAGAACATGAAGACGAACAAAGACAATTAATGTCCTACTGGGGTTAGAAATACCACATATACGCTTATAATTATGACTATTCATACTGACTATTTTACAAATAGGCTATAAATTCGAACAAATTGCAACGATTCCAAAACCTTGGGGAGAATGCACTCGATCTGAAATTGAAAAGCGAACAAATAATCAAGTTACAAACAACAATCAATATTGTTCAATAATCAAATCAGGACTTGGAAAAGTTAGACTTATAATAGCAGGCGAAGTTGACTGTGCGAAAGATTACAAACCTACTGAAGAAGATAATCCTGATAATGATCCAGCTTTATTCGATAATCCATTAGACCACTATATCGAATTAAAAACAAATCAAATTATCAGTCAAGATCACGCTGCTCGTAATTTCGAAAAAAAACTATTAAGAATTTGGGCACAGTCTTTCTTATTAGGTATTCCAAAGGCTATCGTTGGATTTAGAACTAAAGAAGGATATTTGCAGACATTCGAAGAATTCGAAATTCAAAAGATCCCAGCTATGATTAAACGGAGTAAATTTTTTAATCCAAATACTTCTTGGGATGGAAACGAAGCAATTGCCTTCTTAGCAGCTTGTTTACAATGGATAAAAAATTCAATTCCAGCTGAGGAGAATGGTGATGTATGGAAAATCAAATACGTGGCTAGGTCGGATTATTTACTGCTCATGAAGGTTCCTGGTCAGAATACTTTCTTACATCCTGATTTTGTTGCTTGGAGAAAGGAACGGCGTGAATCAGCGGCATAGTAAACAATAAACTTTTGTATAATTGAAAAGATCATGGACAACAGATTTAAACAACGTAAACTACTACATAAACACTTAAAAACACGGCACAACGTGAATTAAGGTAATACGGGAAAAAAGGTTTTTTTAAAAATACTTTAAGAGACTCATTTATTTTTTAGTGTATATGCACCAACCCAGCAAAACATGACATGACAATATTTTACACGACGACACCTGAGTTGCTGGCAATACGAGGCCATAAATCAGCGCACTCCTTTCCGACGGGTCCAGTAATGGCGGATCCCTTCATCTCACCCTTGGGGTTGACAATAACACCTATTATAGTCAAGATTAGATTGCTGCTACTTCACAAGAATAAAAATGTATTTTAGAAACATACCAGCGTTGTCCTCGAAGTAAAGGTAAACACCATCTTTTCTTCTCCAGGGCTTGGACTGACGGATGATAACCGCAGGCATGACCTTCTTACGGAGCTCAGGCTTTCCCTTCTTGACAGTGGCCTATTACACAGGTATTAGTTTCCATGATTAACTCTTCCAGGTAAGAAATGTGTCGAATGATCGTACCATAACCATGTCACCGACACCACCAGCGGGGAGACGGTTCAATCGAGCACCGACACCCTTGACGGAGATGATGTAGAGGTTTCGTGCACCCGAGTTATCGGCGCAGTTGAGAATCGCACCGACGGGGAGACCGAGCTGTTGTGATTAAAAATATTCATGTTAGATCTCGTTTCTTATTATTGTATGCTCTGACTTCCAACTACTCATTCCTCTTTCAAAACACTCGCGCAACGTTTCATCATTTTTTTCCTTCTTCAAATTCATTCTTCAATATAGCAAATCAAAGTTTAGATAAATATGCTCGATGTGTCTGAAAGAAGAAGTATTCGTTCGATAGCAGAGGGGAAAATATTGTCGTATAAATGCACACATACCGAGATTCTGTACTTTTGACCAGCGGCTCCTTTAAACAATAGTTAGAAACATTGAAACCGGAATTAAACAACAGTTTCCTATTGTAATATAACAACAGTAACGAGGAACAAACAACATACCAGACATTTTGCTTTACTTGTTATTCTAAGAGGTCAAATGTCTAGATGGGACTTGCTAAAGCTAGGCTCTAACTGCCAGTCTCGCAGTGCGTGCGCTGGGAGTTGGACCGCTGCAATCCAAATGTGACTGTGACTGCGTTCTGTAACCCTACACTTTGCCCTACAAATGTTCAAAGTTAGTAAGTGCCCTTGAACCTAATTAGCGTTTAAATACCAATTAAACAATGCCCTAGCCCTATGTGTACTTTAGACTGCCCTTTATGGCAATCCTCAAATAAGGCAAGGCGACTTGCCTTTCTTATGTTACAACTACATGTCAATAATGATGAAAATTGCAGCGGGTTTAATACACCTTCCATTATATTCTTTTATCAGCAAATTGGCCCACATTACCGTAAAACCTCAAGATCATAAAAGCCGTCACACAAAATGTAGCAGTACATATAACCTATTAATTGCCTAGTAAAAGTCAAGATGCAGTACTCCAAATTGACCAACTCTTTTCTAATTTACAAATTAACAACCTTCAGCACGGCCATGCTAGTATCAAGCAGCAGGAGTTGCACTCTCTGTCGCGGCCGCCGAAGTGTTCGTAGTCTTTGGCGCATCGTCATCGTCATCTAATTCCATCATGTCGTCGTCGTCCTTGTAATCTCGAATATCGCGTCTTCCACCTTCTCCTTCGTCTTCACTATCACTGAGTTCGCCATCTTTCTGGATATGCGCATCCCAAGCATCTTGAGTACCGCCTCTCATCTCCTTGGCTTCTTCGGTATCCTCTTCAGGTTCTTCCTCGGGGGCATCTCTTGGAACATCTGTCATCTGGACACTTGGAGCAAACTTCGTGCGCGACAAGTTTTCAAGAACAGTCGTTAAGATACGGTTGAGATATTCGTCACTGTTAGCATTTTGCATATTCGATGGACGAACTTCAAGTTGATAGTCCGGTCCATAATACTCGTAATAATCGTTGTAAGGGATTTCTGATGAGCAATCAAGCAGTTAGGATTTAAACAGTCAAAACCAAAATCACATTCATATAAACATACCAGGACCAACAGACTGTCCAACCAATAATCCAGTCTCATAAGTCCACGTACGCGCAACATTGCGCATAGTGTAACCACCACCTCCAACAACTAAAGTCGGTAATCCAAAACTCTTGACAAAGTTTACACAATTGGCATGCCCTTGCATACTCAAATTGAAGCATCCAAGGCGATCGCCAGAGAGTGAGTCACCACCGCACTGGAGAACAACAGCAGTAGGTTGATACCATTCCATGATCGCAGTGATTGTAGGTTGGAAGACAGACTTATATGTTATATCATCTATACCATCTCGTAGTGGGAAATTGACAGCATAATCCTTGCCTTTACCAATACCGGTATCACGCAGTTCTCCAGTACCCGGGAAATATTCACCGTACTTGTGGAAACTGCAAGTCATTACACGATCCGTTGTGTAGAAAGCTTCTTCAACACCATCACCATGATGGACATCGATATCAATGTATATAACTCGCGGATGATATCTAAGCAATTCAAGAATACCGAGAACGATATCTAAACGATTGTTAGCACCTGCCCCTCGAGATAATCGTAAAACAAAAGGAATCATACCGTTAACATAACAGAAACCACTAGCTTCGCTCTTCTTGGCATGATGTAAACCGCCGGCCCAATTAATAGCAATATCGCATTTCCCCCGATTAAGTCTAGCCGCTCCCTCTGTAATATGAATCGTTAGCAAAGAGAGCCCGGTACAAGCGCATAAGA
This sequence comes from Myxozyma vanderwaltii, assembly GCA_030556335.1. Classification (NCBI taxonomy): domain Eukaryota; kingdom Fungi; phylum Ascomycota; class Lipomycetes; order Lipomycetales; family Lipomycetaceae; genus Myxozyma; species Myxozyma vanderwaltii. Next base: position 62,548 of record JAKTPV010000012.1, read on the forward strand.
AGACCAAAAATTTATGAAAATACTAACCCATACTACCACCTCCACTAATACTACAGAACTCAAATAAACCATCAAACACAGGGCAATCGTCACCGACATTGAACTTGACTTGCTCCTTTGCAAACATTTCCATGTTATCAGGGGTTACTCGAGACAAAAAATCGACATATTCATCAGTGTGGAATTGGCACATTTCAGGTTTAGTAGCCGGTTTAGCCCGCTATGCAGACAAAGCAACAAATATTAGCCAGTGTTCACAGAATGGGGCACAAAGTGAGTTATTACACAAAGCGAAATAATAATGAGAACGAAGGGGAATCACATACATAGATCTCCATCTTCTTGTAAAGGCCGTAATTCATTACTAGACTATGAGCCATTCTTATTCTGTGAGGCTTCATCGGATGGCCAGCACCATAGGCATAGTTTCCAACATCGGCTAGTTGTCGATTAGAATACAAGTACCAAAGAAAGGGGATGGTGTGAATGCCAGAGACATGTCGCGGCGAATGAATCCACAGTGGCAACTTCGAACAGTAATTTGATACATACAATCGTAAAAGTAAGCAACACCTGCACATTCAACACTGTTAGCAGTTGATAAATACCCAAAAAAATAACCCGGTTTATATAAGAAAAGACATACGCTGCTTGTTGGACGGGTTCGAGAGGTTAATCGGCTCTAGAACTCGACCCGGATACGCCATTGCGGTAAGATTTCGATCTCTCTGCCGTGATCGGCTCTTTCAAAACAAAAAGAAAAAAAGCTAAAACTAAGCCTGAGCCGAATCCGTGAACCGATATCAAGAGATGAGGAAGAAAAGCGAAATACAAATTAGATGAAGCAGATAGAGATTGTGTTTGTTGAAACGGGAGAACCACTTCCCAAGACTGGAGTTTGGCCCAGCGGTAGAATCCGATAACCTAACCCTATGCGTGTTTTGGGATCCAAATTAATGAAACAAAGTCGCGTATCAGAAATTAAGTTTGATCTATGGTTAAGATGCTTCAGCATTATTTGTTGCACTGAGAGTTTACTATAGAATAGGGATTACATCGTGAGTGTTCAATAGACAATAAAGATATTGAATAGTATCAGATTTGACCATTTTGTGCAGGAATGCGGCCAGCAAGCAATAATTGTGTGCGGTACTGTTTTTCCGCACCTGGAAAGGCACTGTTCGCCGGTGGATATCTTGTTTTATACCCCGAGAATTCGTCTTTTGTGACTGCTCTTTCAGCTCGTATATATGCAGTTACATCGGCCTCGGAGTCAATAGACAAGCAATTACCTACAGTTACAGTACTTAGTCCGCAGTTCCAAGAAGGGGAGTGGAGTTATACTCTAAAGAGGTCCGAGTCCTCCGGATTCGTAACCGTGTCTCCTCTTGTACCTTCGCGCAAGAACCCATTTGTTCAAGCCTCAATTACTACTGTGTTGAACTACTTGTCTGCATCCGGTTCACTGCTGGCTCCCATTCCCTCGCTCACAATCAATATCTTATCCGATAACGCGTATCACTCCCAACCCAGCGACGACGTTACTCGATTTAACAAGCACACTCAGCCAATTTCCTCTGTTCCCAAAACCGGCCTCGGATCTTCTGCCGCTCTGACTACCTCACTTACTGCCGCTCTTCTAGCATTTTATGGAGATCCGGCTAAGAATGTTCTTGAATCAAAGAGTTTATTGCATAATTTGACTCAGGTAGCTCATTGTACTGCACAAGGTAAAGTTGGATCGGGATTTGATGTCGCATGCGCAGTATACGGCTCACTTGTGTATCGACGATTTTTGCCGTCTGTCATTTCAGCCATTCCTAGTGTACCAAATGGTTCAGGAGAAAGTAAAGAAAAGGAGTACTTGACCGCGTTGAAGTTCACAATTGATTCAGATTGGAAAGTGGGCACTGGAGCATGTACTATTCCTCCTCGACTGAGGCTGCTTATGGGTGATGTTTCTGGTGGATCCGAGACCCCTGCAATGGTTCAACTCGTACAGAAATGGCGGAAAGAAGGTGGAGAAGCAGCGGAGAAGACATGGATTTCATTGGGTGAATCTAATCAGTCATTGATCACTGCTCTGATTGAACTAAGAAAGGAAGCTGAGCATAATCCAGAAGAGTATAATGCATTTGTGGATAAAATTTCAATTTTGGGAGTTGGAGCTGCTGGTATAAAAGCACTTGGAGAAAGCGATGAAGGAGGAAAGACTGGCTTATGGTTCAAACAAGCCGTTGACTCAATTACTAATATTCGATTGCATTTACGAGACATGACGACTGGATCAGGCGCACAGATCGAACCTATCGAACAGACTAGATTACTAGATTCGTGTAATGAGTTACCTGGTGTTTTAGGAGGCGTTGTTCCTGGCGCGGGAGGTTATGATGCTATATGCTTACTTGTCGCTGAGTCTACAGTTGATAGTGTAATCACAGCGCAAGGAGATTCGTTTGCTAATGTTAAATGGTTAGATTTACGTGAAGAGTCTGTGGGATTGCGCGAAGAAGTTATCGCGAGCATTAAAAAGTATCTGTAAGGTACGATAACTGTGCCTGTTTTAAGACACGTGTTGCATAGAAGATAATTCATAATTCATAATAATATATTTGTATAATACAATTTAATAATGTTGTATATCACAACGCAAAGAATTTTAGACTATAACTTCCCACATTCGTATAAACACAAAACAGATTTTTGTACTATCTCTGCTTCTAAGTCTTTGCAGGCTTCTTGACACCATATTTTGATCGGGAGTTAGCTTTGTTTGCGACTCCAGCAAGATCACGGCTTCCTAAAAACACATATTAGCAGTTTTATTTCGAGAGAAAGTGTATATGGAATACGGACCTCTGACTAAATGATACTTCACACCAGGTAAATCCTGAACACGACCACCACGAACCAAAACAGCAGAATGCTCTTGCACCTAAACAGTCGCATATTAGCATCTTAAATCATTTCCCATTCATGTACTAAGTTAGGGCATACATTATGGCCTTCACCAGGGATATAAGCATAAACCATATTTCCATTTGAAAGCTTCACCCTTGCGACTTTTCGTTGCGCAGAGTTAGGTTTCTTTGGTTTCATAGTTGCGACACGGACAATAACACCTCTTCTTTGAGGGCAATGATCTAAATCTGGAGACTCTGACTCGTTACGGAATCCATCTCTGGGCTTTCGACATCCACGAATTACTTGTCGCAATGTTGCATTTGCAGGTCGACTTGAGGTGAATTGTCGGACGAGCAAAGAAGTATTTGAGAAACTGAATGGCGGAGAAAAAACACGAGGACCAGCGATAGCTTGAAATCCCGATAATTTCGCCCTACTCGCGACAATCTGCCGCAGAAAATGAAACGCGGCCATTGTTGATTGAATAATTTACAGCTCGTTCTGCTTCAAAATCCGAGATTCAAAATTATCGATTTCACTTTCGGTTCCAATTCTCGGGATGGTTTGCCCTGACCCTATTCGTACAAGCCCCATGTAAGTGCTCACGTGATGCATAAACAGCGGTTGTGTGAGCTCGTGCGTGTAACTCTATTATTTATAACCGTGTGAAGAGTAACTACAGATCAATGCGAATTGAGATGTGATTAAAGATAGTCGTAGATACTAATAGAGTATTAGATGATGCATTGTTTAGTAGTCTCTTTGTAGATGCATTTATGTATATACAGTAAAGCGCGCATATTCACCGTACAAAAGGGCAATGACGCGTGTTGTCGCGCAAAACCCCCTGCGCGCAAAAAGTAACTAAAACCAAACCTGGACCCGCCCCTAGATTAACTAAAATTCTTTCTAATCTTCGCATAACAGTGGAGTTTTCTTCGATAATTCGCGTTATTCTTGTCTTATCTGAAGTTAATTGTGTTGTATTGTTTTTTCAGTTTCGTTGGATATCCGTGTTTTGGACCGATATTGACCGCTGAGAACACGTAGTCGTTAATCATGCCGCGGTCACCTACTTTCCGCATACTGCGGTTGACAGCAATCGCTCTTGTTCTGGGCTTTCTCGTCTTCAAGCTCTCTAGCTCCTCTAATATCAATGCGTTGAGTCAGGCTGCTGGGTACTCAGGCCGCACGCCAGGACCCGTGGTCGTCCCCGAGGAGAAGAAAGAAGAGAAGCCCGTGGAGGAGAAGAAAGAGGAAGAGAAGCCCGTGGAGGAGAAGAAAAAGGAAGATAAACCTAAGGAAGTCAAAGAGACAAAGGAAGATGCACCTGCAAAAGAATCAAAGGAGCCTCAGGAAAAAACTCCTGCTCCCCCTCCATTTAATGATGGCGTTGGTCCAACTTACCAGCACGCGAATGCTACTTTTGTCACACTTGCGCGTAACGAGGATATTTGGTCGCTTGTCAAGTCGATTCGCAATGTCGAAGATCGATTTAATCACAAGTATCACTATGACTGGGTTTTCTTAAACGACGATGACTTTGATGATGATTTCAAGGAAATTACCACCTCACTTGTTAGCGGAAAGACTAAATATGGAAAAATTCCTAAAGAGCATTGGGGATTTCCTGAGTGGATCGATAAGGAGAAGGCAGCAAAGACTAGACAGGAGATGGCCGAGAAAAAAATTATTTACGGCGACTCTGTTTCGTACCGCCACATGTGTCGCTTTGAGAGCGGTTTCTTTTTCAGACATCCCTTGATGATGGAGTACAAGTACTACTGGCGTGTTGAGCCCGAGATTATTCTTCATTGCGATCTTGACTACGACGTCTTCAAGTTTATGGAAGAGAAGCAGTATGACTATGGCTTCACTTTATCCCTGTACGAATACGGTGAGACGATTACTACTCTATGGGACTCTGTTCGCAAATTTATTAAGAAGCATCCTGATTACTTGGCCAAGGACAATCTTATGGATTGGCTCTCTGAAGACGAAGGATACTCGTACAACAAATGTCATTTCTGGAGTAACTTTGAGATCGGCAACCTCGACTTTTGGCGTGGAAAAGCCTATTCCGAGTTCTTTGATTTCCTTGATCATGAAGGCGGTTTCTTTTATGAACGATGGGGTGATGCACCCGTTCACTCTATTGGTGCTGGTCTTTTCCTGCCAAAGGCTAAAGTTCATTACTTTGATGATATTGGATACTGGCACGTTCCTTTCACCAACTGTCCTACCAATAGAGAAGACAGATTGAGATTAAAGTGCTCTTGCAATCCAAGAGACAACTTCAGCTGGAAGGGATACTCGTGCACGAGCAAGTATTACAACGTTATGGGAATGGAAAGACCTTCGGAGTGGCGTACTCAAAGCTAAATTTAGTTCCTTGTGTTGAAAACTGGAATAATGCAATATATATACACGATTTTCTATTATGCACTCAACATACTATCGATTTTCTATTATGCACTCAACATACTATCAATATACTCTCTCTCATACTATCTTTATTACCATGAATGATTTTACATATACTTAGAATCCGCGGCTCTTGTGAATCAGAAAGACTCACTGAACGGATTCAAGAAAACTCAGTCGTTAGAAAATCTTCATCGGATGTCTAAGATAAATTTTTATTTTGTATTTATTCTTGCTAAAAAAAAATTGTCGTCGTTTGCGTTCATCATTATAGTTTCTTATTATTTTGCTTTTTCTTATTGTTTGTTTTTGATTTTGCCTGTTTTTGGCTGGAAGTCCCGTTATGATTAAAATCGTATTTCAAGAATGCTGTGTTAGCCGTATTATGTATTATAATTATGAAGACGAAGACGAAGAGAATCTCGTATGACTGCAATAAAAAATGAAAATAAAAGGCATTCAAGTATATATGACTACGAAAAATATAGGCCAATGTAAAACAGAGAGCATGACAAAAACCAAACCAAGTAAAGATTATCAATTAAGTATTATTATTATTGTAGAGCCTTACCATTACACTTCCTGCATTTTCTCATTGGCATCGTCTGATGCGATTACATCGGGATGAGCAATAGCCTCCGCTTTTTCATCTTCAGGCGAGTAAGCAAACTTACTATGTGCTCTAATCCTTGCTCCATAGATATAAAACAAGTAAGGGATAAGGCAGCAAGCTAGGGAGATGAACGCAAGTAAAGAACCAGCCCATTCATTTCCAAGTTTGTGGTACATTTGAATTGTGAATAAAGGTACTGCAGCACCCCAAATTGAACGTAAAAAAGTCTTTGCTGCAAGAGCCGAAGCGGCGTGATGCTGGTACGAATCGACAAGGTAATTGTTGGCAGCATTATAAAGCAAACAAAAACCAAGACCGCAAGGGAAACCAGCAAGACACGGTCCAACCCAGATTAAGCGAGGAAAACTTGTCCAGGCAAATATAAAGAGACCGATCGGAACAAGCCAGCAAGCGACCATCATGGGAATTAAGCGGAGCTCGGCTGGTGGGTGGCCATTATACTTTTTAACTAAAGTATTGTAATGTCTGTTGACGAAAGGAGCGACTAAAGCGGAAGTGACGACGCCGACTGCAATAGGAATAAACATAAGACCAGTCGAGCCATTACTGAAGCCCTTTCCTTCTCGGAACACAACAGGGAAACTAGACGTATTGTTAGAATGAAATGTAAAGCGTATAAACAAGGCTCACATACGCAAAGAAGAACATATACAAGAGTCCATAAATGACAGACATGTAGACGGTTATCAGAAAAACGATAAGTTCACGGAATAGCAATTGAAGAGGACGAATCATTGCGACACGCATCATTTCACCTAAAGGACGAGGACTACGATCAATTTCAGTCATGTAACTCATATCACCAGTTTCCTTTCTCAATTTTTTTGCTCGGCGCTGAAGAATTGTAGGAGCATAAGTCTCAGGGATAGTGAGAGCGACGAGGATGAAGACAAATCCAGAGAAGATAAGTAAAACGTAGTAAATCCATCTCCAGGAGACGTTATCGCCGATATAACCACCTACTATGGGACCGATGCAAGGGCCGATAAACGGAGCAGCAGAGAACGCAGCCATAGCAGTTCCACGTTCTTCATTATCCCACAAATCGGCCAAAGTTCCACCAACGATAGTCATAGGAGCCGAGAAAGCAATACCATCAATTAAGCGGCAGACAAGTAAAGTACCAATGTTTTGAGCAAGAGCGCAGGGAACGACAAAGATGACAGCAACGGCGATGGTAGAAATGTATACGACCTGTCGTCCCCAGAGCTCGGAAGCAGGAGCAAATACTAGAGGACCGACGCCTAAAAAGACAGTTAGCTATGGCTTTCTATGGCTTTATGGTGAACGAGGTGTGTGGCCCTACCAAATCCAATTACAAAAAGAGTGACGGTCAATATGGACACTTCTAACGAGACATCAAAGTGCTCAGCTACGGCTTCCATGTCGCCGGTAACGATGGCCGATCCGAGAGCAACATCAAAACAAAGCAAGGCTACGACCATGGTGATATACCATTTGTACACCTTCGACCAGTTTTTTGGGTTACCTGGGTCTCCCGGGATGAATGTGACAATCTTCGAGCCATCGTCCTCTGCAATGTATCCATTTGCAGTAGTGGAGATGAATTCAGTGAGATCTGCGGTGGAGCGGACGATGTCGACGGGGAAGTTAGCGGCCGAAAGTGGGTCAATAGGACGTGAGGCAGAGTGAAGGTATGGCTGGTGAACTTTTGCTTGGTCGACAGGGCCAGTTTTAATGTTGTCTGAGGAGCGGGTCGAGCTCGAGTCGACGTCGGAGGCGATGTGGTGAACCATTTCGATGAGTGATGGGACAGGGACAAGGCGGCGGAGGGACAGCGGGTATTTATGTACAGCTGCCCGTATCCATGCAAGCTTAGTACAGCAGCGACCTCTCGCTCTCGCTCTCAGCGTAGACGACGACGATGCTCCGGGGGCAACGCGTTGCTGTGTTTACGCGTGCAGCTTTTGGTTTGTCTGTCTGCTCTGCGCACAATCAACACAGCACATGGACACTTTGAACGCAATCATTCAGCACCTCATTCAATAACTATCCAACGAGAAGTTTTTCTGTAGAAAGAACCCGCGAGACCAATTCCCGGAGAATCCACGGACCTTAGTGCAGCGAGCTCATCGCGCGTGGCGGTGTGGCTGGTACTCTCACATTGCCTTTGTTCGCCCACAATGCGCCAATTAACGTGGAATAACCCGCAAAACCACAAAACTTGAACAATGTAATGCTGAAAAGCACAGGAACCGCCTGATTATGTCAGTTATGGTATTGTTAATAGCAGAAGCTTAGCAGCAGCACAAAACAAGGGCCGCGCAACTCCTTCATAGAGACGTGCGCCACATGCCTATATTGTGTGGTTAAACTTTGCTTGAGAGCTTATCCGCATAAAAGTCCTCTTCAAAGCCGCACCTCCTCGCCAGACCTATTACCGATTACGGTAATATTGCCCGTGCAATTGTGTGTATTGCGTATTGTTCATGACTTCATCTTATTCAGTTCTATTCTAGCATTACATCAACCACCTTCAAAACAAAGCAAACTATCTCATACAGCCATACTCCAACTATTAATTAATTATTGCGGGAAGAAAATCATACCTTCTCGGCCGCAGAAGCGGACTTAGTATCCACCGGGTGCGCGTCGTTCTCTGCGATCTCGTCCTCAGGAGAATAAGCGTACTTTGAGCGCGATCTAATTCTTGCTCCATAAAAGAAAAACAAAAACGGAATACCGCAGCACGCGAGACCCAAAAATCCAAGGAAAGAACCTGCCCATTCATTTCCCATACGATGGTACATCTGAACAGTGAACAAAGGCACTGCGGCACCCCAAAACGATCGAATAAAAGTTTTGGCGGCTAACGCTGAAGCTGCGTAATGTGCGTACGAGTCAACAATATAGTTGTTACCCGAATTATAAAGTAAACTGAATCCAACTCCAAGAGGGAACGAACCAATGCAAGGACCAGCCCATGAAATCCGGGGATAACTAGTCCAAGCAAAGATAAACAAACTCAATGGCACCAGCCAGCACCCAATCATCATTGGGATCAAACGGACTTCGGCAGGGGGACGGCCATTATATTTGATACTCATCTTGATGTAATGACGGTTAACCAAAGGGGCCAAGAACGCAGCAACGATGACGCCAAGTGCAATTGGAATAAACATAAGTCCGACGGGACCATTCCTCATGCCTTTTCCCTCTCCGAACACAACGGGAAAAGCAAAGAAAAACATATAAAGCAATCCATAGAGAACTGACATGTAAATCGACACCAAAAATACAATAAGCTCACGGAAGAGAAAAATAAAGGGGCGAGTAAGATTGACTTGGATCAACTCGCCAATAGGACGAGGATTCAACTCCAAGTCAGTGACGTATGAGTCGTCGCCTGTCTCCTTTCTCAGCTTTGCGGCACGGCGTTTGAGAATAATAGGCGCGTACGTCTCGGGGATGGTAAAGACAATGACTGCATACAGCGCACCAGTGAAGATGAGCATGGTGTAGTAAATCCATCTCCAACTAGTGTTGTCTCCAATATAGCCACCGACGATAGGGCCAATGCATGGTCCGAGGAAAGGTGCAGCAGAAAAAGTGGCCATTGCAACACCACGCTCCTCAGCTTTCCACAGGTCAGCAAGAGTGCCACCAACAAGGGTCATAGGAGCAGAGAAAGCAATTCCATCAATGAATCGCGCGACGAGCAGAGTGCCAATGTTCTTAGCAACGGCACAAGGAATAATGAAGATAACGGCGACACCAAGAGTAGACACATAAATGATCTGTCTTCCCCAGAGCTCAGACGCAGGAGCAAAAAACATAGGACCAATACCTGATGCCAGGTTAGTAAACGGAGCTTAAGATGAGAAAGAAGATGAGTTAGCTTACCGAAGCCAACAACGAACAATGTCACGGTCAAGATGACAACTTCATTAGAGACATTGAACTCCTTAGCGACACCTTCAATGTCGCCAGTGACGACAGCAGATCCAAATGCAACAGCAAAGCACAAAGCAGCGACAATCATGGTACAGTACCATTTATAGCGAGTAGACCAGTTCTTCGGGTTATCCGTGTCATCAGGAAGGAAAGTCACCAGTTTGTAGCCATTTTCCTCCTTGTATCCTGACTTTTGCGGGGAGATGTACTCCGTAAGATCTGCGGTCGACTGGACAACGCCAACCGGGAACTCAGCTGCCTCTTCAGCTGTGATAGCCCTGTCTGCCGAATGCAGATATGGCTGGTTTGAGCGGGCAATCTCGTCCTGAAGACGGGCCTCCAAAATGGAAGTCTTCTCTTGCGAAGATGAGTCGGACATTGAAAAATGTACAGTGAAGCACAGTGAAAGACAGTAAAGCGCAGTAAAATACAACAGAACAGAAGCAGACGACGACGGCGATGGTATTATAGCTTCTCCTATTAGACAAAGCTGCTGCGTTCAGGGCGTTCGTGCAGGACCGAATTTTCGAGGCCAGTTGCCGCGCCACCTCTAAACTTTAATCAGGCGTGTGTGCGCCTAGCCAGACTCTGCTGGCGTTTGCTAGCACTTGCACTACGTTGCTTCACATGCGATTATCTTTTGCAGCAGCAACATAATTCTGTCCCTGCACAAGAATAGAAGTTGGCAGTATTGAAAGCTGGCAAACAAAGAGGTCGGCAAGCGCGAACAATGTGTGGCAGTGTGGCAGACAAGCGTATTGTGCGCCAGGCAGGACAACTGGCAGCCGCACGAGGCGGTGCTGTGGGTCTTAAGAACGGATAAACGGCACGGGCGAGTTTCTTCACCGAATATCGTTCACGTGCGCAAATCCACCTTTTGCGCTGCTTTTCCGCTCGCAACAGTAAGCAAGCAGCAGGCAGTCAGGCGGTTGAAAAAGAGCGCGCTAAAGGCTTTCTTTTGAATTAAGTGAGGGCCGGGTGCAGCGGATAAGTGTTGTAGAGACCGCAAAGAATCTGCGTTGTGCTCTCGGGCAATCGGCACCAGTGCTGGATAATCGGCACGGCGGTGTGCTCCCGGCGCGCGTCAGTTATGCCAAAATAGTGTTTGTTTACTTGTAGCCTGTTTGGGTCGCGTTGCTCGCGCATATTATATTCCATTAAGTCTATCCATTGAGTGTATTCATTAAGTCTATCTATGGGATCTCACTCGCTGCCCCGACACCGCACGCGCACACCCTTCGCATTCGACATCGTCAGCAATGCCCGCTTCGACGGCGTCTCGGTCGCGCTTATAACTTCCGCGCTCTCGATCGTCGCAAACTCCTGCGCCATCCGCGCGAGAGTGTACGCCGCCTCCGTCAGCGCATACTGCTGTCCAAGGCAGATCCGCGGTCCTCCGTTGAACGGCAAGTATTCCCACGTCCACGTCCGTCCTTCTCCCCAACGCTCCGGCCGGAAATACTCCGCGTCCTCGCCAAAAAAATCCTTGCGCCGGTGCATACCATACACTAAATAGAAGACAGCCTGGCCCTTACGCACAAACATCGGTGTATTATAGTCTCCCCCACCACCATGCGGCAAGTACGTGTCCTTATTTGCAACTCGGAAGTTCTGCGGCACGGCAGGATACAGTCGGAGTACTTCATTTAGCACGTAGCGCAGATACGTAGCATTCTTGAGTGTTTCAAAGTTCATAGGCAACTTGCCTTCTTCACCAGGGAACCTGCCAAAACGTTCAAGTACTTCCTCTCGCAATTTCGCATAGACATCAGGGTGTCGCGTAAGTTCGTACAGAGCCCAAGTCAGAGTGCCAGCAGTAGTGTCACGACCAGCTAATAGGATATTAAGCAATTGATCTCTAAGTTCACGGGGATTTTGCGTCTGCTCGGAAAGTGCATCCAAAAATAGGTATGGCTGAGCATCCATCGGCGGAAGCTTTCCTGACTGTCGGTCTGCATAGCGGGCAAGTGCACGCTCGACATAGTAGTCGACAAATGAGTGTACGATTTTGTTTGACTCTTGGAAATCGGTAGGATTCACGAGAAAATACAAGTTTTGAAAGAGAATGCGTGTATAAAGATGTTCCTGAACTCTGTTGAATGCAGCAGCGAATCCTCGTTTACCACTGTCCGAGGCAACGTTCGATGCAGCCTGCTTCGTCAAGTCAAGGTTGTCAGCATCCGAGAGCATCAGCGAGTTTACCGATTCGCCAAATAAAAACTCCGTCGCGGTATCCATTGTCATTCTGTAGAATAGCTTCTGAATTTCGCAGGGCTCGGTGGAAGATTCTGAAAGTAGCCTGATCAAATTCCGAACGTGCGGTTCGAGTTTAGCGACGTCTGATACTTGGGATCGGGCAAACTGTGGTCGAAGTAAAGCTCGTGAATGCGACCATCCTTCGCCATCCAAAGTAAATATTCCGTTTCCTAGCGTGGGATAGAAAATTTTGTGACGACGACCGAGATCAAAGTCAGCAAATTTGGTAGCCAGAACGGCTTTTATGTTTTCCGGATCAATGGTTTGAACATTCGGCGTAAAGAGCGTCGTGATAACGAAGGTGTCTCCGTAGCGTTTGAATCTGTCGTAGAGATAGTCAACAACAGCGTCTTTTCTCACAGCAGCGATAAGTTTGCGCAAGTGGGTAAGGCCCGAGCGGTCCCAGTGGGCACGACGAGGAGGCAGAGCGCCGTAACGGAGACGGAAGCTGCGCGCGGACAGCAAGTCTGCGATCTGTCTGCCCACGATAAGCGCCAGAACAGCACAGAGCACATAGAAGAACATTGCAGTACAGTAAAATCACATAAACTAGCAATTGAGCATTGAAAAGAGCGGGTGTTTGTGCGCGGGCAGGGAAAGGGGGAGGGCAGCAAATAAAACGGGGGACTCAAGATTGGGACTAATCGCCCGCGTGAGCACAGCCGAGCGGCGCAAGCGGTCAGATCACAGCTCGCAAACTCCGAGCCAATCCCAGAATAAGCAATACTACTACAGCCAGCACGTGGTGCGGTATTCTGGGAATTGGAGCGCGGATCTGCCAGCCTCGGCAGTTCCTTCGCGAGTCTGAAGATAAGCCGGGCAGAGAGAGACAAGGAAGCTCATCCGCACATTTCCTCGCAATCAGCTGAAACGACCAGCGAATTGGTGTTGAAGGCAACACGAGACACGTCGCTCCGAGGCCTTGGTTCGTTACATTGATGGGTTCCGGAGTGTCTGCCCGGACCTTAGCAGCTGCTGGGCCCTCAGCAAGCCTACGCAGACTATGCAGGTGTATGCGCTAAAAGTGGGATACTGGCAGGGAGCTGTTTCTGACTTTAATTCTTAAGCGATAGCGGTGCTAGTGCGCTTCAGTCAACGTCAGATTCAAATACACAGCTCATATTAGGCTTGTCAGACTTCATCTTTGCAGTTCTGTAGCGAGTAACTTGAGCTTATTGGGCCTCCAGAATGAAGACGGCATTGTTGGTGATTCAGGGCATGTAGCGGAGCACAATGAACGCCGTCTAGTCGTAGATTAACTGGGGATTCCAGCAATATACTAGCAAATGCAACGGTTACCTTATCTGTTCAGCTGCTTTTATCATCAGTAATCACTTAATCTGCCACCACATCAGCACGCGATTTGCATACCAAGTAGCGTCACAGTTAATAGCACATTCTGTATACAAAACCATTCTGAAGCTTCTTTGATGAGAACACTGAACAATTTGCGATCTTCCGCGATTTCCTCCTACAGCTTTCTACAAGTCGGCCTCCATTATCTGATTTAGGTTAACTAATGCACACCTTCGACGCAACTGTCTTGTAGATGGTGTTCGGCATGTTTGAATATTCATCAAAAATGAGTAGCAGAAGATTACACTTGGACTACAACGAATATCAGGCCTTTTGTGTAGTCCATTGGCGCATGCTTCCGCGAGGATATGACGTTTACGTCTCAAATGGTATTGACGTACATAAGATGAACAATTCCCATTAGCCAGCATACTAGCAAAACCTCGATGCACCTTAAATCTGATAGTGACCCTTGAGCTGTCATCACAATAACTCTCGGATTGGGGGAGTGCGTCAAATGTTTCGTTGGGCATCAATTGCTCTCGTGCAGTTAAAGCACCCCAGCAATGCTCCTGCTCCAGATCCAGTAACAAGTTTACAAGAGTCGAACAGGCACATTCACATATACATTTCAATCAAAATCAACCCTGTATATTAAATTCCTATCCACTGTAACCACCTAAAACCTGCTACAAAGAATCCTGTTCCAGTTAATCGAAATAAAATAAAGACAGCGGCTCCCTGGCCCCATCCCTTTTTTTTAGCTCTCGCTTCGTGTTCACTTAGTTTATCCAAAATACGCCCAACGTAACGCCAAACCTCGATTTCACCAAAATCCTCACTCTCAACTATTCTACATTTTTGTGTATATTCTTTTTCTTTTCTCCTGATTTTACTGCTAGTCTTAATACTTTATTTGGTCAGGCAATCAGAGAAAAAAGTGCTTCTTCTCTGATAATGTCTAGCTCGCCCACGCCGGTTTCGCAGCCAATGTCGGCGTCCTCAAGCAACTCCGGATCATCTCGTCCGCGACGCAGTCATCGCACTAGTACTTATAATTCTCAATCAGGGCCTACTGTTGCATCTTCAGCTAATGGATCAACGCGGAATACAAGTTCCTCATCAATGTCTTCTGCTGCAGCCAAGAGGCAAAACTCGGTATGTGCTACACACATTGCTTCTATACTTGTAATTTTTTGTTTCCATGACTAACAGTCGATATTTATGAAACTTAAGATTAATACTATTGAATCATCAGTGACTAAATTATTAGTCGCCACAAAGAAATTACTAGAGTTCCTGAAATTATGGGCTACGGGCGATTGTTCGGAAAAGGACGTATCGGACGTGTACGTTAGTCTAGGCAATGAATTCAATATCACAAGTCGTGCATTTATGCGTATTGGGATTGATATAAAGTGTGTATGCCTTTTTTTGTTTATATATTGATTTCAAATTGCTCAAACCCTTTTCGCGGAGTCGGTCGCTAATTTCATAATTATAGTGATTTTGATGATGTTCCTGGAAAACTCCGTAATATTCTTGAAGAAGCACTTGCTCGAGAACGATCGCAAGCAAGTGTGGACCTTTATACGCCTGCCATTCGTGAGATTATTGTCAAATTATTAGAAAGTCTTAAAGAAAAGCAAGCACTCTTACGTGCGATGATGGCTCAACAGCAACAGCAGCAACAGCAATCGCAACAGCAATCGCAACAGCAACAGCAACAGCAACAGCAACAGCAACAGCAACAGCAACAGCAACAGCAACAGCAACAGCAACAGCAACAGCAGGCTAAGTCGCTACCTGTTCCTTATTTTTCGCCTGATAATCGAACAAGTCGTCGAAGTAATGATTGGTCTCCAGTTCGCAGAAATACAACTGTGCAATCGCCTACGAGACAGGATTGTAACGTACCCACAAGATCAGCGACTTTTCAAGGTGGCGATACTGGTGTAAACCAACAATCTCAACAAACCAGGTATTCAGATCATCGTTCTCCATCGCCTGTTCCACCTTCTAATCCAATGCAACCTCCACATGGCACTCAAAATACTCCTACTAATAGTCAACGGATAAATGCGCATTCTATATATACTCCTTTGCCACATTCTATGCATACCCCAGAACCTCAATCTCCGAATCCACCAACTGAGCTCCCACCAAATCCTTCGTCATTTATCGCTTCGCCACAACCTACATCAGCGGTTGTTCCACAGATAACTGAGAATGAAGCTGGACCTCAAGAGCAAACGATAAATACAACATCATCAACGAACTCTTCTTCAAATGATCCCCGAGCCCAACTTCAACGGAGCGAAGCTCTTGAACGTCGCGCATCTCGTCGATTTTCCGCATACCAATATGCCAAACTTGGAGCTACGTCTGGCGGCACGAGTATTAGTGGATCCGTCAATGAGTTTCCTCATCATCATCGATCTCGCGGAAATTCACTCACTTCAAGTTCTGGATCTGCTTCACAACCTATGGTTATTCAAGAAGGTCAGATTTTGGTCAATAAAACTAGGAGCAGTCTCGCTAATAGTATAGCAACGGCTGGAGAGAGAGATTCCGTTCAGGAAGTCGATGAAGAGGAGGAGGAGAGCTCTACTCTAATTACCGAAACAAATCCTGATGAAACTGGTGAGATTTCAAGTGAGCTAGTTGCACATTCAGCTGCTCAGGAGGCTCAATTAAACGTACCAGAGATTGCAGTATTTTTACAACTTGAGCGAAAGGTTAAAAAAGTCTGGCTGGACTCCAAGGATGTTTCAGTTGCTGCGTTACGACTGCTTTTCGTTGAGAGATTTTCTTACTCACCCGGATCTGAAAATTTCCCTTCCTTGTCTATCCAAGATAAAGAAACGGGAGTAAAATATGATCTTGATGAAAGCACTATCGCAGATATCTGTAATGGATCATTGATTATTTTGAACGTTGAGAGTAAGTTTTTTTTTGTCTTTTTTTTGTGGTAACAGTACATTCAACGGGAGCTAACGAGACGATACGATAGCTGTTGATGAAACTACGAAAGCATTAGAAGATGGGATGACAAATCTACTTTTACAATTTGCCGAATTACAAAATAAATTTACGACACAATCAGAAGCGATTTTGAAATTATCAGAATTGCAGCAAACATCCACTACGCAACTAGAAACTGTGGTCAAAACTGTTGAAAAAGCTTTGCTTTCAAACCCGACTGTTTCTTCAACTACTCTGAGTACAACTTCATCTAATGCAAAGGAAGCTCGACCTTCCATCACACCATCCTCTTCTGCTGCTTCTATCAAGGCGTCCTCTCCGAGACCTAATAAGCAAGCACATCTTGTCGAGATCGCATCATTGAGAAAAGAACTAGCTGCAGTAAGACAGATTCATGGTGGTATGAATAAGATACTTGACTCCTCACTTTTGGCTATGAAATCCAAGATTGCTGAATCTACGAGTACGCAACAGACTAGCATTGTTGTTACGGGGGATAAGCAGATTACACAATACCACAATGTTTTGTCAGGAGATATTGATAATTTGTTGACAAGGGTTGAAGAGTTACAGGATGTGATTGAAGCATTAAGAAAAGATGTTGCGTTACGTGGAGTAAGACCATTACCTAGACAATTAGAAATAGTGGCTAAGGATCTCGCCCAAGGACGAACTGAACTTCGAAGATTAGAAGCTTATGTAAACAAAGAACGACCATTATGGAAGAAGATTCTTGAGCGCGAACTCGATAATATTGTTGAAGAGCAACAATTTTTTACGTTGCAGGAAGATTTATTAGGTGATTTACTTGAAGATCTTGAGAGTGCTGCTGAAACTTTTTCACTTGTTCAACAATTTACTGAAGAGCAGATCAAAACTGGAGGAGGTTCAAGATCACGTTCAGCTGCGTCTAATTTCGCTGGTGCAGGTGGGAACGCTACATTATCAGGCAAAGATGCGGTATTAAGAGAAGTCCGAGCATTGAATCCGAATCACGAATCTCGATTAGAGGCGATTGAACGAGCGGAAAGATTACGACAACTAGAGAATAAAAGCCGAGTAGACGAATTTGAAAAGGAACTGGGTGAATTTGTCGAAGAAGGAAGGTTGAAAAAATCAGGAGGGATTGAAGAAGTTGAACGTCAACGGAAAATAAGAGAAGAGCAAGTTTGGAAAGAATGGAATGAAAATAATATGTCTCCGGGAATGATGTGAATGAATTGTTTAAATGAAATCAATTTTGTTTTTGCTTAATTGTTCTCTTTTGGGAAGAGAGAGAGGCTTTTTTTTTTGTCTAATAATTTAATCTAATGTTTACTATTTTGTGAATATGCTCCAGTCACTTACTGTTCTTGCTTTTTTTTTTTTTTTTTGCTTGTTTTTGCTTGAAGTCGATTTTAGTTTGTTTTTTTTTGGTATAGAAAAAAAGTCGCATTATACATCTGGAGTTTAGTTTTGCTTTTCATGTTGCTTAGTCTTTCAAAAAAGTCTTTGATAATCTTCGATTTACTTTGTTATGCTTGTTTCTTATGCCTTGTATTTGTATTCGTAATGGCATTTTTTATCTAAAAGCTTCAAAGATTATTCTACGATAGGACAAAGAAGCTACTGACAGTTATTATTAAATATAATAATTATAATAAGAAGAAGAAGAAGAAGAAGAAGAAGAAGAAGAAGAAGAAGAGGAAGAATAATGGTGATGTGTATGATGATGTTTAGAACCGTGCGTAAAAACACAACTTACCCGACCCATGAAAAAAAAAATGAAAACATTTATCAGAAAAAAAAAAATGGAAAAAAAAAAAAAAAGCAAAGGCAGAGCAAGATACAAAAATGTTCCATCATTCAATTGCACAACATGGCGTGGATACCAAATATTTCTGTTTCTGTTTCTGTTTCTATTTCTATTTCTATTTCTATTTCTATTTCTATTTCTGTTTTTATTTTTTAGTTTTTTCTTTTATCTGTATTGGGGGTTTCTTTTCTTTTAATTAAAGTACGCATGTATAATTTGATATTTATAAATCAATTCTATTTGCATAAGTATATATATATATATATATATATATATTTATTCAACACCACTATTTTTTTTTTCACGTTAACCTCTTTTCGTTGTTCTCAGCACGTCTTGATCCCTTCTTCATTTATTTATTTATTCATCTCATTGTTCTGTTTCTCCTGTATCTCAAATTCTGCTCATCCCATCTGGTCTTCCGGTATGCATCAAATCATTATGCGCGTATCACGTAAAAAGTACATAGCAACAATCATGGAGCGAAGAGACAGTAAATAATAGCTGTAATGAAAATGTCTAAACGTAAGTATAAATTATAATAGTTTTTAGAAACAATAGCACCAACAGCATATGGAACAAAAAACTAAAATAAAATATTAAAGCATAATCAAGCGTGTACAAACAATTCTATAACTAAGATAAAAAAGAAATAAAAACTGAATCATGACAGTGTTTTGAATCAACGAAACCATAATGCAGACGCGCACGCGCAGCCGTGAGAAGAATATAAGATAGCAAACAAAAATAAAATGAAAATAAAACGCATGCCAGAGAGACCGCAATCGACTCAAAAAAGAAAATAAAAGAACAAACCATACAAAAAATTATTAAACACAAACAGCAAATAAGCTCACTCAAGCTCGAAAACGAAATATTAAAAGGAAAAAAAAAATCTTATCTCATTATTAGCCTATGCAATAGATGTGACAAAAAAACAGACGAGAGATTTCATGACGAAGTAATTATAGTGAAAAGAGATAAAAAAAAAAGGTGCCAAATCAAAAACGAGATAAGAAATAAACGGAGTTCAAAAGCAGTCAGTCTAGTGCTTAGCCGCAGCAAAGCACGCCAAACTTCTCAAAAAATCCCTTCTTCTCTACGCGCTGGCCGCTCTGCAACTGTGCTTGCTGTTGTGTAGGTTGCTGTTGAGGTGACTGCTGGCCTCGACGAGATTTACTGCCATGGCGGACGACGACGGGAGATGGTGGAGGAGGCTGAGCCTGGTTGAGGCGGGCGGCGGTAAGCTGAGCTTGCGAGTGGCGGGGTGTGTTAGCCATGCGCGGGTCGTTCGAGGGGTGATAGTTGGGATTCGAGTAGTGCATGTGCTGTGAAGCGGCGTGCTTTGAGCCAACATCCCATCCTTTGCCGCCGTTGAGCTTCATCCAGTCGTATTCGCCATCCTCGACCTCGTTGACCGACCGCAGAGCCTGGGTGAAAAGATCACGGAGGTAGTCGTAGTCGGGGGTATCCTCAAAGCCGAGATTACGCACGTATGTAAGGTATTTTTCAAACTGCTCAGGGAAGCCTTCGCAGAGGTCTTTAATTTGAGTGGTCTGCTTCTTCTCGCCAATCTTTTCGTACTTTTGCTTGTTTGTGGCAGCCTTGAGGCCCTGCCAGGGTAAACCTCCGCGAAGGAAGTACATGAAGACGTGTCCGAGGGCCTCGAGGTCGTCTCTCCGCGACTGCTCGCGGCCAAGATGTGTATTAATGCTCATGTAACGAGCGGTGCCGCTCAAGCTCTTCCGCTCGCGATAGGGGATGTGCTGCTTGGTCTTGGGGTCGCGATACTGCTTTGCCATGCCGAAGTCGACGACATAAATGAGGTTTGCGTTTTTTGTTCCAGGACGCCCGATGAGGAAGTTATCGGGCTTGATATCGCGGTAGATGAGATTTTTTTCGTGGATAGTCTGGACTCGAGTAATCATTTGCTTGGCGACCATGACCACGGTCTTTATGCTGAAGCGGCGACCGCACCAGTCAAAAAGGTCTTCCAAGCTGGGGCCGAGAAGGTCGATGACGAGGATGTTGTGGAGACCTTCCTGGCCAAAGTAGTAGACATTGGGAATGCCCACACACCCGACGAGAATCTTGTAAGTACGGTACTCGTCGCGGAGCTGAGGCGCGTCGGACTTGCGCGGTTCCTGATAATAAGCGGTTAGCGGCGAAAAAAGCACACGGAAAGTAATCACAGGCTGGAACAGTACAAATTTGATGGCGACCTGGCGGTTGTTGAGAAGGTTTGTGCCCTCGAAGATGACGCCGAAAGAGCCCTCGCCGATCTTCTTTCCGACGCGATAATGGACGCCCACGACGTTTGACGAGTGGAGCTGCCCAGGCGCAGAACTCATAGTGTGGGCTTTGGAGTAAAGGGCGAGTATTTGGGGAGAAGAAGAAGGGGAAGAAGTGGTTTGTAGGCGAGAGGAGGAGGCGAATGTGGTGATAAAGCCAGGGCAGTGGCGGTGAGCGAGGAAGGGGCGAAGTGGAGCCCTTGTGAAGAGGGTAAGTGCTATTCCTCCCCTAATTTTGTCATGCATAAGTATGTTTTTGGGCAGTTTTAATTTCAAGGCACAGCAGCGGCCGCGCCACTCGGTCTTTTGGGAGCCTGTTTCATAAGACCGTCTTTGCAGAGTCGACTGTAATTCCGCAAAATAGTCGTTTACGCGAAATAGTTACTGTAAAAATTAGAGCGAAAAGCAGTCTGATATAGCGCTATCGAGTAGCTCAGGTGCCTCTTTTGGGCGCATGTCCGCATTCGTCAGACCGTAAATAGATTTAGTTAGCCGAGGTGCTCGTACTGATGACATAATATTTTGTATGCACATGTGCTTTGTCTATTTATGCCGCATAGCGCACATCACTATGGCGCTAAGCACGTGGTCGCGACGGACGGTCCCATTGCGCACTTCGTCTCCACAAACCCCTTTGTTGCTGACATTAAACACGAGGACCGAAGCAGACGCGCGCATCGAGTTTTGAGTGGGTCGTGTTAAAAGACTGCGACAGCTGCATTTCTCTTTCCCCGCGACCCTCTTTGCTGCTGTTAAATAGTCCAGAGCAGAACCAGATTCATATCGTGAGTGAGTTTGATACGTTGCTGTGGCGACGGTTGCCATGAGAACAAAGTACTGTGTGTTTATCTGACCGTATTTGTCCAGTTTGCTCTCCCACCGCCGGATCCGCCCATCGCCAGCTCTTCAACATGTCTTCCACGGCAGTTATGACCGGCCCACCCGGAAAACGTATTGCGCTGCCTGTTCGTGTTGAGCCAAAGGTTTGTTGATGTGTATTATCGTATTCCTCGGCCGGTTTGTTGCTAACGCGTATGCCAGGTCTTCTTCGCCAACGAGCGTACTTTCCTCTCGTGGCTTCACTTCACCGTCATTCTCGGTGGTCTCGGTGTTGCTTTGCTTAATTTTGGTGACCGTGTTGGCCGCTTCTCTGCTGGTCTTTTCACTCTTATTGGTGTGTATCGAGTGCTGTTATTGTTGTGCAATGGCGATACTAATTATCATCAGCCATGGCTACCATGATCTATGCCCTCGTCACTTACCACTGGCGTGCTGCCGCCATCAGACGCCGCGGTGCCGGTCCCTACGACGACAGATTTGGCCCTACTATGCTCTGCTTCTTCCTCCTTACTTCCGTCATTGTCAACTTCTTCCTCCGTCTCAACTCTCCTTGAGCGCTACGCGTCCAATTAATTCCTCTTGACTAAAATCGTGCTCTTCCTTTTTTTTTTTTTTTTTTTTCAATTTGTTGTATCATTAACTGTGATCTTTGGTTTACGGATAAGTTTGGTTTATAAAACATAACCACAATCAAACAAATCAAACAATGCTAATATATGTATTCATACATATATAAATATATACATATAAATAATCTAATGCGCTTCACGTCGTTGCATTCTGTTGCTTGATCATCACAATTTCATGTGTGCTTTACTATTTTTTTTTGTCATAATCATATGTTTTACTCCAGCTATAGAACTACAGTAGTCATTTGGTGTAACTAACTCAATCGTTCGCGCTTTCTATATACACTCTGCGCCAATTCATACAACGTTTAAACCAACTTTTGTTTAACAAAGAATCCACGCAAGTGATTCAACTGCCATGCGCAAGTAGCTCCAATAACAATCAGCTGAATAATACTCCATCGAACAACTCTAGCATTCGTCCGCTCACTCTCATCTCTAAATTCCTCTTCGCGTTCACGCTGGTAAATCTGTTCGCGCTTGATATCCGCCAATCGAAGATTAAGCTCCTGCACTTTGTCAACCAAAGACGCGAACTTTTCAGTCTTGCGATGGTCTTTCGAAAGCATACTAGTCTCTCCAATCGCAAGGTCAAGATTGAACCGGACAGTCGATCGTGAAAACCAACCCACGCCGCCGACGCTGCTCTGGAAACAAATTTTGTGCTCGCCAGAGTCTGCTGCTGTAAATGTGAACTTTCCAGACGCGGATCCACGCTGAGAAACAACGCGATGATTGTTATCAAATATTTCCTGTACATTCATTAGAAATGTTTGATAATTCTATGTGATTGTCATGAGGCGTACTTCAACAGTTATCAAGATACCTAACGTGTCTGGCTGAGTAAATTGATTAGTTTCAGGCAGGAACTCTTCAGCATTGTAAAATCCTGTATAATTTAGTTATGCATCAGCATCTCCTCTTGCAGACGAATGATAAAGCTAATAAAACATACCCACAACAAGAGTATCCTGCGGCAACTCTTCTAAAAAGCACTTGCGATCAGAACCTTCAAGATAAAAGTGCAATCCCGAAACTCGAGATACTAATGCTAAAAGAAGTACGAAAGATAATATATATAGCCGCATTTTGTTCTTCTGTTTTAATTTTCGAGATCAATAAATTGTCACCAAGTCACGTCTATTAAATTCATTCGACTCACTCACTGTTTACAACCAAGCTGTCAATTTACTGTACAGCAATCCAGGCAGACTCCAATAAAAACAATAATACCCGGTCTCTTTTTTTATATAGTGAGAGAGAACGTCCACTTTGTAATTGCTGTGGTCAATCTTCGTTCTCCAAAAATGCGCACAAGAAATCGACGTGGTCGTTCCAAAGATTCAATGAAGCAAGGGTTACGCTTACATTTATAAGCATTTTGTACCGTGTCGCGCGTCGAGGCACGTCGGTTGTCATTCTTTTGATCTGTTTATGTTATCATTTAAGTATCGTAAAAGCGCTTCTACACCAATTTCACTGATTGCAGAAAAATAACTAGTCGACCTTTGGCTAATTTCTGGGATTGAGATTGAAGTACACAATCAAGATGGCATTGCCACGAATTCCGGATCAAGGCGCAAAGCTGGCTTCAAACTCTGTATGTGATTATTTATGATATTAGCGGTATCTAGTTTCAAGTTTAAAATTACTTATATGCTTAATTTGAATATAGCCAATTAGTGTCTCCAAATTACAGGAGATATGCTTAAATGTAAGTCTTTGAAGCTTCCCGACTACGATTGTGCTTGTTGAATCGTTTTTATCAATTTAGTTATCAGATCAATTTTCTAATTATTACAGTCTTTAACGAATACTATACCAGCAACTACGATTTACAAGCACGAAGAAACAGCCTCATGGAATGAAAAAATAATAAACGCGATTTTAAAATCACTTATCGCGGAATCGTCGACATGCAAATATGTAGTTTACTCGACAATCATACAAAACGATCCTAGTCCTAATTCGCGGGGGATCCACTCTACTAGTGGTGCGTATTGGAATAATGAACAGGACGGAATGTGGAATTATAGCTGGACTGGTGGTGCTAAGGAGAATGGATTATATGTTGTACTTAGTATTGCTTGGATTACAAAGAGTTGAGCAAAATATAGATTTATTGCTCTTTGTAGTAGGTTTCTCTATTCATCATTCATTTTAAATTACATACCCTTGATGACTGCTTTACTCTTACATCGCTTGTCCAACTTCCTGTTCGTACCGAAGATCTTCCTCTACTTGCCTTTCTTTAATTTCCTCCAAAGTATCTTCGAGTTCTTGCAATGTCGACCCCATATCTATTCCACTAATTTGTGTCTGAATCGCGCATAACTTCGCAATACTAGCCTGTACCAATCGATTCGCAAGCGGTTCATCAGCATCTTCAGATACATTTAGTAGTTTACCACTAGCTGATTTAAAATCAGCTCGCTGAATATCATGAATCCAAGCCATTCGGTCATATTTTCCTGAACTCAGAAATTTCTCGAGGTAATCTTGATATCCAGGAAACGCCACAAATAACTCCGTAACATGACCAGAATCAATATAATACTGATAAACAACAGACGCAAATTCATATCCATAAACTTCAAAATATCGTTGAAGACGCGTAGCAAGCATTTCTTGCTCAGATGCAGTTTCTTCGCCTAATCGTTGTAATTGGAGTTTTTCCTCTCGACACATTTCCGCAAGTGTGCGGAAGTCATGATACTTTTCAGCAATTTCATAGGCTTTGTCGCTATATCCAAACACAAGTAATGGTTTAATCCAAGTTCCGCGCTGTTCTAAATACAGCCTCTTCATATCTTCATATTGATCACGAAGATCAGCATTTCCTTCGCAATATCTGATTCTCTCTTCGTACGCGCGGCAAAGGCATTCTGCTAAATTTACGAGTTGGTCAAGTAATGCACGTAATTCATTTTCAATGTCAACAGCTTGATCTTCTGGTAATTCCCAAAGTTGCGATGCAAGCAAACGAGAGACATCAAACTGTTTTCCCAGAGCAGTAAGAATCTCCCACGTCGAAGTCCAAGGTTGGCTTGTTTTCCATGAATCGTCAGAAAGATTAAACAGTTCTGTTTGGAAGTTTGAGCGAACATAATAAGCAGAATCTGTGAGAAGAGTAATCAACATCTCGTTTGCTTCAAGCACATGTTTAATCATCTGATCACGATGGCCGGATGCAGTTCTAGCTCGAATAAGGCTCTTTGATGAAAATGAAACAGCAAGATCTCCAATTCTCATACTTTCAGAGAGAAACCATTCCTCTTCATAATTGTCCTGTATGGAAAGATCTTTTATAACCTCGGATAGCATATGAGTTCGATTTGGTGCTGTCGCTAACCATGCCGCCCATATATTTCGCGCTGCTTCACTCTTCTCAAGTTTTGTCAGTATTTGAATGCGGCAGTCAATTGAAAGAGATGGGAAAATGTGTTGTAAATGAGTGGCTAGACGGCCAAGTGCTTGAGTACGAACAGTAAGACATTCGAGGGTATCGGGATATTCTGCTGTGTATAACGAGCCTAGTGATTCAATTAGTAACGGAAACCGAAAAGTAAAAAAGTGATGACATACTTGAGCTAATTATTTCGTTGGACACTTCGGTTAAAGCTTGTTCGATGTCATTAATGTCATATCCAGCATCATGACCTTGTCCGAAATCAACGGGATTTTCCTCTAGAAATCCATAGTAAACAGCTTGTTCAAGTTTACTTTTAATAACAGCAATACTTGAGTCTACAACTGCATATGAAGATTCATCTTCAAATCGTTCAATTCGAATGACTCCGGCGTGACGCGCTACAAGGATTATTCCTGCGTGCCTTGTCGTTTGATTATTCACGTGCACGATATCTTCAGTACCAGGGAATATTATATTGATCGTATCTCTCTTAAATTCAATCACATCTTCCCATTTAAAAGTTGTTGTAGTATTAGTCTGAGCTCGTTGCCGTTGCAAAACTGTATCGACCATGATCACAGCATGGGATAAAACGATAAATGCAGTATATCCAGGTTTTGGCAGCAAAAGCTTTGGCCTCGAAGTCGACGCACCAGAATAGCAAGTTATTCTATGAGCTGAAATAATTCTGAAATCATCTGCAACAAGCGATATAGTGAATACCATATAATAGACTTGTTCGGATCCCGCATTTTCATTGTATATGAACGATGCAAGTAACAAAGCCGTCGATTTATCACCAGGTAACATCTCCACGTCGTGAACTTGGAATGTACGCTCAGCTTGAGGATATATACCTTCAATAGATTGTAACAGCTGCTCCTTGAGTTCCATTTCAAACATCAGGCCATAGTGACCACTGCGCGAGCAATGCCATAATGTGACAGCACCTCTGGCGTTGGCTGTTACTACCATTCGTTCGCCTCGACCTAAAACCTTACCAGGTTTCATGGCAACGATATCTCTTCTCGTACCACCAAATTTCAGCACTCCTTTAATATTACTCCATAAACCAGCTCCAGAGCCACGCATCACAGTACAGGTAATACCAGGTCGTCCGGCGGCATCGTGTAATGCTACAAGTACGAATCTCCCGGAGCTAGTAGCAACAATGACACCCACAGGCTCTATACTTTGTAAATACTCTAAGGTTTCGCCCTGGTAGAGTCCAATTGTAGCTTCGACGCCCTTTTTGCGATGTAACAGTCCCTCGGCGACTGCTCCACCAACTGCCTCCCAGTACGTGATTTGTCCAGATTGAGGGTGCACGAGAACTAGTCCTGGCTCCGTACTACCAGCTGCTGGAGATACCAAGACCCCCAAAGGTAGGGATCCTGTAGCATTTGATATGGGGAAAGAAATTGTTGTTGGGAGATGATCGGGCGATATGTAGCGCCAAACATATGCTGATTCCGGGGTCAGAAGAAGGGCAAAATCTGTAGCTGAATCAAGGCATCCACTAAAAATGATGTCTGTTTTTTTCAAATATGTCAGTTATCCTTTCTGGGTGGGTGAAAGAGATGCTACCTGCTCACCTTCTGGTGTCTTCAATATATTTGGCAGTGCTGGTAATTTCAAAACACAGTACTTTGAGTTCTTCGTGTATTCAGTAACACTATCTTTCGCTCTGATTTCAGAAGAAGTAATAGCAGCGGTTTGATTTGCATTGTTCGCATTACTGACAGAAACTATCCCGGTGCTCTGATCATGGCTACTGATAGCTTCAGATGGTCGACGGATCAAGCCAGAAACCTGCCTGCTTCGTCTCGCTTGCAATCTTGCTGATCGTCGTTGAGAAAGTGCCGACGACATTTAAATCCTTACTGCAGCAATATGGATTTATCTGTGCTATTTCAGAATTGTTGGTTGCCCTAATGTGGAGGGGGTTTGTTTGATTGTGAAGAAAGACGCGTTGTTGGTGTGTATTTTTGTTATGCTTTTTACTTTTGAATTTTTGCGACTTCTCGAGACTGGCCACGCCGCACCTGAAATAACATCAAAGTCAAGTAAAATAACTTAGAACCATTTGGCAAATGTACAATTAAATGTTTTCACGCTTAAAGAAGTACTTTCACGACGCAGATAAAGTGTTGAATTACGTTTAGAAGGGTCAGATTATTTATTGCCCACTAGTGAGTGCTAATGAGGGTACAAAAGCGAGAAGACAAACTGCGTCAAATCATTTATATCCTTACAGCTAATTTTTTATGTTCAAGATATCCGATGGCTTATCTAGATAAAGCGTTGAAAACAGGCAATTAAGTAATTAAGCCAACCTGGGTGGGTCTGTAGAAGTCGTAATACCATAGAATTGTCTGTTAGTTACATACTAAACTCAATTACCTTTATACATATAGTTTTAACCTATAATACTCAGAAAAATCTAGATTCATAGACCAAAAAATCGTGATTATATCTAGAACAAAAACGGATAGTAAAAAAGATAACTGGCGACTCTAGAGAATAATGCAAATATCGCTGGATTTGTCGAATGACTGTGATAAGAAAATAATAGCAGAGTATCTAATAGCTTTATAAATGAAATGGGTAGGAAACAACAAAATGGGTAATTTGAGATGAACAGGCTTTCTGGTATTCGTAGTATTCGCAGTACATAACACAATTACATCTTCCCATGTTCTACTTCATACGCGACAGAATATATCCAGATAATAATCCGCATCTAGAACAATATAATAACCAACACTAGCCAGCAGAATAATGAATATGCGATGAGGAAAAACACATCTCATCTCGGAGACGCATAAATGCCGCGACGCCAAGTGCATAGAAGCACGGGACCTTTAATCGCATCTCGCTAAACCCAGCAAGGCTACCTTATCCGGTCATCACAAACCACTTAATCATTAACAATACACAGTAAAGCAAATAATACAAAGAAGACGATTATGCTGAAGGGACACCATCACTGCTAATTTGTGATATCTGGACCCAATAAACTAGTGGCTATGTTTGCGCTACAAGACGGCACCAACGCGCAAGGCCCACCGCCTTTACCGACTCCAGCGCAGGATGTGGATGACGTGGAAATGCCAGATGCAGCGGCAGATACGACATATGAGCAAGAAAGTGGAACTCAACAACCTCCGGACCTTCAACAGATGACCCTAATGCCCTCGGTATCGGTGCAAGTCGGAGATGCGGAGCAGCCGTCGCGTATCTCGGCCTACGCGCGTCTCGACTTCGCGTCTTTCACGTTCTACGTGCAGACTTTGCAAGTCGTCATGGGCAGACGCGTCGAGGCTGCCGGTGTGGCTGGCGGTGCAATGGGTGATACTTCAACACCCGGCCGTTCAAGATCAAGAACGCCGTCGAGGCCTGACTCCAATAATTCAAACTCCGGTGCCAATTCGAGCAATACGGGCCCAAACGCAGCAAATATTGCCTCGAACGCGGGCGCGGGAAACGGTAATATCGATGTACATCTTGGAACTGCGAAGGCTATCTCAAGGCGTCATGCAAAGATATTTTATAACTTTGCTAATCAACGATTCGAGTTCTCTGTTTTGGGTCGTAATGGCGCGTTCGTCGATGATGTCTTTGTCGAGAAAGGATCGACTATTCCCTTACACCATGGGTATGTATTTAATTGCTGTGAAAACGAAAGACTGTTGATGTACTGAACGTTGCATATAGCTCGAGAGTACAAATCGGACAAATCGGATTTGCTTTTCTTTTACCAAGCGGAGGAAGCTTAGATTCTGAAGATACTACTCCCACTCAGACCATTAAACCAGCACATGCCATATCGTTTCGTGATGAAAAGTCATTCCCGCCTATGGAGTCGCTTGCAGCAGCATCTCCACTTACGGTGGTCAAACCCGAGAATGACGAACAGAACACATCCACTGTCGCCCACGACGATGCTACTTTTGAGAAATTATTTGGCGAGCCCGAAATAAGATCACTACCGACTGATGAGCTTCATGATCAACACGAATCGTTGGAACCTTCGGATTTGCGAATGGTAGAAGCTCTTACGGGTACTTCTGGCCTGGCTGATCTTATCGCTGCTAGTGGTGAAACTACATCTAATTCACCGACCCCCGCACTCTCGAAACCAAAGACCTCTGCCTCAGCACGCAAGGAAAAAAGACATCCAACGCCTCCTTCACCCTCACAAATCCCTCCTGAATACCGCGAGAAGCCGCCAAATTCATATTCAAGTCTAATCGAGATCTCGATACGGACGTACGGCACTGAACGTGGGATGTCACTTTCTGAAATCTATGCTGCTATTCAAGATATATTTCCATACTATCGATATGCTGCTTACGGATGGCAAAACTCTGTACGGCATAATCTTTCATTGAACAAATCTTTTGTTAAAATTGCAAAGGAAGGAAAAGGCTGGTTATGGGGATTAGACGAAGAACTATGCCGAGAAAAGGAAGCAAAGAAGAACAGACCGTCTGTCAGAGAACTCAAAGAGCAAGAACGACGCGAAAGGAAAGAACGAGAGAAGAAAGAGAAAGAAGAGCGAGAGCGCAAAGCGAAAGAAGAAAAAGAAGCTATTGAGATGGAAAAGAAAGAACGAGAAAGGTTAGCTAAAGAGCGAAAAGAGAAGGAACTTGCAGAAAAGAAGAAAGCTCTTGCGGCAATTGCTCAAGCGGCCGCTGCTAAAACTGCAGCAGCAATTGCAAACGGTGAATCGCCAAAAGTGCCTATTACTCCTGCACGTACTCCGTTTGCTACAAAGAGCAAAGTTCTCGGTATTCCTCCGTCAATTTCAAAACCACAAACACCTAAAGCTGCTATCAATAAGGATACGCTTAAGGCGCTGCAATTGCTCCAACAAACTATTACCGCACAACTTTCTGCTGGCGGTTCAAGGACGATTCCAGCCACTGCTGGTACATCGATTGCAATGGCAACACCCTCTAACGTTGCAGTGACGCCGGCGGCGACACCGATAACTTCCAGACCAAATGTTACGGCAACTCCGATGAATCGTACAGCAAGTAGCAGTCAAGCCTCACAATTGCAGGCATCTCCTAGTCCAGCACCTAGCACACCATCTACCAATAACAACACAGCGGCTCTAATGGCTGCTCTAGCTGCTGCAAAGGCCAAAACAGGCCAAGGTTCCTCAATCAAGAAACCTTTAAATGGACCAAGTCCAGCACAAAAGACACCGCAACAGAGCGCAAAAGCAGCAGCTATTGCAAAGGCATTGATGATGACATTAGCACAATCAATGAACAAAACCGGACCACAAGCTCGAAAATCTAGTACAGGTGGCGCGAGTGATAGCAATGGAGGCGGAACTCCAAGTACTCCTGGTACACCAGTAGTTGTACCATCTTCATCATCGGCAGACAAGTAAGCGCTTCGAATGACTATCTACGCTAATTAGGAGGAGGGGGGGTGTGGGGAAGGAGGGGTTTTTTCTCAATTTATTTCTTTAACTTTGGAGATGTTCAAGTGACTTTAGTAATGTCAATTGAAATTTGGAATGGCGTTTTTATGTTTATTGCTGTTGGCCAAGTATTATGTACTATTACCTTTAAATGGAAGATTAGGCGTTTGTGTTATTGTACAATAGAGCGAGTTCATTTATTCTATAATATAACCCGAAAAGTTCCTTTTGGATTTCAAAAGAACGCGATAAGCAGTTTTTGATTAAGCTCGTGGAGACGGTTCATTTAGGAGACCAGAAGATTAAGAATACAGAAAAGTTTGTCTTCAGTCTAAATAAGCATTTTCTTTTCAAGTTCTGTTTTATCCAAATATGACTTTTTGATATTTTGAGGATTGTTTTTTCTTCATAGACATACGATGTAGTCACTCATACTATGCCAGACATGCGATGCAACATTTTTTGTTATTCATAAAACCCAAGCAGTATGCTTTTTTTTTGTGTTTTCCTTTCTTGAAATGTTTTTTTATTTTCCATTTAAAAGTCGAGCATAACTATATGGGAGCACAATTTATCTTCTGTTATCATACACCATCTTAAACCAACCAGACCTTGACCCAAATTTTATCCATATACCAACTCTTCTGCATATACAAGTACAAAGCTGTTTTAGATCGTTTTCTCTTCTAATAAGGTGTGTATCCACCACGGGCACGCCCCCGGAAACCTCCCCTGTATCCACCTCTAGGGAAACCGCCACGGGCACGACCCCGCCCTCTACCACGACCTCTCGCAGACATTCCAGGGACATTTGTTCGCTTGGGGACAACCTTCAAGTTGCGACCTCTGAAGAGACTTTCATTCAAAACAAGTGCGTTTGCGACAAAACTAGGCTCTGCAAATTCAACGTAAGCAAATCCTTTGGGATGGCCGGTAAATTTATCGAGTAAAATAGTAACTCGGTTAATCGTTCCGCAACTTTGGAAATGCGATTGAATCTCTTCTGGTGTTGATTCATAGTCTACATTGCCAACGTAGATGCTTCGAGCATCAACATCCTCTTTATCTTCCTTTAACTCCTGCCCTTCTTTTTCTAGAGTCTCTTGCATTTCCTTGAGTTTGGCAGCCTCTGCTTCCATTTCAGCTACTCTAGCCTTCATAGCCTCGATATCATCCTATATTAACTCGCATAGTCATTAGCCACCGAGATCAGCCGTATTTTTCAAGACCAGTTTAACATACCTGATTATCTGACATTGCGAATGTATATTTATATTTGAACCCAGTCCCTCTTCAATTAGATTTTTTGACACAAATTTAAACCCAAAAATAAAGGTAATGCGTATTAGTTTGCTTCTCCGCGAAATAAAAGTAGTTCTCAAATCAGATTTATTATGACACTTCTCATATTTGGGAAAATTTGTGTCGATACTCATCATCGTGCACCCAGTACTTTGATGGTTATGCTTAGTTTATTAGTCACGTGAACATTTTTCTGCCTGTTACGCTGTTGATTTCGTTTGGGCAATGAGATCTTATTGCATGCTTTATCAGATTTATATTGAAAGTGCAATGCATGTTCAATGTCTATTTAGAATTATGGTAGATGCCTAGATCTGTGACGGTAAATTACATACTATACGCCGTATGCTCATGCTGCTCTCGCATTCGTTTCAGAGCGAGTATTAGCTGATATTTATACCTCCTTATATTATTACCATTCACCACACATTAACCCCAATAACACCACTTGCACTTCTTATCATATCATGGAAAACATTAGATCAATCAATGCCTGCTATCTTTAAACGCTTTCCGAACTTCCTTGAGAAATCGCGCAAAGTCTCTAGATTCATTCAATCGATTCACAATTT
The DNA here is from genome assembly GCA_030556335.1 of Myxozyma vanderwaltii. Lineage (NCBI taxonomy): Eukaryota > Fungi > Ascomycota > Lipomycetes > Lipomycetales > Lipomycetaceae > Myxozyma > Myxozyma vanderwaltii. The sequence continues at coordinate 95,243 of JAKTPV010000012.1, forward strand.
GTTCTAGGACTAATTTATCCAACGCTGGCTCACATTTCGAAACTTCGTAATCAACTGAAGTAAGATCGACAATTAGGTAGTATTCCTTATCCCAATTGCTCTCGCTTATTAATGTAAAAATGATTTTCAAGTAGTCGTCTTCTACACCGTCGATTCGCAGTCCAAGATTTTGCTCCCAGAACGCGAGCTCGGGGGCATTAAGGGATGACTGTGTAAGAATTTTCGACCGTTCCTTCGAGCGTTCTGATATTATAGGTTAGTTTAATACAAGAACATGAGTTTGAAATACTGTCAATAAATACCCTCTCTGGCCTTTTCGAGCATGTGCTGAACTTCTGCGATCTGTTTGACTACGGCATCACGAAGAACAGTGAGTTCTTGTTTCTTGCGAGAAAATTCGGAAATAGAATGTTCTGTCTCTTGAACTTCTTGTTGTTCGCGAGCAATTTCTTTGTGATGTGCTGTTAGCTTTTATCGTGAATGGTATTACTATAAATGTTGCATACCTTGGGATATCTCTTCTTCTTTCTCTTGAAAATACTGAATTTGATTCATCATTTCAGTTTCTTGTTCTGTAATATCAGCGTTAGATAAAGTATACAATAACGTAGTAGTTGATATTTAATAAATACCTTTTCCATCTTGAATCTCCTGTGCAAAAGCATTTCTATCCTCAAGAATTCGCTTTCGATCTTTCGCAATGTATTCATCAAATTTGGCCTGAAAATCATCCATCTTCTTTTTCAATTTATCAAAATCAAATGAAAATTGTGGAACTGTTGGTGCAGTAGATAATCCCATTGGTGAGTCTAAACCACCGAGAGCACCGCCGTGCTTTAGATCAAGGGCATCAAAACCAGCTTGTAAAGAAGTAATAGAAGCCATTAGTATAATCCAAACTATCAAATACAGAACCTAGATATTTAAAACTGAATCACAACCGGGATGTAGTGAAAGGGAAAAAGGGAAGGTTGGAAAACGCGCTTCGTCGCCGCTCGACGATGTAAACAAACAAAAAGGCCAAAGAGGCCTTGGGACATCATAGCAACCGGCACGTGACTGTAAGTTTAATACCCTAGCCCTATTGAACTTTTGAATGCATCGTTTGAAAAGCACATGTTGGCACAGTTGCAACCTGGGGATATAAATGCATGCTGATTTATTACTGGAATTTTACCGGGATTTAAAGAAGTTTGGGTATTTTAGCGATTAAATTGAAAGATGGCTTCTTCGGCAGATGTGCGGGACATGCTGGACTTGCCAGGCAGGCAAGCACCATCTAGTCGGCCGCCTCCTGCAAAGCGCGTGAAGACTGAGGGCAAAAAGTTTGGTTAGTGTTCAGAGAGACGTTTGTATTGTACGAGAAGCGCGTTGTTTATGCTAACTATGGTTTAGATGGAATGAATAGGGAACTCCAGAATTTACTCGGTGAACATACGCCTGCCGTGACGGTTATTGAAAACCGATTCAAAGCAAAACCGAACTGGAAATTGAAAACGACTCCGTGGTATGCTATTACGAAATATTACAATCCAGATTATGGTATTGATTAAGAATATATAGGGTGTGGAGTGAATTTAAGAACTCTGCGAGAAGTGATGATTTAAAGCTTAGCCATTGGGTTCGAGGAACACCATCTTCAGATGAATATGCGTTTGCTAAATTTAATAAGCCGGTAGACGTTCCGACTTATACTACAGAAGAATACGAAAAGTGTCTTGCTGACACAGCATGGACTCCTCGAGAGACTGCGTATCTATTCGAGCTCTGTCGTGAATATGACTTGAGATGGTTGGTAATTCAAGATCGTTATGAGTACGAACCTGAAGAAAAAGAACCTCCATCAATCAGAACGTTGGAGGATTTGAAAGAGCGATATTATCACTGCTGTAGGAAACTTATGGATACGCGACGTGAAGCGGGATCTATAGAGTGGACTGCTCGAGAACTTGAACTTTATAATGCTATGAGCTTTGACAAAGAGAAGGAAGTATTCAGAAAACAGTATTTGGAAAGACTATTAAGCCGATCACCAGCAGAGGTGGCAGAGGAAGAAAGATTGATTTTGGAGTACCGGAAGTTACAGGAATCTTCAAAGAAGCTGATGCAAGAACGACAAGATCTTTTACGTTTACTGGAATCACCGCAGACATCTGCTACTTTTGCGCAGTTTCAAAGCAGTCAAGGTCTGTCTCAACTAGCCGGGAATATCCTTGCAAACGACAAGAATAGGAGGAGAAAGATTGTGCAAGAAATTCCCGCCGAAGCCGCAGCTCAACCGGCAGTGGCAGCGCCGGCGACTCAGAAAGCAGGTGCGCATGGAAGCTCGGTCGGTACTCCACAAGCACACCAGCAGACGCAATACGATTCCAAAAATGCGCAGGCCGCTCAACACGCGTCTCCAATAGTTAGCACGAAGGTGTCAAAGGCAGATCTTGCGCAGAGTGCGACGGCTAAGCGCGTATCTAAGAAGGTGCCGCCTGGAGAAGGTATGTAGTTTTATTCAGTTGTGGTGGGCTAATTACTAACTTTGATTGTGTAGAACATTTATATGGCATTTCGTACCACGACCGACTTGCCGCGGGAGTGTTTTTGAGATCTTCCAGGGTGAGCACGCTTAAGCATACAGTGCAAGCGAAGGTTCAGTCTGTGCTTGCTGAGCTCTCGATCTCGTCAAAACTGGCGATGCCAACGGCGAAGGTGTGCGAGCGGTACGAGGCACTGCAGCAACAGATCACGGTGCTGCTGGACGCAAAGAAACAGGCAGACAAGCTGGAAGCGGAGGTGAAGGTTTTGAAGGCTCAGAAAGGCGGTGACGTGGCGGAGTAGGAAACGTGACTATTTCAGCTGTGTGTGTGTGTGTGTAGGTTGTTGCATGTTTACAATTGCCTAATCGGGTGCTGTTGCGAGAGTTTCGCGCAGCATGAGCACGACCAGGCGAGCGATGACCGACTCTTGGCTCCGCTGCGAGGTAATTCAAACTCAAGCTTTGTTTTTAGTTACAACATACAGTAATTTTTTCTTGCAAATTCGCAGCATATGTTCCGACAGTAAAAGGTGGTGTATGCCACTCGTACTCGCTCGTTGCCCGCAAAAAGTCCGCGCTGTGATTGCTCGCCACACAAATTTCCTGTGAGTCGGCGTGACTTCAGGGCGAGGGTTGATGCTAGTCAAATGGGGGCCATTATTCTGGGTTTTGTCCTCGGAAGCAGAAATGAAGATTGCTCATGCTTTGGCCGCGCTTTCTAAGCACCAACTTAAGCTGGCCGGCGGCTTAGCTTCTTACGCAAAGGATTGCCGTCGAGTTCGCCTCTAAAAATCGCCAAAAGTCATCATTCGTCACGGTTTTTGCAGCCAAACCACTTGAAAAACCGTCGTCGCCCGCTGAATCTCGCCGGATCCTGCTTAGAATTCAAAAATGACTGCGGCATCGTCTTCGTAAGCACTGTTTTGCTACTATTTTATCAGTTTACGTGCACTCGTCCGTCTCGCCGGTGTGGTCCGACGAGAGGGGCGCAGTTGCCCGGCTGGCGACTTTTATCTCACGGTTCTGCTGCTAATATGTTTGTTATAGATCGAGGAAACTGCGAATTACAGGTGTGTATTGTTGTTGGTTTGGGATTTTGCTGTGTGTGCGGTGGTGAGCGCTCTGGAGGCACCGAGGCCCACTATCGCAATCGCAAGCGTAACCGCAATCAGTCATGACAATAATCGCAGTAGCTAACTCTTTCTTTCCTCTTCTCAGTTGTCGCTGCTGATGGACTCTACAAACGCGAGGTTTTCCGTATGTTCAAGCTTCTAACTACTCCCAATCGCAGCTCAGTTGGTTAATCAATGCATTCAGGCTTTCCGGATCCGTTCGCAGTGATAACCGTCGATGGCGAGCAAACAAACACTACCTCGGTCATTAAGAAAACACTCAACCCGTACTGGAACGAATCATTTGATGTGTAAGCTACTGCAAAGACTTTTTTTCTCTTTTTTTTAAATCATATTTCCTAACCGTGTTCTACGCAGCACTGTGTCCGAGTCAAGCATCATCGCAGTACAAATTTTTGATCAGAAAAAGTTCAAGCGAAAGGATCAGGGATTCCTTGGTGTTATCAACATTCGCGTTGGAGATGTTATTGATCTGTCTCTTGGAGGAGAAGAGATGCTTACGAGAGAATTGAAAAAGTCGAATGACAATGTCGTCGTTCACGGCAAACTCATCATCAACCTCACCACCAACATCGCAGCTTCATCGTCTTCTCGGTCCGTTTCTAACTCTGCCTCCAATGCCTCAAGCTCTACCGCGGGTACTCCCTCTGCCGTCTCTAACGCTGCCGGCTCGCGAAATGCTACCGAGACTTCCGCTGTAACTAATGGGAGTGCTGCCGCGGCTGGCGCCAACGCTACCGTTACCAGAGCCCCTGCGATCGCTTCTACTACTACTCCCTCTACTGGAAACGCTACTGGTCCGGCTTCTAATAGAGTATACAGCTCGTTTGAGGACCAGTACGGACGCCTTCCTCCTGGATGGGAACGAAGAACTGATAACCTCGGCCGCACATACTACGTCGACCACAACACGCGATCAACCACTTGGACTCGTCCTTCTTCGACTAACTTTAGCGAGTCTGAGCAACGTGCTGCTATGCAGACCAACACGGAGATTGAACGTCAACGACACCAGAACCGAACGTTGCCCGAGGATCACTCGCGAGCCAGCTCGCCGTCTAGTGGATTGGAACAGCCATCGCCTGCTGCTAGCGTGAGCGCCTTGCAACAAATGGCTACTGGAGCCACTACTGCTGGTCTTGGTGAGCTTCCGTCTGGATGGGAGCAACGCCATACTCCTGAAGGAAGAACTTATTTTGTTGACCATAACACCCGTACTACTACCTGGGTTGATCCTAGAAGACAGCAGTACATTAGAATGTACGGTCCCAACACAAACAATACTACTATCCAGCAGCAGCCTGTTTCGCAGCTTGGTCCCCTGCCTAGTGGATGGGAAATGAGACTGACAAACACCGCTCGTGTTTATTTCGTTGATCACAATACTAAGACCACTACATGGGATGATCCCCGTCTTCCTTCTAGCTTGGATCAAAACGTTCCTCAGTATAAGCGCGATTTCCGTCGCAAGCTTATCTATTTTAGATCGCAGCCTGCTCTTAGAAGTCTTCCTGGTCAATGTCATATCAAGGTTCGTCGTAATCATATCTTTGAAGACTCGTATGCAGAAGTCATGCGCCAGAGCCCGCAAGACCTGAAAAAGCGTTTGATGATCAAGTTCGAGGGTGAAGAAGGACTTGATTATGGTGGAGTTTCGCGTGAATTTTTCTTCCTTTTGTCGCATGAGATGTTTAATCCTTTCTACTGCTTGTTTGAATACTCTGCGCATGACAACTATACTCTTCAAATTAACCCTCATTCTGGAATTAATCCAGAGCATCTCAATTATTTCAAATTTATTGGTCGCGTTGTTGGACTTGCCATTTTCCATCGTCGATTCTTGGATGCCTTCTTCATTGGCGCATTTTACAAGATGGTACTAAAGAAGCGCGTTGTTCTTACAGATATGGAAGGTGTCGATGCGGAGTTCTACCGTAATTTGAGCTGGACTTTGGATAATGATATTACTGATATTCTTGAACTCACATTCTCTACTGAAGATGATCGTTTCGGTGAAATGGTCACTGTTGATTTGAAGCCTGATGGGCATAACATTCCCGTCACTAACGAGAACAAGAGAGAATATATTGAATTGATTACCGAATGGCGTATCTCTAAGCGTGTTGAGGAGCAATTCAAGGCGTTCATGTCTGGATTCAATGAACTTATTCCTCAGGAACTTGTTAATGTGTTTGATGAGCGCGAGTTGGAGTTACTTATTGGCGGTATTGCTGATATCGACGTTGACGACTGGAAGAAGCACACTGATTACAGAGGATATTCTGAAAGTGATGAAGTCATTCAATGGTTTTGGAAAGTATGTATTCCGACCGACCTTTTTTCCTCTTTTTTTTTTTTTTTTTTGGGAAGTGTCATCTTGCTAACTGTGTAATCTTAGTGTGTTCGTACTTGGGACGCTGAGCAAAAATCACGTTTATTACAATTTACAACCGGTACGTCACGTATTCCAGTCAACGGTTTCAAGGATCTCCAAGGAAGTGATGGACCTCGTCGTTTCACTATTGAAAAGGCTGGCGAAATCCAACAACTTCCAAAGTCGCATACGTGTTTCAACAGAGTTGATTTACCTCCTTATAAAGACTATGGTGCTATGGTGCAGAAGTTGACGCTTGCAGTCGAGGAGACTGTCGGATTTGGTCAAGAGTAAGAAGTGAAAGAAGAAAAAGAACGTGGGCGATAAATATTTAAAGAAATAATATGGAGAGAGAAAAAGGTAAAAAAAAAGTCCTATTTACTCCTATCTGGTTTTGCTCTTTGCTTGCTATCTTGTGTATTTTTTTTTTGTTTTTGCGCGTTTTGTGTCTGTTTTGGTTTAGGGATGTACCTATTTTAGTTATGCTTATACACGGATGGTTTCTCGTTTGCGTACCGCGATTCGGCTCGGTTTATTGACTTCCTTTTCCACCTACCTGTCTTATTATTTTATCGTTTCCTTTTTCTTCTCCTGTTTTGGAGGGGAGTAAAGTGGGGGAGGTGGGAGGGGGAGGAAGGGATGGCACAGAGCTGGAGGATTTTTGCGCGTTATATACTCTGTGACGAATTATTTCTGATTTGTTATCAAATTTCACAACTTTGAATTTCTCCATATTCCCACTATTTATGATGCTGTTCAACTCCGTCATTTCTTTAATTTTAATGGCAAAAAAATGATTTTCCACATATCGAAAGACAGACCATTAATTGGTTATTATCTTATATATTGTATTTGTCTGATTGTTTTCGTTATTTTGCATTTCTTTACGGCTTGGGCAGAGTCAGAACTGCGTTTTACGCAAACAGATTTGTTTTATTTGGGTGGGTTTGATTTGCGATTTTTTTATTGTGTTTATTCTTTTTTAATACACTTATTTCAAATAGGTTTTGTCCAATTTGAATTGTTTTTTTTTTAAATTTGATATGTCTTTTGTCTTTGGGATAAAAGGTTATTGTATTGATGGATGTATGTTGTAGTTGAATGTAGTATTTTTCTTTTTCTTTTTATTTTTTTTTGTGTTAGAGAAAAAGAAAGGAAGAATGGAAAACAGTAAAAAAAGGGTATCAAAGAATTTATTTGAGTTCTAATGTTTAACTTTTGATGTATTACATGCTTATATTGCTTGCTCTCTTTCTATCTTTGTTTTTGTCTTTGTGGTTATAGTTTTCTTATTATAAACGTCCGTTTTCTATTATTGATTATTACAATGATTGTTATTTGTTATCTTTTTCTCTTTATTACTTTCATTATTTGGTTTTATGTTGTCTTGTCTTTCGTATTTCGATATGGTTTAGTTTATCTTTTTGTTCTATAAACCTCAAAAATACAAATACTCGTTTGAATATATATATATATATTTATACATGTTGTTTGCGTTTTTTAAATCACACATTTATGTTCTTATCAATATAAATCGCCCATTAATCCAATGAAACAAAACAAACTCCAAAAAATCCAAATCCTTTCTTCATGAAGAATCTTTATCAATTTGCACACGCACTAATTTCTCAGGAAGTTGAGTTTTCCGATTTTGGTCTAATAATTTTTGTTCTTCATCTGTTAAATTGTCATCGTTGTGTTGAGATTCTTCGCGTGCAAGGACATTTGCTGCAATGTATGTTAGTTTTGTTCGCATTTGCACAGAGCAGAGCAGAGCAGAAAGGGGGTGTTTTGTTTTTCTTTACTTACCTGATGCTAGGTTTATTGCTCTTAAAATGCTATCCCAATTACTAACGATAAGGGCGACAGCTTGAATAATCCGGTCAGTTAATTCAAAACTCTTAATACTACTCTTCCATCAACGCGTCACGCGTCACGCGTCTTATCAGAAATAAAACCATACCTTCTGTACCATCAACCAATGTTGCTAGCTTTTCTTGTAATTGTTCCATTTGTTGTGCAAAATTAGCGCTTAAGTTTTTTAATTCTTGTAGACTTTCAAGTTCTTGCTTTTTCTCTGCTATTCTCGATTGCAATACGCTATTATATTGCGTTGGACCACCACTTGATTGCCCAAGTGAATTTGCTCTTGCTCCATTGCTTCCTAACGAAGTAGATGGAATAAATGTTGTTCTTCTAGGAGCGTATGACATTATTGTATACACCTGACAAGTAACACACCTTTATACTGTATTAATCTCAAAATAACAATTTGAATATTTCTCAAATATACAGCAGCACAAAAACAAAAACAAAAACAAAAACAAAAAGAAACAGACGCGACGACGACTGAGCCGCAAGCCCAATCCACTGCATAAACGCGTCAACTATCGCGCCATGGTTGTTATGCGAAAAAAACAACAACAAAAACCCTCTTGTTAATACACATTTACCCTAACCGTTATGTAAACAAACATGGTTTTTGTTGACCACAATTAAGCGTGTAGTAAGTTGTAGTAATAGTAGTTGTAAGTTAGTACAGTAATCTCGAGCAGTTCAGTTTGCGCGAGAACTGTGTTGCTTTTTTTTCAAAACTATTACTGAAGTTTAGTTTCTATTTAAGAAGGAAAGGCGGTTTTAGTTTTTATCTTTTTAATTGATTCATTTGCCAGGACAAAGTGCGGAGGAAGAACGTCTTCCCTTTCTCCAGCATTCAATTTTTAGTAAAGGACAACGATCCAACTCTTTCCTTATTTGGAGAAATTAATAAAGAGCAAGGTTAGCGGATAGTTCTTGTTTAGTCAATGGCGAGATTAGCCGCTGATCCCACAGTATCGGCTGAGACTGTTGATTCTGGTATGGTTTATTGCTGCATGATTTCTTAGTGGGGTTATTATAATATACTTACTTTTTGTTTAGTTAAGCGGAGGTTTTTACGGCAGAATAGAGAATTAGCTAGGTATGTTTTTACACTAGTTAAGAAAATAAGGAGGACTTCTAACGTGATTATTCTAGAGTCAATTCAACACATTCAACAAGAATCAGTACACTTGAATCGAAAGTTTCAGAACTGTTAGCGGAAAATCTAGAATTGCGACAACAAATAATTACACTAGAACATAATCATGAACGCGTAATCAATCAACAATGTATGAACATTAAAGAGAAACTACAGGTGAAAATGAAGGAAATGGAAGATATCATGAACGGTTTTAATTCAATGCGATCGATATCTTCAATATGTGATAGTAATCTTGGAGATGATTTGTTTACGATACCCGCGTCAATGCATGTGTCTACTAGAAAGAAATCATCGCCGAGGGAGAGAGATGTGATTGTTGATAATGCACTTTTCCAAGATGTGGAGGAAAACGAAGATGATATTATTACCGAGACGCAAAGGTATATATATAGAGATTTGAATTGTATTTTTTTATTTACTGGCGGTTGACTAACGAAGAATAGTGATATTGGTCCTCGATCACCTCAATTGAAGGAATCCCATAAATTTACACCACAGGAGCTTTCAACAGAAGAGATTCCAGAGATACCAGATAATGATGAGGTTCAGGATTTAAAAATACCAGCTATTACAAACGGTTCAGAGACATTACGATCACGAAGGAAAAGACGGGATAGCTTACAAGAACTTGATATTATAAATGTAGTAAAATCTCAAAGTGAGAATTACAAATCGAAAATTTCAACTGGTAAAATCGGGAATTTGACCACCGAAATGAAGGACCTTGATGGCGCATTAGAACCTGTTGGAAAAGATGTCGCTTGTGAGATTAATGCCGATAGTATAAATGAATTGCCAACAGAGCCTGCCGAGGCAAAGAAACCTACAAGGCGAGCATCATCATCAAGAAGAAGATCATCGATGTTTTCAACAGTACTTCCGGAAGCTGGTACAGATGCTCCTCCAACTATAGTTACATCTCGATCGTCAAGGAGAAGTAGTATTGCTGTTAATAAAGATGCCTTGTCCGCGCAGGACGATATCGAAAATAGCGTACAGACCAAAATTGAAGAAGATTCTGGTGCAAAGGCAAAGAAGACAGTACCGAAACCCGAGAGAAAAGCATTGCAGCAAAGTATGCATTCCTTTATCATTCTTTTTATTTTTAAATGGCTAACAAATAATTTCCTTTCTATTTTAGAAAATGTGAATTTAGAGACTATTGCTACTTTTGCTAAAAAAATGAATAATGATTCATCTCGGGAGTGTCCTGCTGTTTTCGTCGATGCTGATCCTGTTTGCGATGCAAATGTGTTACCTATGGATGAGTTACCACGAGATTCGGCGTCTCCAGAAGGAGGTCGAAGACCATCTAGACGAGCACGCGGGAGTGTTAATTACGCACTCCCATCGCTGCGAGTAAAGATGCGGCGAGATACGGAGCAGCTTGTTGATGCCGTGATAGTTACATCTGAACGAGCTGTTGATAAAAAAGACCGGCCGTTTCCTGAAACCGCGGAGAAGAATGGAGAGGTTAGGATAAAAATGGAGTATGAAGAGGAAGAGAATCGAGTTGATTTCAATGCAATTCCTGCTGTTACTAGTGAACTTGGAAAGCGGAAGCGAACAAGCTCTCTTGGGCATGAAGAGAAAGTTGGCGAGGTCAAGTCAGTCGATACCGAAAAGACTACATTAGATGAACCATCTCTGAGCAAAGACATCTACGATTTCGAAGAAGACATGGCTGGGGACGAAAAAGCAAGGCGGACAACAATTGCCAAACAACCAAAAGTATCTTCAAAACGATCTTTAATTACTCGCCAGAGTTTAGGACGTCGAGTGAGTGAAATTGGAGTCTTGAATACAAAGAATAATAGTGAAATGAATTCTGAAGCTTCTAGAACTTCTGGTACGAATACTGTTGTTGGAAAGCGACGACGGAGTGTTGCTGTATGAACGTGTTGCTCTGTTGAGTATGCATTTACTTGTTGATTGTATTTTTCTTTTATTTCTTATGCAACGCTGTCTATTGACGTTTATGGACTTGAAAGAGAAGTGCTCTTTGCTGTGATTTTATTGTCTCTCTTTATATTGATTTACATTCTTGCTGTTATTCATGGTTGCAGGCGTATTTTTTGTATTTTTGTTTTGTATTTTGATCTGAATGAAAATTAATCTATTCATCTAATTTATATACTGTAATAATTTATTCTGTCTTCAATGTTATTACACAATAGTTTGATCACCAAAACTGCTGGTATGAACCTGTTTAACTCAAAGTGTCTTAGAGTAATGTTTCTTGGAACCTCGACTATCGCTTCCTTTTAATGAGTTGTTAAACTCCTCTCTCTGGCATTTCTACAGGGAGAAGCTTTTTAACTGTAAATTGTCGCACACCCTAGTACAGCCTGCTTATTACTTTGTAGGCCTAACAGAAACCAATCTAAACAAACAACCAACACTCCCCCTCTTCTTCTTCTTCTTGATCCAGCAATCTTCCATGGCCAAATTACAGTTCGTGACTCAATAAGCAAGGCATAATAGAGATAATTCCTCGCGTGATTCAGGCAGAAATATTTAACTGTTTAAAACGGCAAACTTGTAGTGGGATTTGATATATTGACCGTGCAAATATTATACATAAACTAGCTGCTGTGAAAGCCAATCAGCGCGACCGGCGCCGCCTACGCGTTAAGAGTTTATATGTATTTACTTTTGGCAAATTATGTATATGTCTACAATTCTGTAAGTTTCAATATTTGATCCTTGAAAGGTTTTTCAGTGTCAAAAACAAGTGCCCATTTTCTTTTATCTGCCGTAAGGGTTTTTGTAGAAATGAACGTAGCTTTGGCCATAGCCACGCGAGATGGCACAGGCTCGTTCAGAATCCGTACCTGACTACGCCCGCCAGTCTATTTACAAACTCCCTTCCATCCCGACTACCGACCACTATCCAGCAACAATAATAATTTCAAACAACATTGATTTTGAAAAAATACAATTCACAGTTTATTGCAAGACAATACAGAAATGTATACTCTCGCTGCGCTTGTCATCGCTGTCGCCGTCACGTTCCTGGCCAGCGGTCACAGCCAGCAGGAGTACACCGCGCCTGTCATCGATACCACCACCAGCAACTCAGAATACACTACAGACGTTAGCGGCGCTCACAATAAATCTGACAGCAGTATCGTTACTCGGGATGCTCATGTTATCGAATCGGAAGCGACGACCAACCCTACTGAAAAGAAGAACCCGTCGGAGTTGAAGACGCTAACACTTACTCTCACGACGGAGTCCTCCGAATTATCCGAGCCTGTCGTTAGTACAGCTTCTACTACATCTGGTAAATCCAGGCCCATCTTGCCTGCCAGGTTTCAGCATCTAGGCACTATACCCAATTTCTGGGAGTTTACAACACCAACTTGTATTGGGATTACCAAAGATGGCCGAGTTGACGCCGCATATTTAGCGGCGACAGAGAAGACAGAGCTTGCGCAAGGGCAGCTCCAGTCAGAGCCCTGTTGGGCATTGGTAAAATACCAAAATTACAGCCTTGAGGATGTTTTGCGGAAGGCCTATATTGGCATCATGAAAGATGCTCTGCGCGCTGAGTACCGGTTGACCACTACATTTCCTACACCCGGAGTGGATTATACCACCACTCAACCGGAGCCTTGCTGGGCTCTGGTAAAGTATCAGAGATACGACTTTCACATGACATTGGAGAAAGCCGGTCTTATTGCTAGGAAATATGTTTCAAGCACTGAGAAGTGTCAGTCAGCATCATCTACGATTCGCAAACTCGAGACGAGAACAACAGCCGCTCAAGAAGAGCACCGCAAATTGATCGCCACAAATGAAATTTCGCAGCAGTTCTACAAAGCGATGATAAAATCCATCAAAGACAATTGCGGCAAAGGAGCAATGATCAGGGCTGAGCATGAGCCTTGCACTGCGAAGGAGGATGATCAAACATGCGTTGGGGGACGCAAGACCATCGAGACTCCAATTGCGCAAGTCAGTTCTGAGGCGAACGAGCCTGTATATCCTAAAATTGAAGTGACTTTGCGGGGATGTGCCATGGAGGATGGAAGGCTTTTAGGATGCTGGAAAGATACGCCCATATGTGGCCCGTCTTTTTTTTCAGTCGCCGAGATAGAGGTGGGAGACAGGTCTTTTGAATACCCGAGAGAGTCGTTGACATTTGGCACGGACTACAACGACTATGACGAATACATTTCCAAGCGGGATACGCGCAATGGCGAGGCCTGTACGACTACTGAGGGGTATTTCGAAGAAAGAGATATTGCCGATCTGTCATATTACTACGAGGAGGACTCCATTATGAATGAATCACTTCATGATTGTGAAATCGATATTCTAGCGAATGCTGCATCGTCTGAAGACGATAATACTAATACTGTTCTTTCTGTCGTTGCTAATGCTGATGAATTATTGGGAATGCTGCCACAACAGCCAAATCTTTTAGGAAGGTTAAGAAGATGGACTGCCTAAAACAGTAACTGTACTCCTGAAAGGTCTAAATACCCTACATTACATTTTTTTTCTGCTTCTTTTCTGTGCTCCATATCGCTGTTTTATGTTTCTGCTGGGTAACGCTAATGAGGTTATTATTGTAGGAGAACTGGAAAAGTTTTGCAGTATATTTTTTGGAAACAGTGTTTTTGATTAAATTGGCCTATTGCAAGAAAGTTGACTATAAATTTTGTATATTTTCAAAATTAAATGGAAAATCGTACTTTTTATACGCCGCATGTAATCAAAACTAACTTAATCTTCTTCCCTTCCTTTGTGCTTAAAGAACAAGCCTGCATTCAGACCACAGTGAGGTTAGTTGTGCAGTAGTACGATAATTTAGCATCGACATGCTATAGATCCATAAATCAGAAAGCCCAAATAATGACATTAGTTGTTCAAATATTATACTCTGTACACGGTCTTAGCTGAAATCGTGTGCACGACCTACACACACATCTCTCTGTATCACAATATATAATAACTAATTCCAAATACAGTTTGTTATACATTTGTGCAATTGTTTCGACACTGAAGAGAAAAAATGAGATTAAAACTCAAGATAAAGAGTTGCAACTTGGTCTATCAAAACGTAACTGGCCTGCATGGCATGTTGCCATATGCGAAGCGAACAAGCAGATTAAACAGGCAGACTAAACAAAACAATAATAAAAAGAAACAAGGTCATTATAAACATCACTAAAAATACAACTTATGTATAATTTTTGCACGCAGAAAAACCTTTGCAAACCATAAAGCTCTATGCTACTTGCGATTCACATATTGGTTATTTTTGTGAATATGACACTAGCGGTCAACTTAAGTCATTGTTTCGTTATTCCGGCCGTCAATCATCATTGCTGAAACTTCCTACTCTGCTCCATCTAAGTCTTGCTTTGCTGATTGAACACTCATTGCTTTAGAGCCACGAAGACTCGCTAGGTGCTCGAGCTAGAATGTTACAAAACTTGAGTTGAAATAGGATTATCAACTCTTGGAATTATTAATATACGGATCTAGAACCTCAATTTCTTTAATGCTTGGACCAAATATATCGAGTCATAAATTAGGATTAACGTGTATATGAATTCAGAGAAACTAACTTTGACTATCATCAATGATATAAGCTCCACCTGTATCAGACCTTGCCACAGATTTGCGCACGTATCTCGGTATTTTTATACGTCCTGTATTTGGATCAATATACCCATCTTCAGGTGCGAGAGGATGAAGTGGAAAATCTTGAGGATAGAGATACAACGCGAGATTTTAAAGAGGCATAGAATTTATCAGTCTTATTGAGAAAACACGCATATCGCTACTAACACCACCTCATAAAGGAGCCCCGACACCTAAACCATATGAACTGGAAGCTCTTATTGATGCACTCAACAACCGTCACCCAGATGATGATGAACTGGTGCCGGATGAGACCAAGACCGAGAGCTAGCCCCTTAAGGCTTATTGTTAAAATTGGATATACTAACTAGTACTGTAATTTTAATAAGTGACGCACACATAATAGCACTGGCAGATGGCTTAACTTTTAAATTTTAGAATTGGTACTAATGGTACTATTTGCTCTCTTCATACTTGATTTTATAAGTGATTTGCTTAAAATTTGTTTAGAATTAACTCATAGGGAGTTGTATATTTGCTATGTAAACTCTATATCCTCGCGGATGCATTCGTCAATGAATAATAGTTGGTGAAAAAAAAACTAACCAGCCTTCATGTTGCTTTGGTGGAGACACATCTTTGAGAAGGGGATTAATGTGTTCCAGTGAAGGTGCAATTGAGTCACGAATTGTGATTTGGTAGTGAAACGATGCTGGATCAAGAAGAGGGAAAGTGTTAGTTGTTGGTTTTAGCTTGATTTTAGCTTGGTTTTCCGTTGAGCCTACAAAGTAATAAGGAAACTGTACTAGGGTGTATGAGAAATTATATTTGAAGGGCCTCTCCCTGTAGAAATGCCGGAGAGAGGAGTTAAAAGACTTACGAAATGGAAGCAATAGTCGAGGTTGTTAGTTTCCAAGTGAACAGACGAGTAGTTTGTTTGTTGAACTACCGTGTAAGAACTCAATCTCTCTTGCGTGCGCGCGGAATAACAGAAAACGTGAGTTGGCTGACTGTGAAATTGATGATTGAAAGTTCATAAGGATGTCCTGCAGGTCCTTGAGCAAATTTGTTGATATCACATTTATGCGCAGTGAATGAGTAGTGAGTAATGAGCTGTGAATGTGTGAGTTAGACCAAGCGCGCTTCGTAGTTTTGTATTATGTTGAACCGAGATTTTTACAGAGTATTTTTTATTTCTCTTTAAATAGGAACGTGTATAAATATTTATTTGTTCTCTCGGTTGACAGTTTGGTACTCACAAACTCTCGCGCCTGTATATTTTTTTTGGTTCTTTCTTTAGTGTTTTGTTGTAAGTGAAGCATTTAAAACCAAAGAACGAAAGAAGTAAAAAAAAAACAAATCAGGTGTATTTTACAACTAAGGTAGTTCATTTCATATCCATACAATTTTGTGTTGTGTTAACATTGTCATTACTTGAGTTTAATATACGTTGATATGCCAGTCGTGTATGAAATAAAATTAAACACTGCTAAAAAAAAAAAAAAAAAAAAAACCGAAAAACCGGGTTAAATAACTTGGATCAGATTGGGAAACTCTCTTTCTTCTTTTGAGGGGTTGGTAGTTCTGGGAAAGTAAATTGCTCTACTTTGAGATCACCTTGAAAAAGACAAGTGGACAAAAACGGAAAGCTGTGACTTTTCCCGTGAACAATCTTTTTTTCGCTGTAAAATTTTTTCTTTACTGTTAAAAAACAAAAACTTATTAGTAGTTAGAAAACCCACTTTATTTACAGAAAAAAATAATAAAAAAAATAATCTCGAGAAAAACAAGTAATTAGTTTTGAAAGAGAAAGAAAAGTCTAGAATGAAATATGAGTCTTTTAAATTATTTAAATTTGATTTGCATAAACGACGGAACTCGACGCGCAATTCACGATTTTGTTATATTGCGGAAAGATCAACAAACACGTACTAAAGATTGTATTCAAATGTGGAAGGAAGTTGGGAAGCACGTTGCTGCGGCGCTCGACGACGCGTCGCATCAGTCGCAAACACGTGTTTCCGACCCCCCGCGCGCGCGCGCGTTCTTTTGCTAACGCAAGACATTGGCCAGAAGCGTCTTTGAAAATCTACAGAATAATGTATCTTTGTGAATAGTTTTATTCATTCCTTCTCAAATATATACAGCAAGTAGGCTCCGACGCATAGCGCACGCCGTCCAGCGCCGCTGACACATCCCCATAAATAATTATTTTAATATTAATCAACAAAAAAAAAATCAAGTTGACAAATGTCCCAATTAAAACCCATGATACCATTTTTTTTCACATCCTCCAAAGCAATAGCTAAAACTCCCAATATATCAAAAATGTAGACATTACCAGTCTTTTTTTATTTTCCCAAAGCCATCCTTTCTGAGCGCGTGAATGTGTAGATATTCTGTATAGTCTATGAGCTGCGCGCGGAGACGGATCAGACCAATGGGCGCCCTGTAGTAAACGAGAGATTTTATGCAAGAAATATAAAGATTAGAAGCCGCATGTGAATGAAAATAAACAGTCGCATTGCAAGCAAGCAAAAATTTTTTTTATTTGCAATTGTAAAGTGGAGTTTGGTGCAGATCCGCGCCCGACCACCAACACAACCTAAGC
The DNA here is from genome assembly GCA_030556335.1 of Myxozyma vanderwaltii. Classification (NCBI taxonomy): domain Eukaryota; kingdom Fungi; phylum Ascomycota; class Lipomycetes; order Lipomycetales; family Lipomycetaceae; genus Myxozyma; species Myxozyma vanderwaltii. Next base: position 112,508 of record JAKTPV010000012.1, read on the forward strand.
GAAGGCGGCAAAATAATTATAGTATTTGCCAAATCTGTCCGCGACGAACAGTCAGAACAGGAAGGTTATGCCGAGTTCGGACTCGAGGACAGTCTCCAGCCTGCAACAAGCGGTCGCCCGCGAGAGGGATGGTCGTGGTGCGAGTGTCTGCGGTGAGCGGCGCCCGCGCTGCTACTCCGCCGGTAGTCTGTATGCTGCGCGCAGGGGTTGCGTCCGCTTGATTCGTAGAATGGAACAAGGAAATGTGCGGGTGGCGGCAGCTCAAGCTGGACCTGGATGGCAGAAGAGCGTCGGCCGCTCTCGTTGATCGAGGACTGGGCCGGGAGAAGAGGCGGCGAGATCGGTGGAGACTCGGTCTTTGCTCTTTCGTGGTCGGCGGCTTTGCAGGACTCTGAGCAGTAGATTGATCCCGAGGGACAGATCTTGTCGCAAACGAAGCAGTAGTCTTCTAGCCACATGATGGAAATAGTGCAGTAAACGTTGCTGTTGTTAAAGCGGTGGCGGTACTTGCAGGGGCAATGGCGGAAGAGAGATCAAGGCAAAGCGAGAGAATATAAAATACAGAAGGACGGAGAAAGGAGTCATATTTGAAGGCTGTGCGGCGGAAGTTCTGTAACCGCGTCGCTCACAACGCGGCATTGCGCCATTGCATAACCGTGTCATGTTGGGATACTTATGCCACAGCGCAGGTCGAGACTTCATACCTTGGTGTCGGCTTGCGTGCTCATAACCTATGGCGACATCAAGGTGCACTGTTTCGCAACCACAGCGCAACATGTTGTGTTAATTGCAATAGCACGTAAAGAGCAGTGGTGCAATGCAGACTGTTATTGTTGACACACACACGCAACGTAACCGCAGTCGGGTGGGCTAGGAAGCGATGTAAACAGCATCCACACTCAGAACTTTACTTACTTCTGACCTAACTAATCAGGCAAGGGTTCCAGCCTGCGCCTGCGCTGTTCCACGACTGCACGTGCATTCCACAAATGGCAGATCGCTCACAAACTCACGATGCCAACCAGCGTCGTCGACGCGAGCCAACGACCACCTGACTGGCCTCAGATCGTCCGCCTCCTTCATTCCCCGCAGTTTTACCTAATCACCTCAACATTCCCAACTATTAACTGATAATAATCATTTATTCTTATAGCACCAACTTGTCTCCTACTTCTGTCTTTCCTCTGTGCGCATCCCGCTCTCAATCTCTGCCTTCCAGCCCTTGCGTCTCTGTCGCTCCTCGTAGACACCCCGATTCTTTGTCACTCGCTCCACGATAGTTTCTGTAGATATCGCCCCATACTCGTGATCGGGAATCTCCTTGTACAGTCCTAGCTTCTTCATCTCCTCGTACGGATCGCTGTGGTCAGCAGACGCCGTAAACGACGTGGGCCCGTGCATGACATTGACGATTTCCCACGGCAGAGAGCTCAGAAACTGCTCGCTTGGAGAGTACGGTGCTTGTAAAACAATATGCGACACATACTTGCACTGCAAGACACAAAGAGCGCGCTCAAAGATGTTCATGATCGGGTAATTCAGTCCCTTGAATTTGTTGACCGTGGCATCGTCATGGACCCCAACAACAATCCCAACTTCTTCTCCTAATTCTTTAGAAAGCACTGCCGCGTGTCCAGAAACTTGTCGTAGAAACTCGATATGCCCGGCAAAAAAAAGATCAAATCCTCCATCAACGTAAATCATCTTGCGTTGCTTCTTCATAAACTCCGCATCAGGTTCAACAACGCTGGCGATCTCACCTTTGCCCGTGTAAATATACACTCCATCTCGTGCTCCAAGTCCATCTTCACTTGAGGCATATGCTTTAAATTTCTCTAAATTCTCGCGAGAGAATAGTCCGCCGGCTTCTGATTTTACAGTGTCCTGCTCCAGCACTTGTTCAATCCTACTCGAGATCTCGGCATGCGTGCCTTTTACTACCGGGATATGATGATTCTTAGTGCAAAGCAGCATTCGTCCGACAAGGTCTGTAGTCGAGATATTGGGCGTCCGCTTGACAATTAAAAAGCGCCCTTTCTCTTTTACTACGCGATAGCAATCTTCCCCATTGGCATCTGTAGTGATGTCGTCGCCGTGAACAACATAGAAACAGCCCCATTCATCCATGACATCAGGGTCAGTCACGTATGGAGCTCCAGGGACAGCTGTCGTAGCCCACTTACAGGCCTCGACAGCCAGCACACGCTCAGGAAGCGTCATCACAACCGGGCCTTTGTTTTCGAGAATCTCCTCGTCAGAATGGACGCCGACATACAGCGACTTGCCTAACTGGCGCGCCTGGAGCATTGCACCTGCGTGTCCTTGACGTGTGTTTTAGCTCCCCAAATTACATGTAACTGATTGAAGAGAGGACCTACCGTGATGAGCAAAGTCGAAGCATCCATCAATCCATATCCTATCTTTGGCAACTGTCTGGCTCTGAGCGACCATTTGCGAGATCGGGTAGGGAGAGTGGCGGCGGGCGTATTACAAGAGAGGTTGCTGGTGCGCAGTAATTGATTCGTGTTTCTGCTCTGGTCGATGGCGAGGACAAGCCCGGGATGAGACCGGTGCGCAAGTGCGGGTTGTGTGCGGTGTTTGCGTGTATTTTGAGATTGACTCGTTGTTGGTTTGCCGCCGAGCGCTAGCAAGCTTTGTCCAAAGCGACCGGAGTTGAGGGCAACACCGCAAACCTATAACAAACAAAATATCACGTGATTTAACAGACTTGTGCTGGATTACATCGAATCTCGCGCGGACTGTGCGTGGCCGGACGCGGGGAAGCTCGTAGTGGGTGTAAAAGGAAAGAAGCTCTGGTTGAGCATCAACAACAGGTTTTCCATACGTTCATTCTCGTTTATTCCAAAGAAGGCTCTTCAAGGACGGAGAGCGAATGCTGAGATGAAATAGGGGAAGGCGACGAATGCGGGTGCGGGCTGCACGAGCGGGCACGGCTAAATGCCCACAGCCAGATGAAGTTTCCCTCCCGACAGCCTTATAAAGGACAAGAAAACAAGAGGACTGCTTGTTAGATGAGCAACCGTAGAAAGAGATAGTACATGAATGTTTGAGATGCCGTAAGATTATTTTTGTTTTTTTTCCAGGATGCTCGACTGTCGGGAGCTCTGGAGACAGCGGAAAATGCGGGCGCCCCCACACAATCTCGTCTCCCCACAAACTTTTAAGTAAATGTAATATACACGCGCTCCCTCCAGCAATAAGCATTTTCCTGTGCTTCTCTTTCGCCTTTTCCTGTTCCTGTTCCTTCTCCCGACTATCTTTCCCTTCCTTATCCATTTCCTGTCCCGGCCAGGCTTCACAACTACCACCACCCCGTGATACTTGTCTACTTCAGCAGCGGCACCAATCTCCATCGTATCACAGTTGTCAACGAGTTTTTATCGCATGCCACAGTCTCCACATCCACCCGATGGTCCGAAAACGCAATGCCAGCCCGCGTCTCCATATCTCACTCCCGCTTTCGCCTGCCCGTTACTCCCTCTAAACATCCTCGTCCTCGTCGCCAGTATCTGCAAGGCGAATGTTCACCGAAGATGCGTCGGACTCGCCCGATTGCTGCCGACGCATATTCGGTGAGTTCGCGTGTGCACGCGCACGGATTACTGAACAAGCGCTGAAAAATCCCACTCGTCGACCTCCGGGCTTACGCCCGGCCAAGTGTCGGAAGAACCCAATATAATGCTCCACGAATTTTCCTCATGATGCCCGTCTCCCGCCGTCCCCGACGACACACTCGAAGCCGCCTCTGTCTCTATTCCTAACAGCGCACTTATGCTTTGGTTTCGTACATGGCCGATGTGTGCGCTCGCTTCCGGAATGCCTTCAATATTTGCGAACGACATCACATGTGGCGAAGGCGGCAGCGATCGAGTCACATCATTCAGGTATGGGTTATGCTCCGGAGACGGCGCTGTTTTTTGATTATACAGCGCATACAGTTCAGTGAACGCTCCATAGTTTTGCGCCTCCAGAGCGGCCTTATTTGCTGAAGTGATTGACACAACGGACGACACGCTCGATTGCCTGGACGACAGAGGTTCGCATGATGGCGACGAACTCGATGAATCCAAAAAGGTAGAGTCAAAGTTATTAGATTGTGTTGTCCTTGCTCGCTTTTGCGCAGGCTCCTCGGGTCCCGGCGACAGCCGCCTTCGCTGCGCTGGTAGGCTATCATTCACACTTGTCAATCCGCAGTGTTCTTGCCACTTTGAGTCACTGGCTTTACTTTCTGCAACGCGTTTACACCAAAGCAAAAGATTGCCAAACATATTCATGTACGACCATTTGCTTTCACTAGTCATGACTGTTGCCAGTTGGCTTAATCGCTCGATTGCGACCTCAGCACCTTCGCGCAACGATTGCTCATACGATTCTATATAGTCATACTTTATCGACAAAGCAGCCATGAAGCATCGAGTATTTGCAAAATAAGTCACTGGCCAAACCACCGCTCCAGTGCACAGTAAGTCTACCGTACTATTTTTGAGCACAGCAGAAACTGATTCATACGACAGTCTAGCCCGAAGGCCATCAATCGAAGGAATACATTTTCGAAACAAATCACCTTCGTTTAACGTTGTTGGACGAAAGAAAGGTGCGTAAAACAGCAGTTTAACAGCAGTTAATGACAATGCTAGGTGCGCCTTTGTTGAGACAGATAGTCGAGGATTCTCAACTCTAGACTCCAACTGCACAATCTTGGACTCAATCAATTGAAAATTCTCCTCAGTTGCAAACTCGAATTTACGAGCACTATAGCAGAACGGCAACACATATGCCAGCGTATGTGCTTGATGAATGAGTTCGATAAAGTACTCATGAGAAGGGTTTGAGGAGTCATCGATGTTTGTGATGTCGGGAAATTGAACAGCCACGTCGTCAGGATGAATCATAATAGGATATCCTTTGCTTGCGCTAGCCCATTTGTCATGCGTATAAATGGTCCAGAATGTGCGTCGTTTTACTTCTCGAAGAAGTGGAGTGTCGTTCCGATATGATTTTTCCCGATGAAGTCGCAGTTCAAATGACATTCTTACAGCCTGAAAGTAGCAAAAACAAAAAAACAGTCAGCAGTGATTTATAAAATCAGAATTTTCGGCAGCAAAATTTAACTCACTTGTGATAAATATAATGAGGACGATTCTATTTCGTCAATATCATTACTTTGAAGTTCTAACGCCAGATGCATAATTGCGAGTGCCTGGCATGCTTGAAGAGAGGGTTTGTATTGCGTTGACAGCATCGAAAGTCTGTGTTGTAAGACTCGCTTGATATGACGGAAATCTCGAAATGAGACAATTGCATTCGGGAGGCGGCATGCGATACCATAGATTGCTGCTAAGAGGACTTGGTCGGGCACTATCGACTCCAAGTACGAGCGAGGAACGATGGGAATATAAGGGTGAACTTGGGTATAATATAAGTCTAAAAGATATTTCTCGACTTGACGGTCTAGATTTAAAATACCCTCCTGCTCTTCTTCTGATTCTGTGACACAATTCTTATTTTGCATGGTTCGGTGTAGGCTCAAAAATTCGTTTATGTCTGGGTCTTCAGCGCTCAAAAAAGATAATCCGGAAAAAAGAAAACCACCATATGCAGAAGTTTCGCCGTCGAGCATTATTTTCCCTTGGTTGAGTGCTCGAATAGAACCGCCTCTAGGCTTCATTTCACTTTCAGAGTCATAGCAATCGATACCCTGTTCAAAACACCAAAGGCACGCGCCCGTTTGATTATGCCGCAGAGGTTGACAACGAAGATGCCGTTTCCTACACGCAACGCAAGAGCGCCTTGCTGTTGTTGAGGACGTTTGCATTGCACTGTTTGGTGCTGTTTTCAACTGTGACGGAATTGAAGTGGCAGATGGCGATACTGTTGTTGTAGTTGGTGTGGACGAAATTACTGATGACGAGCGCCTTCTATTGCTATCGCAATTCCGGACTTTTAGTGAGCGCGGTGAGAGCTGTGAATTGATGCTGCAGGTCGTGAGCGGCTCGGTGAGTGTAATTGACGTCATTGCGATTCAAGCTGCACTGGACGAGGATTAAACAGACACAGTGTATTGACTTAGCGGCAAAGATAAGGGAGGGCTATTTTTTGCATCAATGAACAAAAGCGTTTCGTTGGGAAATGTGGTGCCACTTGGAGGAGAGAGAAGGGGAGATGGAACGTGTGCTCTGGAAGTTTAGGCACATGTAGCGAATAAGTAAATTTGAAGGAAATTAAGCTGTGTTTGTGTAGCCGTTGCTGCCGCAGGGTTCGGGTGGGTTTGACTGGTAGCTGACATCCAACGCGGACTCTCGTTGCCGACAGAAAGCCACCATCTACGAGGAGGCTAGATCTGGAACTATAGGGAGTACTTATGAATATAAATTACCCGTTGATATGATCACTTGTTTTTAGCTGTCACATCGAATTATCGAGGCCATTGAGTGATTGACAGCAAAAAGTTTCTATCATGAGTGGGGCTACAGACGCGGGAATTAAATATTTTTAAATATGGTCATCCAAATCAAGCATATCTCTTGCACTGAGAGAAGGAAAGTTTTTGAGAATAACAAAATAGGAACATGTTGGAGATCTTCAAATTGCCAGGAATTTATGCGTATACCAAGGGAAAATGAGAAAGTGGTAGTAGCAAGGAGGCTCATTCCCAGTTAGATTAAATTTCAATAGATTTTTATTCAAACATCAAATCAGCTCTGGCAGCCTGCTCAGAAAAGCTCCTAAATAGAGCCTAATTCTTTTCTAAAATGCATCAACAGCAGGAGTAGATTCAATGTGAGTTCCTCTATATTTTGTTTAATAAAGCAGACGCGTCCCCATTGTTACGCATATGCGGGAGGTGGCGCTGGCACTTTGCATGTGATGAAGGATATTTAAGGTTTACCCAAATCACCTTGTGTCAGTAGTGCCTAATACTCCTCCGCGCCTATCCTTTTTTGGCAACACTAGTCGTAAACCGCGCCACAACTCTTATACATTACCATATTAGAAACACTTTGCTCCCCTCCACTATATGCACATCCTAAATCACTTATCCGAGTTCATATCTGGATCACTAGTCCCTCAATCAATTTCGAGCATCAAATGCAATACGGGAAGGGAGCGCGATATTGCAAGGACGAAAGCAGCGCCTGGTTTCGGCGTGTTGAGATCACTAGTGAGGATGATATCTATGAGCTGAAGCAAAGTATTTATTGTATTTATTAGCTTGTTGACGCTGCCAAACGATTTGGTAGCAAGGTGCCCCCGCCCATGTGCAATTTGAGTCGCGCGATTAAGGGCCCAAAAAACTTGACTGCCTTCAGGAAGCCTTGATTGGTCCTGCAATACCTTATTGAGTGCAAGCCCATGAGTATATGGCCTAACAGCAGTAAGCAGGCATACATCTACACCATGCTTGAGCCTCAATTGCTGCTCCGCAGTCAGCGTTCTAATGTCAGCATGTTGTCCAGAAGAGATGCAATCAATCATTTAAGCACCCGTTTAATTTCACCATGCCCTCCTCTAACTGAGTCTTTCAAACAGGCGTGGCAAGTCTCCACTCTACTAGTAAACAATGAACCCAGAATGTTGCCTGCAGCTGATCCGAGCAGCAACAGGACTATCTGTCCATATTACCCAGGTAGCTTCACAATAACGCGTTGCAGCAGAACGGCCAACTAACAATATTTCTCAGTAAATTGTATATTGATTTGGACAGTTGAAGAGCCGCAGTGAGAAATCGTACTGTGGTACATACATTGTGGCTGGCCCAGGTTAGTTTGCCTAAAAAGGAAAGGCGCGGAGTAATAATAGGGCACTCCTAACGAGAGGTGGTTTAGGTAGGCTCAAGATTTTTGGCACCCGTCGGCGAAGAATCTGGATATTAGATCGTACTGTATTGTGGGAACGTTACAGCATGGTTACAAAGAATTATAAATAAACCAGCTAACTCTTCAACTTCGTGCTTGCAGTTGCGTGAAGAATCATGCACGAATAGCTGTGCAGAGATATTTCGCATTGTTTGTAGTCTCATTCATCAAATGCCTACTAGACTTGACCTGACGTCAGACGACTGAACTGCAATATGGGCGGGTGGCGACGGCAGCGGAAATTCCTCAATGCGGGACGGATGTACACAATTCCGGTTGGACTTCAAACCACGCCTCCGGAAAAGTAAGCCTTGAAGAAAAGCTAGATCCGGAGGTGTGAAACATTGGTGAAGTCAGTGCGCAATTATGTTTTTCCGTGCTGTCAACCACCGGGGCTTTTATTTTTTTATTTTTTTCGTTCGTACATCTCGTTTTTGCTACGCCGTTTACGTTGTACATGTCGCAGAAATAGGAGGGGCAGTACACAGACAAACAATTGACTGTTTACACACTTTAGCATATACTTCAAATTGCGTTTCGCTGTTGGTTTCTGATTGTGCTTGGGGGGAGGGTGGTGATTGGCATTTCCGCTCGATCGACTTATCTTTCTTCTACTGATAGCCGAGTGTTCAAAATTTTGATTAAAAATGAAATTACCACAACGACCTGATAAAATGACATCCCATTCAGCTCAGCATAAACGAATAAAAACCACTCGTGCATGCGACCAATGTCGCAAAGCTCGCTCAAGGTACGTCAATATCTTTTACGATGTATCTTTTATTATATTAATACTGAGAAAATAGATGTGAAGAGCCCCCCGCAGCTTCGTCTTCTTCACCACTCAGTAAATGTCGCCGATGTTCAAAGTTAAATAAAGATTGTACCTTCATCCTTTCAGTTGTTGAGACCAGAGGAAAATCTTCATATCTCAGAGGATTGGATGATGATGATGAATCTGTGTCTGCTTCGACTACGGATTTTCTTCAAGTTTTTCAATCGGTGTTCATTCCTTGCTGTCCTATGATCTCCACCGTTGGATTCTCGTCATCTGTTCATTCGTCAAGAGTACTGTTAACATGTTGCATGCGATACATTGGAGCTCTTATAGTCGGTGCAAATCAAAGCGAACTTACCGAAATAAAAGGATCTATCGAATCCTATATTCTTGCAAAATCGCCAATGACGATAGCTGTTCCACAGAATGTACAAGCATTAGCATTAATATCGCTTAGAATTGAAGATCGGGCAGTAGGAATTCGATTAGCAGCTGCGATAAGGATGGCTATTGCATTAGGCTGGAATTGTGTTTCAAATAACGAAATTACTGAAGATCGTGATGATATCGCAACCTCTTCGTCTTCGGCTTCGATACCTGATTTTGATAACAAAATCTCTACAACCGACTATTTGTGGTGGATGCTTGTTTGTGAAGATATTTGGCTACATGTGTTTACGGGATGTCCCACGTTGATAAACTCACAAGATTACTATATTCGGCGACCAGAGTCACCAGAAATTATTTGCGATTTGGTCTCGTTGTCGGAAGTCGTTAGAGCTTTGTTAAGACCTGGATCTTTGGAGTTTATGGTCGATGCATCTGCTGCTGAAGATATGCTGATTGCTTGGGAGTCTAGCCATCCGTATATAGCTACGGTTGATCATCAATTTTCATTTAAAACAGACACTGATGCACAACAGGAGCAACTAGCTAATCATTCACCTTCAACACGCCCTCCACATGATTCACCACACATGAATAATACAGCTAGATTTACTTCAACCTCAGTTATACAGCTAGTGTATGCGGCGGTCATCAGTCTTTTTGTTTTAGGAAAAGTAACTAAAGGATCGTTCGATCGAAGTTTTGTAACAGAGCATCGTCTTCGCAGGCCAATCCTTTACAAAGCCTTCACTCTTGAACGAAATTTTAAATCCACAGTGTTTTTAAGTTGGCGCGGTCTTTCAAAATTATCAGATATAGTAGGCGCTGCTTCCTACGTTATCGGAGATGAATGCGGCCTTCAATGGGTAAAAGAGAAAGGGCGTAAAGCGGAGAATGTTCAAAGTTTAGAGGATTTATGGGATTGGTGGGAGACCCTTGATACGAGTGAACATGGAAATGACGAGAACTCAACCGCTACTGAAGAGTGGTGATTCATCAAATAAAGAATATATTGGGAAAGGGGTCGAGGCGCTTTCGGGGTTTTAACGAGGAGTTTGTCTTTGGTTGGTATATGGACTGTATATATTGAAGGCGTTTTGTATACATTTTTAGATTGGATTCGGTCTTGGAACCAACTTGGAATCTGAATATTTAAAGAGTCTAGGCAATAGACTATTATTTTTCATAACTTATTACATCTACCTTAAATTCAAGAAAGGAGGTAATACGAATATAAAGTCAGCGGACTAAAAGTGAATATGCTGTTGTATTTAAACTGTTTAACTGATGATGCATTAGCAGCAAAAATCCCAAGTTTCGTTATATACAATTCATTTAATGAGTATCTTTATTTTAATTTGTGACACACGACAACGACCTCGGGAAGTTGGAGTCTCGCGAAGCCGACGGAACCGGCTTCTGCTCATCCGGAGCAGATGACGTTGAGGGCCTAACGAGCAGCCCGAATTTACCCGGGTTCGGGCGGATGGTGTCAGACAAAAAAACAAATTATACGACTTACGAGCACCTCTTTCATAGTTGTATTTGGCGTCAGCAACTGCAAAAATATGGCTCAAAATCATATTTCGAGAGCATTGTTTTTGTCGAGTTGCAGCTTACTCGCCACTAACGATCCTGGCTTGTAATCGATCTTTGCTTGTAATCGGCAGATACGTGTGTGACGTAGGAAAATAACTACCCGTAAATTTGGGCGCGATCAAACGCCTGCTAGTCAGGCCCACAGGCTGGTGTAATCTACTCCAAAATATAGCCATTTAAGTGATGGGCGGCGTCATCTTGTGTACTCATTCTGACAGCGCACCGCTGGAATACTGTGAGCTTGATCCTGTTGCTAAGTCAGGTTGGTGAACAAACATAGTCTGAAGAATATATACTGGTATATATATATATACTAGAAAATTTTATAGACTAAAATGTCGTCAGAAGCTCCACCACCTCCCGAATCAGTGCAAAGCGCACAATCAGTGCAAAGCGCACAATCAGCGCCCACTTCACCTGTTTCTCCGCGATCATCGCGCTTTCCGCGAGTGCCTTTCTCACCGTCAAAACCTAGTGGACTTCGAAGTTCAAGCAGTGATAGAATAGGAGGTCCACCAAGCAGGCTTTCGTCGTTGTCGCAGCGCATACCGAAATTTCCCCGCAAGAGCTTCAATCGTTCAGATAGTTCGATTCCGAAATCAGAACCTGGTGCAGATGAAGAAGCTGTAGCAGATGACGAGGACGAGGAAGAAGACGAAGATGATGAAGCAAACAATGATGAGTCAATAATGCATATGGCGCAGACCTTAGGAGGCCCTAGTGGGTTTGGATTTTCTGGAATTGGGCACCGGTTCTCAAAGAACAAAAGCCATAAGCGATCTTCGTCGATTGACATCGCACAACCTACCGGACTCGGTACATCAGTATTCTCGTTTATTTCAGCAGCTTCAAAGGCCAGATTTAACCGAATGGCATCAAATGGAGACGATGATGATCACGAAACTGAAGAACCTGAACTGGATGAAGATGAGGATGAGTTTGATGATGAGGAATTTGATGAGGAAGACGCTCGAGCGGCTAGCGCTCCTGTCTCTGCTTTACCTTCCCCTTCGATAACCGCTGATATGGATGGTCGTGGAATACTATCTCGACGAGAGACTGATGCGGCAGTCGCCACAAAGAGTCATATGCCTCTAGCTTCTTCATTCCTAATGAACCAGGCAGCATCTAGTAGCAATCATGATGAAGAGGTATTCACTCCTCGTCCACCTTTGGAGCCTATTCCATCAATGGGATCGTTGATGACTGTGGGGACTATGAAGTCAGATCATTCGAATAACGATGGTGAAGGCTCTGAAAGTGGGGATTCGCTAAAATCTAGTGCTTTGGCGGAGAAACTTATGAAGGTATTTGGTTATTCTCAAAAAGAAGAACTACTGCATGGTACTTATTTAATCACTCAATTACTCTACACAAATATTGTATTGGTAATGCTAACTGATGATTAGAACTCCCTTGTTACCTACTAAAGAGCATTTTACTCCAAGGTCACATGTTTATTACCACAAACCATATTGCGTTCTTTGCATACATCCCCCAGAAAACTGTTAGTAGTCCTCTTGTATCTTATTTGATGATTTTTTCCCCAATTAACTGGTTATTTTCTGCAGCATACAACCTTTAAATCAGGCTCATTGAGTCGCAAAGCTCGCGCTCCCGGTCGATATTCTCGATTTTGGTGTGTTGTGAAAGACAATGTTTTTTCCTATTTCAGTTCAGCTACAGATCTCTATTTTCCACTTGGAACTATTGATCTGAGATATTCAATAAGCGTTGAACTCGCGCGACCTAATTTGACTCTGAAAGAAGCTGGAGCAGATCCTGTTTCATTTACAATTGCTACTCAGACCAAGAAGTATCTTTTTCGAGCAGATTCGTATCTCAGTGCGCAAGAATGGGTAAACGCGATTCAACAGGCTATGTTTAGAGCTCAGAATGAAGGTGATTCAGTCAAGATTGTGATACCCTCTGAGAACGTGCTTGACCTTGAAGAGAGTGCATTTATGGAATGTGCAGACACCATTAAGATTAAAGTTGTTGATGTGGATGAAGGAGAGACGTATGCTATTGATGATTACTTTTTTACGTTTTTCCATGGAGGAAAAGAAGCTTTGAAAGCCTTGGCTGAGAATGTATCGCCGTACTTGCAATCGGAGACGGGATTTATTCCATCAGAATCTTCTGGTTTGGACTTGTCCGCGGTGAGTAGCGATGCGGATGACGATAGCGACACAGATACAATGACTCAATCAGTGATCTTTGATCGAAGGCCTAGAGAAGCGGTGACTGATACCACAGAGAGACGCGAGCGACCAAGATCAAGAAATGCTAGACCATCTGCGGAATACTTATCTGCAATCGATCATACCCGAAGACTTAGCGCACGGTCGAGTTCACCTAGAAGATTCCTTTCGAGATCAGGGAGATCGAAATCTCCTGAAACTGTTAGTGACCGTGTTACGCGCTCGACCGATAGCTTGACAAAGTCGTTTTCCCCACGCGGTGTCAGTCCAATGAGGGCACTAGGTAATGTGGGAAGTATGGTTAAGAATTTGGTGCAAGCTTCAAGTAGTTCTTTACAGGTTCCTCAAGAGAACGCCTCTGCTCCTCCATCATTGGCTCCCGCGCAATCGGAGGAATTGACTTCGTCTGCCGAGTCTTCTGATGATATGGTAGATGTTGGTTTCGTACCTGCTCACCCTTCCCCTTCGCAAAGTTTGATTCTCAGACAGAAGAAGGAAACGCACGAAGGATGGTCTGATTGGGTGAAAAAGGGCGGGCGCAAGGTTCAAAGTCTATTACCCAATCCATCTGATTATGTGGAGAAAGTAACTGAGATGTGGGTTGGCAATTCCAAACATTTCGATGGTCATGGAGGAACTTTACTTGAAGGAGATAATATTCCATTAACAAAAGATGAAGCGAATGCAAATGCAGAAGCTGAAAAGGAAAGCGCGGAAAGATTTAGATCGCATTTCGCAATGCCAGAAGATGAGAAACTGGTTGCTAGCTTTTATGGATATTTACATCGTGCTATACCGTTATATGGTAAGATATATTTAAGTTCTGAGCATTTCTGTTTTAGAAGTTTGCTACCTGGAACTAAAACAAAGGTAATATCTAAAACCCAGTTTTTATTTATATTCTTATTTATTTTTTATTGGTTGCGTATACTTACATATGTTCACTTTTATAGATGGTTCTTCCTCATTCGGATATTGAAAATATAGAAAAGAAACAAGGTTTTAGATTTGGATATGCAGGTCTTGTAATTGTCATACACGGTCACGAAGAGGTGTTCTTTGAATTCAGATCGTCTGGTAATCGCGATGACTGCGCAGTTACTCTTCTTCGACAACTTGATGATTTTAAACGTAAATCTGATGAAGCATCAGATTCTTCAGATGCAAAAGTGACGAAAGAAGAAATTTCGCTGGCAAAGACTTGGAAAAAAGCTGCTGTTAGCTCACTACCTATGCGTGCTCAAGATATCATTGAAGCTACACCGTTTATTTTTGAATCCACTTCTCCAGAGGAAAGCGTGATGATTGTCAAACCTGCGAAGAAGTTGAAGTTTATCTGCCTAACTATAGGATCGCGTGGAGATGTGCAACCGTACATTGCTTTGGCGAAGGGTCTTATTGCTGAAGGTCATGAGGTTATTATTGCTACCCATGAAGAATTTGAAGATTGGATCGTTTCCCATGGAGTTGGTTTCCGTCGGGTGGCTGGCAATCCCGCCGAACTTATGCGATTAGGCGTTGAGCACGGAATGTTTACTTATGCGTTCCTCAAAGAAGCTGCATCTAGTTTTAGAGGCTGGATTAAGGAGCTTTTAGAAACCGCATGGTTAGCTTGCCGCGATGCAGATGTGTTAATCGAGTCACCTTCTGCAATGGCTGGAATTCATATTGCTGAAGCTTTACAGATTCCCTACTTTCGAGCGTTTACGATGCCTTGGACAAGAACACGAACATATCCTCATGCATTTGCTGTTCCAGATCAGAAAATGGGAGGGTCTTATAATTATCTAACATATGTGATGTTTGATAACGTGTTTTGGAAGGGAATTTCCGGACAAGTGAATAAATGGCGAACAGATATGTTGCATCTCCCTCGCACAAATCTTGATAAGATGCAAGCTCAACGAGTTCCATTCTTGTATAATTTCTCTCCAACTGTCGTGCCTCCGCCTCTGGATTTCCCAGATTGGATCAAAGTTACAGGATATTGGTTTTTGGATGAAGGTGGAAATGAATATACACCTGAGCCTGCATTAGTGGAATTTATGAACAAAGCTCGCAAAGATAACAAGAAGTTGGTTTATGTGGGGTTTGGATCTATCGTTGTTGCTCAGCCTAAGGAGCTTACTAGAGCAATTGTTGAGGCTGTTTTAGAAGCTGATGTTCGCTGTATCCTTTCGAAAGGATGGTCAGATCGTCTAAATGCTCCGAACGCGCACAAAGTAGAAGTTTATTTGCCAGATGAAGTTTTCCATATTAAGGCAGCACCGCATGATTGGCTATTCCCACAGATCGATGCAGCAGTCCATCATGGAGGAGCGGGATCTACGGGAGCTAGTTTACGAGCTGGAATCCCGACCGTCATCAAGCCCTTCTTTGGTGACCAATTCTTTTACGCTAGTCGTGTGGAAGATTTGGGAGCGGGTTTACAACTAAAGAAATTGACAGTTCGACATTTGGCAAAAGCGCTGTGGGAAGCTACACACAACGAGCGCATAGTTGCCAAAGCTAGAGTTGTCGGTGAACATATCAGAGCGGAGGACGGCGTCAAGACTGCTATTCGAACGATATATAAAGATATGGAATATGCGCGATCAGTCGTCACGAAAACTGGCATAGATAAGGACGAGAGTTGGTATATAGTGGAGACTGCCCGTCGCCGCAGCAAGTCTACACAAGCTTCGCGCAATCCAAAGAAGGTTTTGGCGCCGAATGTTGATATGAAAGGTGATAAGACCGAGAAAGCGGCTGTCGACGAGGTAGATAGCGGAGCGTCGCCGTAGGATGTGATCTCGATAATGAAGAGTATACCTGTTTTTGTGGTTTTTTTGATAGTTGGGGTGGTACCTATATAGATTGCCGAATAACAAGGAAGACTGACGAGTTTTAATATTTGTACTATGGAGTGCATTGCGTGGATGGATCGTAATTACGCTGTAATGATCTAATCGGGTACAGTAGTGGTGTAATGTAGTACGCAGTACAGACTCCATTTTATGCAGAGGAGTAATTATTGTAGGAATCTAGGTGAAACCAGGAATTTGGATTGCGCGTTTTGAGGGGTGCAAGTTTAATATCCCGGAACGCGGATTGATAATTTGGGAGACCGCGTCTAGGTTGACGTGATTAACGTGCGAAGAGGCGGGATTTGATATGAGCAATGTCAGAAATTAGCCCGATAGGAAGCCATATTTCGTGATGCTTTTCGGGGGTGATAAAACGTACGCGTGATGCCTTAAGCGATTGGTCGTGCGCGAAAGCGCGCAAGAGTACGCGACGGTCTGTTTACTGTTTACAGTGCGCCGTCGTTCCCGTCGAGGTCTAATGTCGAGGTGGCTTGCGGCGCAACGGGAGCTTAAGCTCTGCCGCGACGTGGCTTTGTCCGGCCCGTCACACTTGTGCGGCCAGTCGCAGCAATTCCCCGAGAATACTCTTGCAGTAGCTCAATTGGCTCCGTGCTTGAATAAAAACAGGGCGTGGAGACAGTCGTGGAATAATAAGAGTTGGCCGAAAGGGGCAGGAGGCCACGCAATGCTGCGCCCGATTGACGTCAAGGGGCCTGGCTCGCTGCGGGGCGAGTGAAGTGGCTGGTGCGTCCGTCGTGTGATCGAGCAGCGTGCGATCTGGGCCGGAAACTCGCTGTGGAAAGCCGCCGAAAGCGCTCGTCGGCGGCCTATAAAGCTCACGCGGAATCCCACTTCATCTTCTCCTTCTTCTCCATCACTCTCGCACTCTTTCTAGTCTGAATCCAATTCATCTGCCCTCGATTGCTACTGCTCACTCTCATAAACGCCAACAATGACTCGCACTATCCGTTCCAACTCCTTCACCCACGCGGAAACTGAGGCAGCCAGTGCCCCTGCAATACCACGGCTCTTTGGCAAGGCTGCCTTTGCCAATTCCAATCCTCCCTTCAAATCAAAGAAGAATGGAGCCGGCCGAGGCAATTGGTATGTCTCCTTCCGTTCCATCTCTTGAGGTTATTAGCGTGGTTGGATTCCTGAGGCGGCTTGCGCTCAAACTCCCAACGCGCCGCACTGTATCTCCCAACCGCCTGATCCCGCACCACACCACCTTGGTATAAAACCTGATGCTAACATGGTCTGTTTTTTTTAGGGGTCGTGAAGGCGACGAGCTTGCCGACGTGGAAGACGACTATAATTTTCAGCCTCAGATACAACGGCGTCGCTCAAACTCGAATGGTGGCAATGGCGTCATGAAACAACCTTCTTGGGCCGCAACCAGATTCGAAGAGGTCGAGGAGGACGTCTTTGAAGATGACGAGTAATCTTCCGCCCTACCCTATACAGCTCACCGGTATAGTTTGGTAGCTGTATATACTCTCGGTGAAACACATGTAGATACTGTCTTCCAGTAGTGGCAGCTGGCTTGGCTCTATGAACTATATTTTCGCTCTGCTATATGCACTCTCTTATTTGTGTTTTTTTTGTGCTTTTTTTTTTGCTTTGTGTTTTATCATCCGGTGTTTATTTTTTGTGCAGCAGGGCTTGGCATTCTATATTACACATTACTATTTGGCGCACTTGAAATTTGACATTACTTTGAAACGGGACGGAGTCTACTGGAGGCGGGATATTTGCCAATTGGCCCCTTTGCTTGTGCTTGTTAGGCACCGGGGATTACTTTGTTACACTAATTCATTAAATCATATCTGATTTTATAGCTGTTTGTTTTTGCAAGATCAATTGTTATTCATACATATATCATACACCATAACTTTTTAAATTTGCGTAGCTATGTATTTCGGCTCTAGCCGATTGGGTCTGGTGCTTGGGTGCGGTCATAATTAATTATATGGGCAAAGTAAATGTGCTGTCATTATTCACGCGCATAGTGACTGTAATAACCCTGATAAGTGATAATTGGAATCGTTACATCACATTGTGACTTTCTCGCTCTCGCGTTCTTCCAGCGAGCTCAGCTCACTGTTGAGCATTTAATGTAGCTAGACAGTTTCTCCTGCTATGGCAGTCTCTAAGATTACTGCTTTGCAGAGATTTCACTATAGACTCAACCTAAATATATTGCACCTGCATTGTTGTACAGCGCGACGCAGTCGGCCAACGTAAACAAGCCACTGTGGACTCTCGTTCCAAGCGCTCTGAGCCCCCAGCTTCCGTAGCCTGATTACCTGATTGGAAAAACTCACCGACGTCCGCCTTCCTCGATTTGCTAAGACTGACCAGTCAACTGCCCGATTAGCGACTATCCAACACACTTATTAAACTTCTCGGGGTTCGGGGAGAAACTCCTCATGATGTAACGAATGTCACTAAGAGATATTTAGAATCGTGGAAAGTTTGGGGTATGGCTGGGGTTGACGAACTGTGAATTTGCACACGGATAGCATCTGGTCGAGACCGTTTGTACAAAATTACGAGTTTTCCGCTTGTTTTTTGCACAATATGTATACTATGGTTTCTCTTATGCTTATTTTACGTTTGTTTAGTAACTGCGACACACTCGATGACTTCAAGTGCTGGTTAAGTAGTTGTTCGCGATCGACGGCATTTACGATCTGTCTCATGCCAATGCCGTCTGGTTCTACAGTCCACTTGGGTTCTACCCATCCAAAGGTTTACGTCGTTGATAAGCGACGACGCTGAGGAAATCGGCACCAGAGTGCTTGTCTTGACCTGGACCTGATGTATTACTGAAACTGTGCAAGAGGAAATATGATAACTGTCGTTTGGCACAATCTACAATGGTGACCAGATTTATTATACCTGGACCATCTTGATCATATTTTTCAATAGTTGAATATCACGATGCAAAAAAAAATCAATTGATATATCCTTGTATTAAAATAACTAAACAACCAATTTAATCGAGAGGAGTAAGATAATTAAACAAAAGCATATTAAACTCCTCAGTTGATCAAGTAGAATAATTAATGTTTGTTTCGCTATGTCTTCGTAGGAAGTATAGCAAATGATGTTGATTTAGATCAAGTAATATTATGCTGAATGGCAGCACTAAATTTCAGTGCACTCGGAAGCTGTACCGCAAAATTAAAGAAAGTCTCCAAAAATTGGTATTGGTAGTTGATCACTGGGTAAATCGACTGCCGTGCAGCGAATGGGAAACTTGCCCAAGAGCGGTCACTAAATGACTACCGGGAGTTAGTCCGCTGTTCTTTCGCTGGAAGCAAAAGAGCCAACAAGGTATGCATTATCAATGGAGTTGCGCTCGTTTTTCAAGAGTAGCTTGATCGGCGTGATAATGTACAATCACGCATGTCCGGCTAAGGGGTGACTGTAGACTCAAGGGGACGGTAGCTACAGCGAATGCTAGCCGATAGTTAGCTCCAATTACCAAATGCGTAGATATCACTCTGGTCACGACGTCGAAGAGTGTTCCGATAGTACGGTAATTGGATCTTATAAAATTAGTTTTGCTATGGAAACGCTATATCTGCAAGAGTGCATGCACAGAGATATCGAGCAGCGGTTATAAAGCATAGCTATGCCATCCCTGAGCCATTGTTCGAGTTCCACCAAAGCATTTACGAGCTGATGACTAGCGACGAAGTTGAGTAATTTGGTAGCAATGGGCTGACTGCCTTTTACCTACTTCTTTAATCTGCCTAAGCGGCAGCACGATGCAAATGGAGGTATGCGCTGACCTGCGATAAAGCAAGCAGCCGCCCATCGAAGGGCGCAGCCAAAGTCAGAGAGCTGCATTTGCGGGGCTGGCAGGAACGCAATCCGAAATGCTGTTTTCTTGATTGGTCTTCTAAAGTAGTGTTGCGGAGCATTGTTTACATTACCTTTTCTTCCATTGGCGTAAATATCATCTCACGTGACTATTTAAGTGACATTGGGTGGCGTTTCATGAATCATGATTTAACCTGCCGGAGCGCTTACAAACAGCCGGCTAGGATTTAGGGTTTTTTTTTCTCTCATTTTCAGAGCCTTCAATTGCACTTACAAATTGTCTGCTAACCGGTTTTTCTCCACTTTTCGCCTTTTCGCCATATAGACCGCATATATCAGACTGTGTGCGCCCTGGTATAAGTTAAACAGAGGCACCGCTTGTTAAAATTTCTATTTGCCTGCTCTTTTCTTCGTCTTATTCGCAATGCCCACTCTTTTGCTCACACATCCTTCGCTGGCGTCTGACCCCCAGCGCGTCTCCGAGATTACTGCTCAGATGGTACAGCCCGTATCGCACCAGATGCTTGACCGCCTGTCTGCCGGGGCTGTATCGCTTCCTAAAGCAAATTACACAGGAATCCGTTTGGCTCCTCCTGGAACCAAGTTGCCTACATCCGTGGTGGCGATGCTCGCCGATGCCATTGTTCCTGGCGGCATCATCGAAGGCGTCGCTTCTTCTCAGAATATGGATGCTATAATGAACGGTTTTTTAGTCTCTGGTGATAATGACACCGCTGTTTGGACTAAGCCAGTTCCACAGAAAGTTGTCATGCTGAAGCGGAGGCAGCCTGCAGAGAAGTCAGTATCTGGTACTATCAGCCTTTTCAGCAAGTCGAACGGGACATCCAGCCGCTCCTCGGCCTCGCTTATTTCTTCGCCTGCTCTATCTGCTGCTTCGACTACTTCTTCGGCTGCTTCTTCCATCTCTTCACCAAAGCGCCAGGTTGATACATGGACTGTGGATGTCGACGATGATTTTTCCTTCAACGCTGAAGACGACGATGACATAATCGACGAAGATGAATTACTAGACGGAGATTTTCCAGATACAATCAAAATCCCTATTGCATGCCAGCCTAGTGGAAAGCGGCGACGGAAAGCCTGCAAGGACTGCACTTGCGGACTTAAAGAGCTCGAGTTACAGGAGGAAGAGAAGCAACGGCAAAAGCAGGTTAATGTCGTTCAACTCACTCTTGATGATACTGCCGAAATCGATTTCACTGTTCCTGGAAAGACAGGATCTTGCGGAAATTGTTCACTTGGAGACGCATTTAGATGCGATGGATGCCCGTATTTGGGTCTTCCACCATTTAAGGAGGGCGAAGCTGTTAGCATTGATGCTATGGGCAACGATTTCTAGATGTTTGTTTCAAATAATGCGCAGTCGTCTCTACGTTATCACCAGGTTTAAAAGAGCTATAATAGCGTTTGCGCATATAAATAATTTCTCCTCATTTTCTTACTTTTTTTTCTTTTTTCTTTTTTCGGTCGGTTGGCATTTTTGGGATGATTGGTATTTTATCTCCATAGTAAGGTTTTATTGTTGGTACTAGAAATTAATGGATATTCAAACGATCTGTACAGAATTCGTCTTTAATGTTATGTATTGCTTTCTTGTTTCAAACTCGCATTGCTTGCACTTGCTGTGAATGCTTGTTATGTTCTCTGCCCGTTATAGTGTAGTTTTTGGATGAAGTTTGACGTGGTGAGGGAACGATTTGGTGTTAAATGTGTTTTGGTTCCTGTTATCATATGTATATACATTTATGCCTATGTATCCTTATGAACTGGTACAATTATGACAGAATAAATCAGTTATCTACAATTATTTTGCACTTATCGCGCAGTGGGCTACTGAAGAGTGCAATCTTAAACGAAGCGATGCTGGCAGGTAGTTGAGCTTCGAGGTGAAAACCTTAATCTGCCGCCTTTAACTCAGCCAGACTTAATCTGCAAAATACACATTCGTGCTTTAATCTTGTAAATATCTCTACATTTCGTTCTTAAAGACTCTCATCTGAGCGTGTTTGCTATTCAAGAGGGGAATTGAGCTGCTCAGGGCGCTGCTTGTAGCACACAGTATATATTAATTAATTTTCCTTGCGACGGTTCAACGCGACAAAAGACAAAAAGACGCGAATTGGTTCTCCGCGCGCCGCCAAAATTCCTACCCAAGGGAAACATTATCTACCTCTCGAACACAGACACAGGCGAGAGATTCTCAAAAGCAAGCTTGGAATACTGCATATATATTCTTCTAAAAAGTATCTTTGGCTCGGTTCTGAGCACGATACGTTTGACCGCCTTGACACTTCTCGAATAGTTAAGCCTTGTTCACGTTCGATATGGATTTCCTAAAATCAACAATCGCGTCGATCGCTGCTAAGGCGAACACTGCATTCCCATATAGCCTGGGAGAGAAAATGGAGTTTCAGAACGATACTATATGGAATATGTATCATGCTACACGACGCGTAAGTGCTCGTGTACTGTCTATTTTTGGCCAAGCAAAGCATTGCATTATGCTTCCCGGAAGATGTTTAATTTGCTGGGAAATACGCCGATAGAAAACTTCAGTGCGGTTTGTACTTATGAATTTCTGCTAACGAACAGCTTTAGAGCGATAACACGAATTGCTGCGTTTTCGAATTTGACATTAATTCACAACGCAGTAGATTGCCTCTGGCGCGCAATGCTATGAAAAAGTTAAGGACTCTGCGATACCCTGGAATTATCACGGTCCTTGATGCATATGAGGTTAGTGATTCCCATAGAATTGGGAAGGTGTTGTATGGGGTGTTGTATGGGATAGTTCTAACTGTGCCGCGTAGAGTGAACAATCAATTCTGATAGCCACAGAGCCCGTCATTCCGTTAGACGTGACTTTGCAGAATAGAGAGATCATGAATGATGATGCTATAAAATGGGGTTTGTATTCGGTCGCAGTAAGTTACATCTCTTGAAGTTTTCAGCTCTGAAAAATTCGATGCTGACGGCTACAGAGCACTATCAAATTCATCAACGTGGATGCAACGTCTATTCATGGAAATATACGTCAATCCTCGGTATTTGTGTCAGCCAGTGGTGAATGGAAACTTTCAGGCTTTGAGCTTATGACTTCGACTAAAGAGGAAGAGCCAATAATTTATGCTTTTGGGGGGTTGGTTCCTGATGCCCGCCGCTTTGCTGCTCCTGAAATTAACAAAGGCGGATGGGACATTTTGAAGAAGTAAGATACTAATTTGTAACATTCTTTTCATAAGCTAATATTATCTTAGGCAGCCGCATCATTTAGTGGACTCGTATATGTTTGGATTATTGATTTATGAGATTTTCAATGGCAGATTCTCTACGATCGAGCAAATACATTCTACAACAAGAAAACAAATTCCGGCAGACCTCTTCGGACCTTACAAAAAACTTGTGGCAGCGGTTCCAAGGCAGCGTGCTAGTGTCAAGCAGTTCATCGACGTTGGAAAAGATGATGGCAAAGCTACACCTGGAGGAGGTTTCTTCCGCACTGATATGATTTCTCTCTCAGAAAACGTTGACAGTTTAAATGTGCAAAATGAATATGAACGCGAAGCATTTATGAGAGATTTTCAACGAGTAAAATCAAAATTCCCGCCAAATTATTTAAGGCTTAAGGTTCTTCCGCAACTTGTTAGTTGTATCGAATTTGGAGGGGGTGGTCCAAAGTTGTTTGCCGTACTTCTCGATATTGCTCAAAATTTGACTCCCGAGGAATTTCAAACATCTGTTATGCCAACTATTGTAAAGATGTATTCCTCCCCTGATCGTGCAGTTCGTATTGTTCTTTTGGAAAATCTGACAAAGTATATTGAAATGATTCCAAACAAGGTTATTAATGACAAGATCTTTCCCGAATTACTTAATGGTTTCTCTGATATTGCGCCTGCGATCCGCGAACAGACTGTAAAATCTGTGCTGGTATTTATTCCTAAGCTCTCTGATCGCAATATCAATAATGATCTCCTGCGAAGCTTAGCGCGTACACAAAATGATGAACAACCAGGTATCCGAACAAATACTACAATTTGTTTGGGAAAGATTGCGCATAATCTTGGACCACATACGCGGTCGCGGGTTTTAGTGACTGCTTTTACAAGATCACTGAAAGATCCCTTTGTGCATGCTCGCAACTCGGCTTTGTTGGCGCTGGCTGTTACTATTGATATTTTCTCGCCAGAAGATTGCTGCTATAAGCTACTGCCAGCGATATGCCCTAGTCTGCTAGATAAGGAGAAGATGGTACGGACACAGGCACATAAAACTCTGGATGTCTATTTGACCAAAGTCAATAGTCATGCTGCTTCGATGCCAGATGCGGGCTCTGCTCAGCCACTTACGTCTGCGCCTACTTCTAACACAGGTACACCCAAACCTGCAGACCAACAAGCTGCCAGCAGTGACGGTAATGAGACCCTTTGGGGAGGCTGGGGTGCGATCAACGGACTCGCAAAGCGCTTGGTTAATGACGAGATGGGCGAAATTGATCATGGAGTTTCTGCTCCAAGAGCATCAACAGACTCCTCCGGTTCCAGCAATAACGTCAAAAATGCTAGCGGCATGTTAAGTCCAGGATCCTCTGTCACGCGACCTTCGTCTTCCACTTCTTCTTTGGGATTTGGTAGTGCAGGTGTAAAGTTTGAACCCGAGCCGGTTAATGATGAAAGCGACGATTTTGGATGGGGGGATATGGACGGCAATGACACTGTCACAAATGGTAAAGCTACTGAGCCAGACGAGTCTGATGACTGGGCAGGCTTTGATGATCCGGCTCCTACACGTACGACTACAGCTCCTAAGCCTGCGCCTGCCAAAGCAGCCTTTCCTTCACGGACAGTTGCGTCGTCGGTTGCAACAACTCGAGTGCCTGCGGGAACTAAGTCCAGTACAACAAGCACTACGAGATCGACCGCCAGTGCAGCCAAGAAAACCACAGCCGGAACAAAGTCGCACTCAATAGCTGCTCATAAAGAGCAGAAGAAAGGATCGAAATTTGCGGATACAGGGTTTGGCGATGATGACTGGGGCGATGGGTGGTAATCAATGAATACACTGTAATTTGCGGGTGTAAAATCTGGACATTAGATTTTAATGGCATACGAAGGGTTGTTATAGATTGATTTGACTACATTAATTGTATCTATAGTTTTTGAAGAGCTGGCTTGATAACTTCAAGTCGACGGCAACTCACAGTAACAGTAGAGCAGGGTGCGCCACGGGGTTACAAAAGGTACGAAACAAAAATAAATAGATTTCAGTGGCCATAGTAAACTTGACGCGGATCTTTAACAAGCTTCTTGTCATTGTGTTCGCTGGAGCATGAGAGTCAATGGGCAGAGCTTACAATGAATAAAGCCATAACCATTACAAACGTCGCTAGAGTTATGCCCGCAGTCTGTTAAACCAAAAAAATCGGGGATCTCTCTTTCTTCACGCCAATCGCAGACTTTCCTTGTCCCGGTACTTGATCCCACCCATTTTGCTACGTTCTCGCGCGTTTTTTTACCGCAGAATTAACCTGTTTACAGTCTTGCGCAGGAATTCCTTTGTGGTACTGGTTTAAACTGTGACGTGACGCCTCGTTTTCCTCGTTCTGGTCGCAGGAAACTTCTTTCCCAACCTAGCGCACAAAATACAAGCTCGCCCTCTTGGTTGCTGCTTCTCTCGATCTCGACCACAAGTGTTTAGTATCTGGCCCAATTAGCTTTGTGTCAGATTTGTCTTGCATTTGCATCGAAAATAAGTGCTTGATTTTGTTACGCAGTGCTTGATTTGTTGAGGCACGCACGTACGCAAGCATACGCGGAATCCAGCTTGCGAATTCTCATAACGATCTCATCACTGAAGAGATCTAATCCTTGCATTGATATTTGTAAAACACATATTAATCGTGATAGTTTACCACTGTCAAATTTGTTTGTCGAGATTGCTGATCATTCAAACTTGATTGTGCAGTTTTTTTTTATACTACGAACACGTTTCCATCTTTAAACACGGCTCTCGAACTTGCAGCTACTCAGCTTAATCGTATTGACACAAATACAAAAGAGATATATTTTTTGAGTCTATTTATCATCTATTTACTGCACCCGCCGGCATCGAATTGTCAACGAGTGTTATCTACATATAATGACAACAGCTGCCAACGCTCCTAGCTCCTCAAGTCCTTCGCGATCTGGCTCATCACCTTCACCTGGTGCCCAGAACCAACGTGGTAACATGTCGCAGGCGCAGAATATGAGAGGTGGTGGAAATGGCCCACCACGGCGGAATGTTGGATCTCCTGCGAACGATGGCCCTCAAAACCAGAGGTAAGCTCAATTGACACACTAGTTATGGCTATTTGGTACTGACGAGCTGTATGTGTAGACGGGGTCAAAAGCCGTGGGGCAATCATCCAGGCGGGGTTGGGCCATACAATAATAACCGAAACAACTCGTTTGCTAACGACGGTGGTCGTCGTTCTCCTGCTGGAGACGACTCTTCGGATCGTCATCTTTACGACCGTCTACTGTACCTATTAATTCGCTCAGTGGTAATTTCACCCTGATTTTGTTGTTATTGAGGAAAAATATACTAAAAACTATAATTATAGGGTAGTTCAGTTGTTGCCACAGTCCGCACCGGTGCTCGGTACTCTGGTATATTGTCGGCGGCGCATACTCAAGGTGATATAGGCGTTACCGTTCGTTTTGCGCGTCAAATTGCAGCACCGCCTGGTGAAGAATTAGATGCAGATGCTAAAGACACTGTTATAAGCACACTGGTGATACAGCCAAAAGATTTACTTGACATCAAGGTTATGGAAGTCAACGTCGCAGATTCTCAGTCAAGTATGCTTCTTTTGTGTATATTTTCTATACGTTGATTCTGACCGTCGCGTTTTAGATTTCCGAACTGATACAGATATTTCTGCCCGTGGAGGCGAGATCAAGCAGCGAGAACTGCAACCATGGACTCCGGATGCATCGATCCCATTAGGAGACTCTCTCGAAGATCTCTCGAGCAAGGGTGGCTCATGGGATCAATTTGCTGTTAATGAAAAGCTTTTTGGCGTTCAGTCGTCATTTGACGAACTTCTTTACACTACTAAAGTTGATAAATCTCACCCACAATACAAAGAGCGTCTTGCAGAGGCCGAACGTATTGCTCGAGAGATTGAGAAATCGTCCTACAATGGAAACGTACATATGGCTGAAGAGCGTGGTGTCGTCATTGACGATTCTGGAGTCGACGAAGAAGACAAATACTCTGGAGTCGTTCGCGACAAAGCTCAACTCAGTAATCTTCAAGATTCAAACAAATATGCTCCGCCAGCATTGAGACAGAAATCTGCCGCTTTTGAATCACAACCTGAAGCGGGCCCAACCCTGCCTCAAGGAGTTAAAGTTGAGCCTGCAGCAGTATCAGCTCCCACACCAGTACCCGCAACGCCTGCGCATGTTGATTCAGCTATTATTTCGAGCAAAATTACCAATCCTTCTGCCGCACCAGTACCAAAGGCTTTGCCTACTCTTGCCACCGTTAAACCTTTTATTCCTGCTGCTCGGAAAGCAGCAGCTGCAGAGGCTATTGCTGCGTCTGTCAGAAAGGATTTGGTTCTACCGCCTAGAGAAAAGCCCGCCGCTGACGATAATACCTCTGTTGCGAAGCCCACTCCACCTGCCGATAAAGTTATCGCTTCTGAGCTGGAGGCTCCGAAGGCTGCTAGTCAAGCACAGGTGGGCCCTGTCTTTAAGCAATTTGTTAGGGGTGAAAAGGAGCGTCTGACGCAGAAGAGACAAGAGAAGAGACAAGAGGGCAAGATCTCGGAGCTGAAGGCATTTTCACAATCATTTAAGCTTCACACTCCTGTCCCGATTGATTTGGTACCTATCCTTGCTAAAGATAAAGCCAAGCAGGATGAAATTATCAGCAAATCTGCTGCGAATTCACTACAGCCGGATGCTAAGCGGCCGCTGTCCTCTGCCGCTATGGCGCAGACCGGCTCAGACGCCGGCGTCAGCCCTCCAAAGGTTCCTTCTCCAGCTCAGCCGCTTAGTGCTAGACTGGTTACAGCTAAAAAGCAGAAGGAAGAAAGGAACGCGTCGCCTGCGCCTGCTCCTTCTGCCTCGCCAGTCGGATCCAAGGCCTCTCCAGTTCAATCGTCTCTCAAGCTCAATGTTAATGCTCATGAGTTCAAGCCCAACCCATTTGCATCATCCTTTACTCCTTCATTTGCTCCTCGCCTCGCTTCATCATCTCCTTCGCTTGCGCCATCCTCAACATCAGGCACCCCCCGCATTCCTAGCAAACCCTTAGCTGTATCTAGATCCGAGAGCCCTACATTTTTTGGAGCCCAATGGGTGGCCCCAACTGATCGTCCTAGCATACGCGACAGTTTCAATCCTTTTGTTTCTGCAAAGAATGAATATACGGGTACAGAGCCCTTCGTGTTGTCAAAGACATATATGTCACCACCTACGTGGATCTTCGGCGACAGCCAGGAGGTCTCGCACGCTGAACTTTTCGTTCAGCCTGAGCCGGTCGGAAATTCCAGAGTCTACGGAATTCCACTTCCTGGCCCGATACCATTCTCTCCACGGGGACCTACTTCGTTGTCCTCAGGGCATGTTTCTCCAGTACTCAGTGGTCCTGGTTCGCCTTTTATTCCTCCTCCTCCTGTATTTGACGAATCCATGCGCCCACAGATGATTCCAGGTGCATCACCTCCTATTACATCCCCTAATATGGCTGCTCAGCAAGTGATGCAGAATCCTGGTCAGTTTGGCAATCCTTCTATGGTATACGGCCGGCAGCCTTATCCCCCTTACTATCGACCTGGCCCTGGTCCAAACTCTGGTGTCCCACCTGGATTTATGAATGGACCTCCTCCTCCACCACAGCAGTTCATGCAACACCAGGGATTCCCTGGTTATTTGCCGCCTCAGCAAATTTCTCCTGGTCCAGGATACGGATCACCTGGTCGAAATAATCAAGCTGCTATGATGATACCTAATCCTAGTCAACAAGGTAACTATAGTCACAACGGAGGCAATGGCTTCTACCCTCAACCTCAAAGTAAGAGTTGCAATGCGGAAATTTAAGGGAGGAAATGGGTCATGCCTGCTAACGCATCTCTTGTTAGTGCATATAATGCGTGGTCCTCCCATGTCTATGCCCCCAGGTTCAACTCCCATGATGGGCCCACCACCAGCAATGCAAGGAGGTATGTCTCCTGCTATGGCTCCTCAGCCAAACGCACATCGGCAGTTCAGTCATGCAGATCAAGGTCAGACTCCACATATGCAGACTCCGGTTTCCCAAGGGCCAGCTCAATTAGAGTGAAATGTGCATCGCATAATTAGATAGCATAGACCAGTACTAAGCGGCAAATGTTCAAGGCAACGGCGTATGAACCTGGGTAGGTCAACCGTTGTATGGTGAGCGCCAGAACCGTTTATGATCAAGGAGGCAAAAGTAGCAGACAAAAGTAGCAGAAGATCGCTATTCAGATGGTTATTTTATGCGTTCGTCTGTGTTACTGCTACGCCGTTAGATTCATGTTTTATATTTATATGTCTTCTTTTTTCTTTTATGATTTTTCTTTTCTGTTTTGCACAGACAGACTAGGCAAATTGACAAGAGTTGTTTTTGATTTTTTTTGTTGATTTGTGTTTGTCTCCATTTGACAGCAGTAGCTGGATGTGGTTTTGGAGCAGGAAAAATCTGAAATTCTTAGTTTGATGAACAAAGGAGAAAATAAAATGAGGGGATATCAAAAGTGTCGGTTCCTTAATGGTTTTATTATTTATATAAAGTTATAATTATCTCTCTCCTCGAAAAGAATCATTCCATGATACTCACTTCGTATCATCCCTCAGGCATACCTACTACATCTTTTATTTGCACATAAAGGTTTCAACACAAATTCATAGGGTTTTTACATAGTGTTATTTTTTAACATTGCTCTCATGTGCTTTTATATTCATTCACATAAACTGTTGTTTTTTTTACCTCACACCCGACCGACCACTGATTTTTTTTTTCTTTTTGTTATTATTTATCATTGTTGTACGTCGTATTGATTGCTCATTTATTAATGGATGTGTTTATTATTTCGATATCTGAAAGCCTTTTTTCCTTTTTATTATCACTGTTATTCTCATTATTATTATTGTTGTTGTTATTATTTTTATTTCTCTTTTCTGGTTGTATGTACCCTGTATGCATCAATGTGATTTACAAATTGTGCATAATTTAATGAATACTCTATTCCCCCTCCATTATGAAGAGTTCTTCTTAATTGTAATTTGGGGTTGTTGTAAAAATGGATTCATGTCATACTGAATTGAGAAAAGGGAAAGAAATTTAAATGATGTGTTTGATTACGAAACGATATATCTACGTGAGTAGTTTATAGCGAGAATGGTATTTATATTTATACATGATGCTATCCATTGACGATATAAGTTGCTATTGGATAAATAAGAGCAATTAAAGATAAAAAATAGAGAAGGGAGTAAAAACAGGGTATATTATAATAATTCAGTATTGTTAT
This sequence comes from Myxozyma vanderwaltii, assembly GCA_030556335.1. Classification (NCBI taxonomy): domain Eukaryota; kingdom Fungi; phylum Ascomycota; class Lipomycetes; order Lipomycetales; family Lipomycetaceae; genus Myxozyma; species Myxozyma vanderwaltii. Next base: position 142,600 of record JAKTPV010000012.1, read on the forward strand.
CAATTCGATTTTAGTCAGAGAGCCACGTTGAGCAAAAGTGAAAGACGTTTTAAGGCCTTCTCCTCACCATGGCCAGATGCCATCTCAGTCGCGATGTACTCCGCGTTCTCCAAGGCTACACAGTATAAAGCCTGTGTCACCGGCAGTGATGTTGGAGTTGCTGATGCTTCTATTGGTGGTGGTGGTGGTGGTGGTGGTGGTCTGTACAGTAAGTGCACTCACTTATTGGTGTCGTTGACCTGCGGGCTGGCAATATAATGGTGACTATTCAGCATAGCTATCTGCGCTCTTCAAATTCCAAATTGCTTGATTCTATCTGCGTCAAGGTTATTTTGCATTACCTAATCTACAATTTGTGTTGGAACTACATGACATTGAGATGTTATTTGACCGAGTTACATAATTTGCATTCAATTTACTGCAATATTAGAACGCGTGGGTTACTTAAAGTTGGCCGATATCGGGCGATAGGTATGACAGAATGAGTCCTCGTTAGATGACATAGTTCGATACTCCGTTTGTAACATGTAATAAAATTACTTTTCTGTTTTTATTTCTAGCCATTTTAATCGGATTCCAACTCCCGTCGTTATCAAAGTTATTCCTGTAAGATGTGGTTTCGTTTTTCTTACTCAGATGAATAGTTGTAATGAAAAGTCGGAAGTTTTTGTGCCGAATTTCAATCGTCTGACATGCTTCCCGTAGATTATTTATTAGCTTAAGCATCATGATACTAAGAAAATTAGCTTGCGTAAGTGCGGTTAGTATCGGTAAGAAGCGGTAAACGCCGCGTGCGGCGAGCGGCAAACAAGAGCAAGAGAAGCATCTTGACGAGACGGGAAAAAAAAATTATATCGAGGGAATGGTTCTCGGAGCCAATTAACTTTGTTCTTTGTGCGCCACTTTCGTAGAGTGTTTACAGTATTTCAGTGAGAGCTAAAATCGGAGAGAGAGCGGGGAGTTGTAGGCGGGTGGCGGCTAATATAGCTGGGATATGGGGCGAGAATGACTTGCCGGTAATTGGCGGCAATTAAATTTCTGTCAGTTTTTTTTTTTTTTCTTTTTCCCTTTTTGAATAGCGTTTGAGTAATTGTAAATCATTTCTCGCATAGAGTGGAATGATAGTATGAAGTATGTCTGCAAATCTATAAAGGAGGTGGTTCGGAGACCTCGTTTGCTTCTCTCCCTCATTCAATTAACGCTTGTTTGTACATAATGGCCCCGTTTATCACTGCCGCTTCAGCTACTCCTCATGCTTCTCCCAAATCTGCTCTCACTTCATTTTATGCCGATGATTTGAGTATTACACTCAAGGATCCTCTGCCCCAGTTGACGGATCCTCGTTCGTTCCCACTTAGGACTACAGACCATATGCTGCAAGTGTCATGGAATAGAGAGACTGGATGGAGCGCCCCGTCCATCGTTCCTTACGCACCCATTCCTATGGATCCTGCTAGTTCAGTACTGCATTATGCTACTGAATGTTTTGAAGGTATGAAGGCTTACCGCAACAAAAAGACAGGTGAAGTTCGTATCTTCCGACCTGATCTTAATGCGCGCCGCTTCAATAAATCTTGCGACAAAATTTCTCTACCAGCTTTTGAGGATGCTGAATTCGTGAAGCTTGTTGCCAAATTTGCTGCTGTTGAAAAGCGATGGTTAGCTTGGGAAGGTGAAGTTGAAATGAGAGAAGATGATGAACATGATTTCCTGTACTTGAGACCAATGATGATTGGAACTACTCCTAGACTAGGAGTTACCCCCCCTGATGATGCCATGTTCTTGGTCATTGCTTCGCGGTTGCCATCTTACAACAGCAAACCTGTTCGCCTCTTAGCTTCTTCTCCAGAGCAAGCGGTTCGTGCTTGGCCAGGTGGGTTTGGCAGTGCCAAGGTTGGAGGAAATTATGGCCCAACAATGAAGATTCAAAACGACGCGGCCAAACTTGGGTATGATCAGATTTTGTGGCTATTCGACGTTGAGCGGAGACTAGTCACTGAAGCTGGTGCCGCTAATTTCTTTGTTGTCTGGCGGACTCCGGAAGATAAAATTGAATTAATCACTACGCCTCTTAGCGAGGGTACTGTTCTTGATGGAATTACCAGACGCAGTGTTCTCGATTTAGCACGTGAACGTCTTGCCAATTCATCATTTGACGTTATCGAGCGTGAGTTTAGCGTGGATGAGATTGTCAAGGCTGCAGATGAAGGACGACTTATCGAATCATTTATCTGCGGAACTGCTTATTTCATTGCTAGTGTTGGCGTTTTAGGTGTCGACGGCAGAGATATTCAGATTCCTTTAAAAATTGATGAAAACTGTGGATACTATGCACAAACTCTTAGACATTGGTTAGAGGAAATTTTCTATGGAGCAGTAGAGCATAAATGGGGCATTCGTGTTGATTAGATTGGGATATAATGTAAGAAGAAATGACGTGTTTTTAATTCCGGCGTATTTGATACTGTTCAATTTGCGTTAGATGTATTTATAAAATGAAAGGCAATTTCCAAAAAATTTGTAAATTTTCTGGGATATAACTACACTGCCTGCTAACTCTCCGATCTGCAATATGAACGGCTCGTAGCGCATAATTGAGGAAGTAGTTTGTTTATCAACCCAGGAAGCAGTACTAAATAAAATAAAATTAATTAGAAATCCCAATAAAATCCCCCCTAAACCGGGTAAACAGAAAATTTGTGACTTGGAATTTTTCTTTTTGTGAAACCTACTACGCAGGGCTCAATTATGTGGCTTGTGATTCCGGTGGAAGTTCAGGATCACAAAGCATGTTGAGCAGCGGCGCTATCTTCAACATTTACAAACAAAATATAGTAAGAGACAGATTTTTCTGATTTGACTTGTGGAAATATATTGGTCAAGTTAATCACGGGTCACGAGGTTGAACTGAGTAAATACTTAGCTTTCTTTGTTATATCTTCTACTTTTGCAATGTACTACTTGTTCGAATTATGATGCAAATGAAAGGTCAAGCAAGGTTTGCGAAACCGTCGCGCTTGGGACAAGTGCGTTTCGGATTTCACTGTTCACTACAATAAAAAGCGGCGGATGCAGACTATTTTGGAAGTAAGTAAATAAAACATTGACGTCATCTGCGCTCATTGACTTGATACCGAAGCGGGACGAGAATGAAACATTAATATCTCAGGCAAAAAATAAGAGCTTATGGTTTCGGAACACCGAGGATGAAAATATAGGAATTTGAAAGGCCGCGAAGACAGGCCCAATCTTTGTCGATGAAACGCAGATGAAATGTGAGAGGATCAGTGACAGACTACATGTCCTTGGATTTTAAACTGCTGCTCTAATCGCGTAATCTACCTCTACATCTCTCCTCCATTATGTAACGCGGACGGTGGGCAAGTCTGCCCTAAGGAAGCCGCCGCAGATGTTAGATTTACTTAATGCACTCCGTATATCCCTAAAAGGGCCCTTGCTTTTTTTGGTGCAAGGCGTAGGGTCTAGGGCTTTTAAACAGGAAACATCTAAAGCTAAATGTCTTTGCGGATCACTTTTGTCGGTTCAGTGGCAACCGAATAATAATGACGCAGCTATGCAGTCTGCACATGGAGTAAGTGGCAAAAAAGATGTTTCTATAGAGAATTGGTGGTCAATTGTCCAATTCATATAGTAAGAAGTTTTATAATATTGTAGTATTTCATCTGTAGAAACGTGTATGGTAACTCTCAAAAGAACAACTCACACGAGAGTGAGAAGAGAGAGAAGAGAGAGAAGAGAGAGAGAGCGGCGTCGACGGCCCAGGAACTTTGGCTGCCAAACTTTGTGTGCCGAGAGGTTTCGAATGTATGGGAACAGTTCCAAGCCGGCCTCTCGCGTCTGCGACTTTATGATAAAAGGGCACCGTGGGCCTGTCTTCGCTACTCTCCCTCTTTTCTTTCTCATAAATCACCTTTGATCGTCTTCTCCCTCACGTTCAATTTACTCTCACACATAATAAAAATGGTCTACCCTGATACTTTCCAAGGCTTTGCCGGCTACTCCACCGAGGAGTGGAACAAGCCTAAGCCTTTCGAAGTACGTATCTCGGATTGCTTTTTGCCCACCTATACCTTATGCACCTTTTTTGCTAACGTCCTCTTTTCAATTGTATAGTACAAGCCTAAGCCTTTCGGCCCCAAAGACATTGATGTCAAGATTGAGGCGTGCGGCGTCTGTGGATCTGATGTTCACACCATCACCGGTGGATGGGGTCAGACTCCTCTTCCCTTGATTGTCGGACACGAGATTGTCGGTACTGCCGTCAAGGTCGGTGACGATGTCAAGTCAATCAAGGTCGGTGACCGTGTTGGTGTTGGTGCACAGATTGGCTCCTGCGACGCTTGCGACGACTGCAAGAGTGGCAACGAGCAGTACTGCAAGAGCGTCATTGACACCTACGGTTCCACCTACCCTGTCGGATACCACGATGGATCTGATGGTAACATCACCCAGGGTGGTTACGCTTCGCACATTCGCTCCCACGAGCTCTTTACTTTCCCCATTCCCGAAGCTCTCGAGTCTCACTTGGTCGCTCCTATGATGTGCGCCGGTCTGACCACCTACTCGCCTCTTAAGCGTAACGGCTGTGGCCCCGGCAAGAAGGTCGGTATCATTGGTATCGGTGGTCTCGGACATTTCGGTATCCAGTGGGCTAAGGCTATGGGCGCTGAGGTCTACGTTTTCTCGCGCACTGACGCCAAGAAGGAGGACGCCATGAAGTTGGGTGCTGATGTCTTCGTCGCTACCGAGAAGAAGGGATGGGCTGATTCTCTCAGGAAGAAGCTCGACTTGGTCGTTTGCTGCGCCAACTCGTCAAACAACTTCGACATCGGCTCTTACCTTTCCGTTCTCAAGGTTCACGGACACTTTGTCAACGTCGGTCTCCCCGAGGGAGATGGATACACCATCAACCCCATGTCTCTCCTCGCCAACGGTGTCTTCATCGGTGCCACCCACATTGGCTCCAAGGCCGAAGTTCTTGATATGATGGACTTGGCTGTCGAGAAAAACGTCAGACCCTGGGTTGAGACCATCCCCATCAGTGCTGAGGGCTGTGGATTAGCTTTAGAGAAGTGCCATAACAACGATGTCAAGTATCGTGTTACTTTGGTCGACTTTGACAAGGCTTTCAGCAACTAAGTTGTCATTTGTTGTATATTGTTGTATATAGGTTTTTAGAATAAGTCTTTTTTTTTTTTTGCTTTTTGGATGGTAGGAGTGAGTTTATGAAAATGACATGCGTTTTTTGTTATTCATAACATTTGTTTTTGCGCAATCTTAATAGAACTTGTTAAGAAATATATATCATCGTATGAATCAACTAGTCAAATGGCATATCCACCGCTTTAATGAGCACAGATTAAAGGACATCCATGGGAGGATTTAAAACAGAGTATAGGGACGTAGTATTTATTGGCAACAGCGGTCGCTACCTTGTGAAAGAGCAAAATCGGTGTAATATGGAAGAAAACAGAAACCAATGCCATAATCCAAGTGGGTCAGCAACATAATATTTTAAACCGCGCACAATGAATCCCCGAGGGTACAGCAGAGGTGAATGTGCGGATTCTAGGTATTAAGTACTGCGGTCTTTACTTATTCTTTAGCAATCCAATATATATAGCAAAAGAGGGTGATGGATAAGTAATTTCTGTAGTCCTTTAAAAGACCACGTAACACTTAAAATTAGTTTTGTCGACGAAAATGAGATAAGGCCGATCGGCGAACGAGGCAATTACAAGGGCATGAACTCTCGTTCAACTGAAGAATACGGCTATGACACGATCACGTATATTAATATCTGCTTTCTGACAAGATAAGCTCTTGCACTTTTATCGGCGCACAATCACATTCGGCTCTACGCTGTTCATCTTTGTTGACTTGAAGCCCGAGCTGTAAAGCTTTGGGCAGCGGAACTGCGACTCTTTAAATCTGTGTATGTGCTGTCCTTGGCGAAGCTGACGCCACTGATGAGCACGAGTCAGTCAGTGGCGCTTGACGAAGGAAGACCCATGATGGCATCAATAGTACTGAGAGCCGTAAGCGTGGGGTGCGAAATATCATGAAGAGTTGGGGGATTATGGAAGTGCTGCAGAGAAGGGCCTTGATCGATTTTCTACATGGACGGATATTAAATTAATCCTTATCTTTTTGTTATCAGAATAAAATTATCGCAACTCGGCCAGTAGATGTAAAACAGAGAGCACGGCTTGTCGTGAACAGGTCAAGGAAGAGAACCTCATGGTATTGATAAGCAAGGCCTTTGATTATTGGTGCGGAGAAAAGGAGGGTAGGTCATTTGGGAACATAGAGCCCCTTTGAGGAATTTTGTGGATAAGGAGTCGGTGGCTGCCGCGGTGCGGGAAAGGGCAAAGACGAGACGAGAACATACAGCAGCAGATTTGTGTGCCTGCCCAGCTGCACCTATCGGCTTTCGGCTGTCATCGCCGACATAGAACAGAGGCATTTCAAATGCCTTTTGCAAGAGGTATTAGGACGGAGAAAATGACATGTCTTACGGTCTGTTCGTGCGCGAATACCAGATGCTACAGGACGAAACGCAACAGTTGTCGAGAAACAGAGAAATGTCTGCTCGTTTTGTAATCTTAAACAGTAATCTCCATTTGTTATCGATTATGTGTACGAGATTCATCTGGTTGTTTGCCCGACAGATGCAGGGCTTTAGCGCAAGGCAAGTACTGTTTTTGCAGGGCGCGATAGTGAGGCGTAGGCGGTCTGCGAAATGGGTGAGCGATTGATACTGGAAAGCACTGCCGTTTTAGGGCAATAATCCCTTAGCGAATTGTCTCTGATGGCCTGCAAGCCTCACGCCCGACAAATCTAAGCCTTTTCTAGGCCATTGCTGAATAGGTTTAGCGCGATGCCTTTGTGCGGCCTGCGGGATCCTTGCGCACGACGTTGTCCGTCGGCACCGAGCTGGCGATAGGAGCATGTCCATTCTTTACAGGAACGATAAGAACCACATTCGCGCGAGCAGGCCCTGATAAGAATAAAAAGCCGAGTAGAGACAGTTGCTGAAGCAGAAGCGTTTTTCCGGACGGCAATTTCGAAGGCGTTCCCGGTGACTTCAGTGGCTTACGTTTAGTGGCGCTGGGCCGCTCCTCAAACTTCCATCTTCCGCCCTTGTGTCCGCCTATGCTTGCGGGTATTGATGCTAATCAGTAGGAATCAGCTTTGATTCCAGGTCATAGCATATCGCAACTGGGCCCAAGCGGCCGAATGACCAACTAGGCGGGTGTGCAAGCACAGGATAGTGGGCCGGGGCCGCGTACCATGCGCTCGTGGGAGATAGCGGTCGGCCTTGACTCATGACTTAGTCTGGCGCCTCGTTCCTCCGGTGCTAGCCGTCGCCCTGTCGCCTGTCTAGTCAAATGAAACTGTTCATGTCGGTCTGTTTCTCCAAAATCGTGGCGTAATTTTTTTTTTCTTTGCTATCCAATTCCGAGGTTTCTTGCCTATGGTTTGAGTTCGCATCTGCCCTGGGTGAGCGCTAACATGACAAAGCCGTTCCATATCCGCGCATAGAGTTTGTGGCTTATCGGTCGAACCTGCTCGCGCTCCCAGAGCTCTGTGAGAACTTTGGCCCCTCCGAGCTCTGTTGAATTTACTATATATTCAAACCGCATCCCCCTACTTTCGTTTATTTGCCATCTTTCTCATCAACGCAGCCTTCCATCTTCTCTTCACAGCAGCAATGGACAGCTCAGAAGCCTCAGTCTCCGGTACGGAGAAGCACGTCATTCCTGATATTGACACTCATGATGTCGATGCTAACCAGCTCGGAGAGCTTGGTTACAAGCAGGTATGTACCCGTTGCTCTGCTTGCTCTCAATAACAAACTCATGTGTTGACAATCTTTTGTCTTTAGGAACTCAAGCGTTCGTTCTCGCTTTTGTCCATGATTGGATTTTCCTTCGCCATCCTGACCTGCTGGACCGCTCTTGGTACCACCCTTTCCTCTGCTATGCTTAATGGTGGTCCTGCGGCTTTGTTCTGGGGTTGGGTTGGTGTCTGCTTCTTTACTATTTTTGTCGTTCTCTCTATGGCTGAGATTTGCTCTGCTTTCCCCGTTGCCGGTGGGCAGTACTCTTGGGTTCTTTTAATCACTGACTGTAAGCCCTGGGGCCGTGGTCTTTCTTACGTCACTGGATGGATTCAGCTTGCAGGACTTCTTTGCATGGGTTCCACCGCTCTTTTCCAGGTCGGTGAGTTCGTCGCTGGTATGGCTGTCCTGAACAATCCCGACTACGAGATTAAACAGTGGCAGCTTGTTTTAATTACCTACGCCTGCTGCCTGATCAACATTTTAATCAACATTTTTGGCAACAAAATTCTTAACCGTATCAATGACTTTGCTCTCTGGTGGTCTGTCCTTGGCTTTATCATCACTACCGTTGTCATTCTTGCCGTGTCTCCTAACAAGCGTGATGCTTCTTTTGTGTTTACTTCCTCTATCGATAGCGGTGGATGGAACAACACCGGCATGGCAATCATTCTTGGAATTTTGCAGTCTGCCTATGGTATGTGCTGTTACGATGCTCCCGCTCACATGTCGGAGGAGCTGCACAACGCTACCAAGGAAGCTCCTCGCGCTATGGTTCTCTCTGTCTTTATTGGGTTTATCACTGGTCTTGGATATATTATTGCCCTTCTTTTCTGCATCGTCGATATTGACTCTATTGAGGATTCTGCAACTGGCGTTCCCCTTATTCAGCTTTTCTCCGATGCTATTAACAATAGAGCCGGTACCACCTGCCTCGCTGTCATTACCTGTGTCTGCTCTTTCTTCGCTTCCAACGCTCTCTTGACTGAGGGTTCGCGTTCAGTTTTCGCCTTCGCTCGTGATGGGGCTATGCCTTTTTCCAAGTACCTCTGCATGGTCGACGAGCGTGTCCACGTTCCTATCTACGCTACCCTCCTTGCTGCTTTCTTCCAGTGTGCTTTCATCGCTATTGATTTCGGCTCCGAGACTGCATTCTTGACTGTCATGTCCATCGCCACTGTCGGTCTCTACGTTTCCTATCTTCTCCCCATCGTCACTCTTATGATCAACGGACGTAAAAACTTCAAGCCCGGATACTACTCGCTCGGCACTTTCTGGGGTTGGACCTCGAATATCCTTGGATCCTTATACTTGATATTCACCACCATTTTCTTCTTCTTCCCCACCATGATGCCCGTCGATGGTAGTAATATGAACTACTGTATTGTTGCATTTGGTATTACTGGTATATTTGGTGTTGGGTCTTGGTTTTGGTGCGGAAAGAGAGATTACATTCGTTCGATCGAAGTCGAGATTTCAGATGCCGTTGACGTTGATAACGGTTATGGTAATTCAGAAGCTGAGTATGAGAAGAAGAACTGATTAAATCGCAATGTTTCTCTTCATTCATGGCGGTTCCATTAGTCGAGATAGTTTGTATTTTATTATTCTTTTAGATATCGCCATTTCAAAGCTTCTGTTTGTTTTCTTTTGTGGATCTTGTTCATTATAGATTTTATTTTTTCTCTTTTTTGAATTATGCTATTTTCTGTTTTCTTTTTATATGTTATTTTGGGCTGGGATTTGCTTTTGATATTCTTTTCTTATTTTCTTTTTTCATTTATTTATCATAGCATTAATTGTACATAAACTGTATTTGCGCTTACATTACAACATTTTCTTTCTACTATTTTTTTTTCCTTTATAGTTGTGGCATGTTGTAGTACTCTTGCATTTTCATGTGTCATATCTCGGAATTTGCAAAATTGCTGAGAGTAGAACATAGAGTTGTATATAGGAAGAAAACCAGATTTTTTCGATATTTAACGTCTTGTTGCATATCATAACTTTTGACGTCCAAACATATCGGTACACCCAAAAGTGAATCGATCTTCACCATAAGTATATCAGATATCTCATCAGCCATGTTATATTCTGACCCATCGTTAAACCAACTTTGTTTCCTGACTAGAGGCGAGGCCAGGTACTAAGACACGTATGACTGCCAACCCTCTTCTTTTCAATCTGAGATTTCCGTCAGGGAGAAAGCAAGCAGCTGGATTAAGCGAGACTCGAGCGTGCGCTTGTGCCACTCGTACTTGCTTCCTTAAATGAGGGTGCCGATAACATGTGTAGTCGAGCAGATCAGTGTACAGAGAGCTTGGCTACGAATTCCGTTGACGGCGCCTGACCAATTTAAAAAAGTGTCGAGTGAGTTAAAGTGGGTGGTATTTGTACTTTTTTCAAGTTATGGTCACACTGTATGGCCTCAAATCTCGAGGCTTCTAGTCGAATATCGCTAGTCGGAAAAGAAGACAATTGTGAAGATTAGGGATATTTGTAGAATTCACGGGGTGCGGCTTTTTTAAACTCATTTGTATTATTTGTATGCAGCGGGGAAGAAATAATTTCCATTGCGAGAGATATTTTGTGAATTTTCTTATTTTACAAGAGAAATGGAACTATTATGATGCCAAACACGAGCAAAGTGATCACAGGGACGATACCTAAGTATCTCCATGGAATCAGACAATTCTCGACAAATTACGGGCTAAGTTCCAAAAAGACCGTGTTGTTTTTTCCAGGTATTTAATACTGAATGAATATTACCAACCAAGATCTTTCCTGATGTTTAAAATAATAGGACAAGGTATTGAACGGCTGGGAATGCTGAATCCTATAATTCAAAGATTTCCAAATATCGCGCAAAGAGCAGATCACGCTTTAGCAACGGCCCTTGAATCAGAGAAAGATTCTTCACAAACAGCTGAGCGACTAAGATATCTTTTACGACTCGACACTGAAAGTAGTGAGCAGAAAGTAAAGCCGGAAGATGAAATAGATATACATCGGACATCGGTTGCTCAGACGGTTATTTTGATGAGCTCGATAGCGACATTCGAGTGCGCGGCACAAAAACTAAATGAGAAGAACGTGTGTGCGATAATTGGGCACTCTTTAGGGCAGATTTCTGCGCTGGTGGCAGCAGGTGTTCTATCGTTTACAGACGGGATCAGGATTGTTCGTGAGCGAGGTCTGGCAATGGAAGAAGCCGCGGGAGATGGCGGTCCACTGGGCACATTACGGCAAGATACAGGGATGGGGATGGTTGCGGTGCCGGTTCTGGCAAAGAACGGCAGCCGGAGTCAGCTTGCGGAAGCTATTAGATCTACAGCGAGCGAGGTTTTAAAGGAAGGCCAAGTTGCCGACGTGGCGAATATTAATTCTCCAAAGCAGATTGTGCTGAGTGGGCATTTGGCAGCGATAGAGAACGTGTTGGGGAGCATGAGTCCGGCCGTGAGACGGAGTACGCGACTGCCGGTGCGAATTCCGTTCCACTCGTCAGTTTTGCGGTCAGTAGAAGCGCGGATGCGATCGGTCGTGGAAGAAGCAGAGTACAGGTGGCCGCCGCCGCGGTACCCGAACATGAGCATTATACGGAACGACACAGCCATGCCTATAGAGAGCATAGAGGAGGTCAAGGAGAGCATCGTGCAGGGCTGCTGGAAGACGGTTGATTGGGCAGGCAGCGTGGAGTACTTGAGTGCGCAGGAACGGGAAGAATTAGAGTGGATTGGGGTTGGTACCGGCAGCTCAGTGACTGCTGGATTAGTAAGCGCGTGCGTGAACAGCGGCAAAGTGTGGTTTATCGACCCGGCAAAAGGCGGCGACGGCTGGGATTTGCTGGCGCCGCGCCGGGCACGGCTACGAGTAGGTAAGTGTTTGTAATGGGCGCACGTGAGTGGGTTTTCAGCCAGACTGGGTCGAGGAGCACAGAAACGCAGTCTGGTCACAGCAAAACCGCCTGCAAACTATTTCCCAGCTGCATTTTGTCGCCAGCAACAGAAAGCAATATACGTCCATAATAACGCAACCGCTTATGTCATCGCCGAACAGGTGAGCGCGGTGAACTCGCTCTTCGGCTTGCCGGAAGACGCTTTGCTGCCTGTTCTCGGACAATTTGATTGTCGAGTAGCTCTTGCAATCCATAAACATAGTTATACGGACAACAAACTGAACTGTGTCTGCTCATCGTACTCGCAGTTGCAGCTTCGTGTTTGCACTGACGTCACTACCGACCCAAGTGCAACCCGACTCTGATACTCGGGTCGCACTCGGGTCCGCCTCCCGCCCCTGCGCCCGCGCGCTCTCTTCCGCCTCTGCAGTTTTTCTGCTTCGTCCACTTCTCTTCTTCTCCGCCTTCTCCCATTCTTTCTCTCCGTACTTTCCCCCTTTCTTCTCCCTCCTCGACTCCCTCCTGGGGCGTTTGGCCCGCGCGGCGCGTGTTTTTGCTGTACCATAGTTGCCTCTTGTACAATGCCGATCTAGCATGCAGAAACCGAAGGACTCTTCTGTGTCTGCCCGCAGCAGCGCAGGCTCCGCTGCCAGTTCCCGTGCGAACTCCGTCTCCTCAAAAGATGGCTGGGTGCGCTTCCTTGTCGCCGCTGATGGCAAGTCGCACCAACACATTTTGCGCTCGGCAAGGCGCCAGGAAAAACTTTCCAGCATGCTCAGAGACATGATGGGCAAGAAGCAGCTGCGTGTCGACGACGCTCCTCTCCCGACTCCCTCGCCGGGCCCCAACGAAGCTGCTTCGCTGTCCCTCGTCTCCTCCTGGCTCAAGTCGAACGAAAAGGACTCTGCCTCCATCTCCTCTAAAAACTCCGTCCCATCTACATCCCTCGTTGAAAAGTACGGCAAGTGCCACGAGATTATAGGCAAAGGCGCCTTTGGCGTCGTCCGCATTTCTCACAAGGTATGATTTTGTGCTTCTTCCTTCTTTTTTCGGGACCTCTGCTAAAACTTCCAATTTTTTCAGGTTGATCCCAAGAATTCAAAGAGCGAAAAACTCTACGCAGTAAAAGAATTCAAGCGTCGCACTGCGGAGTCGCAAAAGAAATACACCAAGCGTCTCACATCCGAATTCTGCATCTCCTCTTCCCTCCGCCACCCCAATGTCATCCACACGCTCGACCTCATTCAAGATGAAAAGGGAGAGTACTGTGAGGTCATGGAATTTTGCGCAGGCGGAGATCTCTACACCCTAATCCTCTCAGCCGGAAAGCTTGAGGTGCAAGAAGCCGATTGCTACTTTAAACAGCTCATGCGCGGTGTCGTGTACATGCACGAGATGGGCGTCGCCCACCGCGATTTGAAGCCTGAGAACTTACTTCTCACTACCTCTGGCTGTCTCAAAATTACAGATTTTGGAAATGGAGAGTGTTTTCGAATGGCGTGGGAGCGCGACGTCCATCTCACGAACGGCGTCTGTGGCTCGGCCCCTTATATTGCTCCAGAGGAGTATACCGAAGACGAATTCGACCCGCGGCCTGTCGATATCTGGGCCACCGGTGTTATTTACATGGCTATGCGTACTGGCCGTCATTTATGGAAATCTGCTCAGAAAGAAGATGACGATTTTTACAGAAGGTATCTAGAAGGCCGCAAAGACGAGGCAGGCTATGAACCAATTGAACAACTTCAGCGTGCGCGGTGTCGGAATGTTGTCTATTCTATCCTCGATCCTCACCCAGGGCGTCGTATTACAGGCAAACAAATTTTAAACAGTGAATGGGGCCGAGAGATTATCGTGTGCGAGGCTGGAGAAACTGGTCATTAAATTGGGATTCATTTTGTTTTCTTCACTTTTTACTATTCCTTTAAAATACTCGTTTTTTTAATTATAGGATATGAATTTGGACTAGGTGTTCCCCTTTTTTATTTTTCTAGCTTCTTCGTTTTTAGCGTTGTACTTATATTTATTTTTTTTTTCTGACTGTCTTCTTGTTTATGGCGTATTATGTTTTTTCTTGAGTGAAATGCGTGTATAATGAGTGATAAAAATATTATGGCAACGATACTACTTTTACAGAATGACGTAGTTTTCAAATATATTCTCTGGGCTTAAAAATAATATTCTGTTGTGTTGTGAAATTGATACCCTTGTGGAAATTGAGTGCGTTGTTTACACTAACTGTCTGCCTGTTAATTAGCGCGCGAATTACTGGACCCGAGTGAGTAAATACACATTTAGACATTAAGCTACTTCTGGCAAGTAACAAATAAACGATACATCTCTGCACAGTTTGTAATTTGCTTGCAATATGCTAATAATTATGCCGCATCTTGTGCCGACGGGTATCTTTTGTCTCCCTGTTTCATTTTTTTTTTGACTACCGCGTTATTGCCGCTGCTGCTAGTCAGTCAGACCGAATTGGATGAACGACACGACCCCACAGGTCGTGCGACATGGTAAAGCAAAACTGCGATTGTTTTATTTGTAGAATTCCTTTTCTTGTTCGATCATTTGATTTCATAATTTGATTTGATAGTGTTCTCTAAGCGCGCGGTTTGTGCAAGCAAAAAGACGAACTGCAGCGGTAGTAATTTTTTCTTTTTTTAATTGTGCCGCATATACTCCCAAAAAGTCCTTTTAACCAGTTATATCACTCTTTTTAAATCAAAGTTGGAATATATATTTCCTTCAATAAAATAAACTTGTAAAGCTCTATTAGGAGTCACAGATAGTAGGAACAAATTGTGAAGGAATCATAAATGGCTGTGCAATTATGTATATGCTTAGTCAGAGATATTAGAAGATAGGGTTAAAGTTATGCTGATTCAGCGTTTCGACATTAAGTGATTGGTATACTACTGGAATTGGTCGCATTATTCCTTTCAATGAACGTATAACCATGAGTTTATCATCTAGTAATAGTAAAATAGTGTTAGGTCTGTTATCACTTTTAATTGTTTTAATTGCTGATAGGTTAGTTACTCTTTGTGATTGATAATTAACGCTTTGATTAGGCTCCCCGCAATTCGAGCTTGAATCATACATTTCGAGTTATTACGGTACGTAGATTGATTCTGATTTGAAAATAATGATCATGGTGTATTGATAAATTGGAAAGGTCGAAACGCTATAGATAGGCTATTATTCATTGCCGATCGCTGTCCTCCACTTGCTATATCTGCGCTCTCAATTGCAATCACGCGTCTAAAGCAGACTCAGGATGTGAATAGATATGAAGAGGCAGTTGAGAGACTATCAGGACTTGATTCATCTGATTCACTTTCCAAACTTGATACTGAATGGGTTGAGATTATTACTAAAGAAAATCGAGAACAAAGTGAGAAACTTGAACAGGAATTGAAGAGATATAAAAATAATCTACTAAAAGAAAGTATTCGAATGGGACATGCTGATCTTGGTGATTTTTGTTTCGCGGTAGGTGATCTTTCTAATGCTACACAGTCATATACCCGTCAAAGAGAATATTGTGCTACACACAAACATATGAAAGATTTATCACTCGATTTGATTCGAGTTGCTATTTATCAACATAATTGGTCGCAAGTCGAAGCTGCTCTTGCAAGACTCGAACAATTACCTAATGGATTAAATGAACTCGAACCATATGTCAAGGCAGTTCGTGGAATTTGGGCGTTATCTCGTGGTCAATATAAAGCTGCAGCGGGACTATTACTCGAGGTTAAAGCTGAGATGGTTGCCCCACCAAATTCAACAACTACATTGAATAATACAAATACAACAGTAACTCCTGCTCCGTTTACGTCTTTAACTTCGAGTACTCGAGGCTCTGCACTGCCGAGTATAGCCGAGTTTGTCTCAGTATCAGACGTTGCCATTATTGTCGGATTATGTACGCTCGCTACCTATTCTCGAGATGCGTTGAAAGATTTATTGGACAACAACGCCAATTTCAAGGAACTATTAGAATCCGAGGCACATGTTCGTACACTTTTGGAATCATTTATTCTGTTTGATTATAAATCGATTTTTGATATTTTGGAAAAGTATAAAAATGATTATCTACTTGATATTTGGCTTGCTGATCATGTATCAAACCTATTCGGTCAAATTAGGGAAAATTGTTATACTCAATATGTCAAAGGTTATAAACGTGGATACCTCTCACGTATGGCAACAAGATTCGGAGTTAGTGAAGATGATATTGAAAAGGATTTAATTACCTTGATCGAGTCTGATAAAATGAGCGTTAGACTTGACCTGGAGAATAAGATTTTTATTGATATGGATAAAAACGAACGAGCTGAAGTTTATCAGAAAATTCTCACGGTCGCGAATGAATATGAGCAGAATGCGAAATTGTTGTTGATTAATGTTGAAGTTTTACAAGGCGGACTGGAAATCAATCCGCCCAATTCTTCTTTGAATGGGCCCTCTAGTGGTGGAAAAGTGGTGGATTTGCATTCTCTGAAGGGAGTTAATACAAAGAAGAAAGGGATATCAAAATAATCTATAATGATTCTATATACAAAAAGGGATTTTTCTCCCCTGGGTTATATTATGTACAACTAATTCACAAATCGCACCTCCTAGTCCTTGTTGCTTATTGTAGCAATCATAGCTTTAGACCCTTCTACGTCTCTTACCCAGCCATTTACATTATTTGTAAAATTTTCCAAAGGCCATCTAGGTTGAGGATGTATACTAAGCTCTGATTTTAATCCCAATTTCTCCCATAATTCAATTCCAGCCCATGCAATCATATCTCCATTATCTGTACATAATTGAACTGGAGGGAAATGCATTTTCCAATTAATCGCTTGTTTGATCCCAGTAGTTAATGCATTTCGTAGAGATAAATTTGAAGCAACGCCGCCTGAACATACAAAATCTTTAATTTTCGATAATGTTTCTTTGTCTATTTTTTGAGATATAGTTACATTAACTCTTTCAATTATCTGTAAAAATATTGAATCTTGAATTTGCTTTGCAATTTTAAATCTTTGGATTTCAGAAATATTTTCAAAGTCGCCAAATACTCTTTGAATTTCGCGTTCGATTATTGATACATATGGAGCGAATGAAAATGCGCTTAGATTCAATCGGTCATGTTTATTCCGTAATGGGATTGGAATCTCTATGTCCCTTAGATTCATACATTCAGTTTCTCCTGATTCATATAATTCAGTGTATTGTTTTGCTGCGTTTTCCATCATAGGGCCATAACTGTTGTTATTAGATAATTCCAATCCAATCATTCGTGAACACTTATCTATAGCGTCACCGACGGCTATATCAATTGTACTAGCTAAAATCTCATGATCTGAAAGTGATCGTGATAGTACAAGCATTGTATGTCCACCACTTGCCAGTAATGATAAATACGGGAAATCAGGCCCACTGGCTTCCGGATTCAAAGATGAAGTTAATCGTGGTGTAAGCAAATGACCTAGCATGTGGTGAACGCCAATCAAAGGAGCTTCATATGCTATAGAAAGGCCTTTTCCTAGTTCTAATGCCGTTGCTAGGGCACCTCTCATACCCGGACCTCGAGTTACGCATATTAATTGCGGACGATATTTTCCTTGAGGTCCGTTTACAGCTTTTTGAACTAGAGTGGATAAATTTGATTGATGATGTTCTACAGCTGTAATAGGAACAATCCCTTTAAATTCAGAATTATCAGTTGATAGTTTCAATGAGATAATACATCGTGGAGGAGAAGTTTGTGAATACCGATCATATAAACAAACTGATGAATCATCGCAGGAACTTTCGATACCGAGGACTATATATGTTCGTTTGGAAATCGAATTCAATCTGTACTTTGAATGTGTGCATATTTGAAATCTCTTATTTATTGACCGTAATGGCTTGAATATATTCATCGCGAGTTTGCTCGCTCGAGCTTTCGACTCTCTCTCTCTCTCTCTCTCTCTCTCTCTCTCTCCGTTGAGCTGAATCAATTGAAGTATTTCTCGAGCACAAAAAAGGTAATTTACAATGGTTGAAAAATTGAGCCGCAATATCGCACACCTGACGTTATCCAAGATGAACGAACACACAAATATTTTTATTATCCAAACAGCCACGATATAATACCAAAGATACATTTTCAATCCATTCTCTGAAAATACAAAAATTTGAGCAAAGGGTCGATGATGGAAAATTTAAATACGTCAGCTAATTTACAACCTACAGCTGAGCAAGCTAGTTTACATCTTGAAAATCTGCAAAGGATAGATGAGGTACTTTCCTTCCATCCCTTTCGCCACAAAAATTACTTTACACAAACGAATTACTAATGTTATTATATAGAAAATCATTTCGTTGTTAAAATATTCCTCAAATTCACTTTCTTCATTGAATAATCTCGATCCCGAAAAATCAGTTGAACAATCCAAAGCTGAATTTCGTGAAAATGCAGAATCATTTTATACTACACTTGAAATCGTCAGCGTTGGATTAAGGAAAGAAGCAAAGGCTTTGCAAGATGCTGGAATATTATCTAGTATGGTTAATGCTAAAGCTGAATGGGTCGGGAGACAAAAGGAAGCAGAAGGGATGCAAAATGCGAAGGAAGTACTGGCAAAGTTACAAGAAGGGGAGTGAATCAAGAGTCGTCTATTTAATTTTCAGATTGAGTCGAGATTATTCGGACATTGCCTATGTCAATAAGAGTCTAATACAGACTACCTCTACGACGTCAGATGCATTCAAATCACACGAATCGGCACAGAATCGGCACAAAAAGGAATGATGATACAGCAAATCAGTTATTAAATCCCCATGATTCCAGAGATTCGGCATTGGTGTGCGCAACTTTTAGCTACGCGCTTGAAAGATTTGACGCAAAGCTGATATCATTTACAACGTTAGTGGCAAATAGCTGTACAATATTTTGCGGAATCGAAATGTATAAATGGTATCCGTTAAGGTATTCAAGAACTGTACTATAGCAAAGTCGCAATATATTAGAATACAGGCAACAGTTGAAGCTAATGTATATTAAATTTACGGTCACTGTTTTAGAGTATATTTACAATCATAGAAACATCGTGCTCAAATTGTTTACAGGAGTATCGAAAGTGTCACGATGCCCACCCAAGGTATAAGCTCTACTACTTTTTTGCTACAAGTGCAGGATGGCAGCACTGGTACTCGGAGAATGCGTAGTAATACGCTCAAAGCGGTGTTCTGCTATTCGCCTATTTGTCCAATTATAGTTAATGCACATAATGAATACTCGCAACAACGCCTTTGACAGGGCATTGTAGTCACAACAAGGGTACTACAAGATGCAAGTTAGTGAATAGCATTTATCTAGCCTCGTATATCACAGTACCAAGATAACGAACTGTTTACAGTAAGAACAACGGAGAGTCATTTGTTATGTCATGAATGATGTGTCCGCTCTATTGAGGATACATATAAGTTGCGTATCATGATATATTGCGTTTGCATTATATAATAGAAGTTAACATAAATTGCCAAAAATAGTAAAATATATGAGCCATTCATTTAGTTTGGCGATTGTAAAATGAGGGCAGTGAACGATGACTACTATGAGGGAAAGAATAGTAAACCCTTTGTGGTAAATTTATTTAATAAAGATTTAAGTGGTCTTCGCGACAAGTACCATCTGTGCTGTCATATTTTCCTATGGACTACTGATCTAAATCAAAGAGGGACTAAATTATTTGTTATTTTAATGTGCTCTTATTCAGTTATTTGGCCATTTGGATCACTCAATGACGTGAAAGATAAGAGCCCAGAATTCCGAATTACAAACAGATGAACAAAATACGCTAAAGGGTGCGGGATCCGAAGCTTTCGTGCCGATGTAGTTTTAAATTTTTTGCTTAGTTCAGGTAATTCACTTTTGATAAATCCATTCACATACAGACGACCTCACGGCGAGGATACTATGAATTCGAGGTCGAGCCAAATTCAGACCTTGCCTAAGCAGTTTCTCGCTCTTTGTTCTCGAGCCTTTTGCACAATATACGATATTCACCAAGCTTACGTTTTCTGTGAAACGTCGTCAACTCCAGAATAAGGCAGAATACAAATATATAACAATGAAGAGTATTAAACTGGAATAGTATAAGCTCGCAGGATTCCGCATTGAGTTAGTGCTTATACTTTACTGCCGCCCCACGCTAAGTACAAAAAAAGGGTCTACCTTAATCTACCAGATATTTCATTAAATCTTATTGACCCCTTTCCCTTTCGGGCAAGCTAACTGAGCCCAGCTACAGTGTACGTACCACTGCACAGTTTTTCATTTTTTTTTGCCCTTCTTCACTATCCAGTCAATTTAATTTCGTATCAAAGGTTTTCAGATATCCAGGATATTGGCGCTCCTGCTAAACCAATTATTTTGAAGTAACTTGGTTAAATATAAATAAAAAATCAGACTGCTGCTCGGATCTACTACAACCCACAATTTGGGTTGAACCGTTGTAGTGGAGTTAGTTCAGTCTTTACGCTCTTTCGGAAGAGGGAATGGGGGCCCCAACTACACATCTTCTGGATTTCACAGCATGCTGATATTAAGACAGCGACTTCACAGCAAGAATTGAGACTTAGTCGTGGTGTACATCAATCCAGGGACAACAACAACAACAACTGGAGTGGCAAAGAATGCAGAGTAGCATAATCTACTAAAGCCGTCTCAGTTGTCCATGGACACAATAATCCAGGGACAACTGAGACGGCTTTAGTACCTGAACTACGTTCTGTAACATCTCTATCATCATTTGATTGTTGACGGACGACACTGCTGGTGGGTTTTCCTCTTAGGGGGAGACTCAGTTATCTCCGGAGGATTATCTGGATTATTCACGGAAGACGGGGCAGCTGTGGCAGCGGAGCGAGTTGTCGGGGGTTGAGCATCTGGGCATCCGCTACTTGGCGACTGAGTGCCATTTGTAGACATAAACAAGACATATCAAATCAATGGGTCTATATAAATAGTTTCTCCATTCACATACTGTCCTAAGAATTTGACTTCAGACTTTAGCCCATTGACATTTTTCAGGAAAACAACTCTAAACATCCCCAGAATCAAATTATATAGCAGATTTATAGTATTTAAAAATAGATATTATCGTTACAATCTTTATTGATGAACAAAAATAGTAAACAAGCAATGGTGAATTGGAACTAAATTAAGCACGTCAAGGACCTTTAGGACCTTTTTGATCCGCTGCTTTCAAGTTCGATTAAGCAGCTGCTTTTCCTTCCGCCGCTTTTTTATTCTTATCTTTAAGTTTCAGAAGATCTTCCCATATATCTGCTGGCGTTGAATATGGATTCATTCCGACCATAAATGGATCAGGATCAATAGTAGGACGTTCGCCTTTTCTCACTTTATGACCATCAAATTTTGATTTTACAATCTCAAACATATCATAACTTTTGCACATTTCATTGTAATCCCTGTACTCAATTGAATTATCTGGTTTTTGCAAAAACGCACCACCGACCTCTCGAACATACTTTAAGCGATACCATTGATGATATTCAGCCAGATCATGAGTCCACCACATTTTATGCCACCAAGTTTGCAACACTGATTTATCGCCATTAAGATGAATCACTGCTGGTACATTTCCGGTGACTCGATTCCAAGCCATATGTTTATCAGAGACTCGCCATTCACGTATCTTTCGGGTACCATTTATAAACGGTGTGAGTGTTAATGGCGTGTTTTCTAAAACATCAAAATCATCTAGCGGATTATTGTTCAAGCGCCCACCTTCTGTTGATTTCGATTTTGTGATCGGATCGTTTTCAGGACCGGTGACGACTTGCCCTTGCTCGATTTGATCCTGATATAGGAAAACAACATCAGAATGAGAGTAAGTCATAGTTTGAAATAAAAATGACTCGTAATCCAACGTGATTGGAAGACCAGACTCAGCAAAGATATTTGCAAGAACAAATTGATCAGAGTTAAAAGTGTTGCGCCGGGCAGTTGACGCTTTTTTAAATATTTCTCGCATGACACTAGCCGGTCCTATTATTGTCCCTGAATTAAGCCAACGAGGACGGTTTCGATGTGTAAATCTAGACTTATCAGTCAAAGGACCATAGATATCTTCCGCAATGGTCGAATTAGGTACCGATGTACAGGCAGCTGATGTCGCTCGATTAGGCCAGCATGCCTTGTCAGCACCGAATATAACTGCTTCGGAATACTCTAAACCCTTGCGTTCCCGTTCTTTATCTTGCAAAATATAGTACCGTTGTATCAGTCTGTCAAAATCGAGCTGGAACCATACATCGAACGCGTCAAAGATAAGGACCAAATCGTCAGGCTCGACATCGTCGGAATCAAGATGTTCAAAAATTGCCTTGATTTTCAAGAAATGGCCTTCCCTCGGGTCTCTGATTGGTCTGTCGAAGCCAATTAGTACAGGATGTGGATAGTTGTTCAGGGCCGATGAAAATAAACTCTTGCAGACCAGATCGTTGATCATCGTCGATGGTGTCAAGAAGTGGACCATGCGCTTTCCTCTAGGGGTGTCGATGATCTTTCCGAGCGCGGGATATTTTTGATGGCTAGACGAACTGGCTGCCGCAGACGATTCAGAGAGTGTGGCTGCTGCGACTGTAGATTGGAACTGGCCTGTTGTTTGTGCTACAGCAGAGTCGGGCACAATGGGCGGCAGTATGCTGGCGTCTGCAGTCTCTCGGACGACAGAGGTGGCCGTGGAGGTCGAAGTAGGAACTGTGTAGGACACGAGGAGTTCTGTCGGTACGTGGAGTTTTGAGGTCGCGTGAACTTCGTTGAGCTCCGACTGCAGCTCGATAAGCAAAGTTGGATCTGCCTTGAGTGCCTTGACGTCCTGCGGGTCATCTGCTACCTCGTCTTCCGCCTCGACCCAGTCAAACTCGGCGTCGACCGCACTGTCGGACATGCCGAGGGTCAAAAGCCGATCAAGGAAGGTTGGGTCGTCGCGGACTGCGCTGAAGTCGAGGTCGCTGTCGAGGCGGAAAAGGGTGATGGTGGCGACGATGATAGCCGCGAGCATGAGCAACATCATGAGTTTTCGGAGATGCAGGCGACCGCCGAAGCTGCGCGGGACGGGTTCGATCATGGCTGCGCTAGATATCATGAACCAGAAGCGGCCCGGGTTGCAGACAGGAACAAATGTTGTGGAAGGAAGGAGGGGTACGAAGAACAGTAGGAAGCGAGCATGACCGCGAAGTGCAGCATTTGGCGGTTGGGAGCAAGCGTGGCCAAGTCCGAGCACTAAAACGGTTGTTGCAGCAGCATTCTAGCCATTTAGTGAGACACACGCTAGGCTTGACTGAGGCATGCGCGCGATCAACGCTCTGCAATCTTTTTGTTTACGCTTCACCGCGCCTGGCTGCTCTCTGTCAGCACACGCGCGCGACCTTTGTTCCTGGCTCGCGTGGACTACGAAAACACAGCAGAAGCTGGTTCGATGTGCACTGTAGAAAGATTCACAGCAAACAAAAGGGTCTGCAATAACACACGCGCAGCTGCCAATTCGACACTATTGTGCCCGCTCTCTGCATAATATACGATTACATCGCACAGCGTCTGCATTCACTCTACTTTCGCGTGCTTATGTCTGCAGCCTCGTTGCTTAAATGCCATTCACTTCTCCTGCTCGGAAATCGCTGTACGCAGTGCCTGGCCTGACTGCTGCTGCTGTAATCAGTCTACTACTGTACCTGAGAGTGCCGCACATGTCGAGGCAAGTATGTAAATGCTGACTCATATAATCTCTTTCGCCGGGTAACCTTTCTCAAATCTGTCTAGCAAAGGCAGCAAGCTCTCTCTTCCTCTCTCCCTCTCTCTGTCTCTCACATCCATCTACCACTCGCCGCGGTGTTGACATTGCTCTTATATACTTATTCGCATTCAACGCGCACAAAGACCGCCTGATTACAGTTCAGACTTTACTTCTACTGCGCAAACATGTCTGGTGAGTTTGCCGCTATTGCGCTACAGCCGGCGAGCGTGGTTTATTCCAGATCCAGTTTCCGGTCTTGGAATACACCCCCTTTCCCAATCCCATCTTTTAAACGCCATCAATTCTAATACCATCTAGATGACCAATACGTAGAGTCTCGTCGGTCTTTGTCTCCCGAAGCTCCCGTTGAAATTCGCGACGAAGAATACGACGATTATGACGATCAGCCTCCCCGTCAGGAGCAGTACAAGTAAGAACAATTTTTTTTTTCTTAGCACGAATTTAATCCTCTTTATCAATTCTAACACAATTCTTTTCAGTGACACGGGGGCTGATGCTGAATCCTCTTACGACTATGAAATTGACAATGGCCAAGATAATTCCGGCACTGTCAATCTCTTTGTCTCAGGTCTCCACCCCAAAATCAACGAAGATGATTTCAAAGCTCTTTTTGAAAAATTTTCAATTGTCGACTGCCGTATCATGAAAGACCCCCATACTGAAGAGTCGAGAGGTTTTGGATTTGCTGGATTCGCTGATAACGAGGCTGCTTCAACTGCCAGAGACAGCATGCAAGGTGTAGTTGTCGAAGGACGCTCTCTTCAGTGCGTTTCACCATCAACTAACTTGTACAGCGTTCAGACTCTAATTAACACCTATTCACAGAATTGAATTTGCAAAGAGAAACAGACCTCGTACCCCTACTCCTGGCAAGTACCACGGCCAGAACCCAAAGAGAGGTAAGTGCTCTTGCCATTCAAATCTCCATTGTACCGACTTATAAACATACTTCAAGGTGATTTCCGCGGAGGTCGTGGAGGCCGAGGCGGTTATTACGATGACCGACGCTTCGGTGGCAGACCACGGTACGACGACCGGAACGGTCTTCGTCCTGCTCCCTACCATCGATACGACGACCGATCATACTCTCGCGGAGGCGGGCACTCTCGCTATGACAACTACCGCGAACGTGAGCCAATCAGAAGCTTCTCTGGTCGCGATGACTACCGAGACAGACCGGATCGTCCTATCGCTGATCGCGACGGAGGCGAGAGCCGCAGTTCGTACTCTGATAGAAGGGATTATGATGATCGCAAGAGCAGTTATCGTAGTTCCTACAATGACAGAAGCTCGCGTGGCGGATATCCCGATCGTAGAGGTGGATACTCGGACAGAAGCAGCTATGCCGATAGAGGTGAATATGCTGACAGCGACAGACGTCAAGACTATGGTGATCGCCGCTCAAGAAGCTCTTATGAAGGTGAAACGACAACGACTCATGATAGAGAATACCCCGAAAAACGCTCTGAAGCTCCACCTACGGCACCGGCCGCACCATTCGCAGATCGCCAGGCTTATGGTCAAGACAGAGACTTCCACGACAGACGTCCTCACAGTTTCCGCGGTGGATATGGAGATAGAGGTGGATATTCACACAGGGGATCATTCCAACAGAGAGATCACCACCACCATCAACACAGATACCAACCCAGAGAACCGAGAGATAACAGAGATGGTGAAAGATATCGTGAACCCTATACTCCTAGAGGCCCGGCAGCTGAAAGCGGAACCGCCGAATATGCTGACTATCCCACTGAGCCTCGCGGAGCTCCATCGCGTCCTTACAACAGTGACTATCGCGGTGGACGTCGTTACTAACTGAAACTAGCCTTTTATTTTTATTTCTATTTTTTATGATTTCTTTTTGTCAACATAATTCGCCTCGTTCCTTTTACTAAAATCCATTGCTTGCTTGAGCAAACTTTGTGTTTAAAATGGAGACTCAATGAATTTCAGCGAACGATGCCGTTTATTCAAAGATTTGAAGAAAAATAGGTCAAAGGTTGTCAAGCTGTCAAAAGGAAACAAAAATACGTTTTAAAATCGATGTAATCCCCGTTCAAAATAAAAAAAAAAAGGTCAGAATTTGATGATTATGTACTATGCTTATACTTTTATTGTTGTTATTATATTATTTTATACTCAGTTGTATCAACACACAAAAAACCTACTCACCAGGGTGAATGAGAAATTTTTGAATTTGAAAGTCTCAATATCTATATATACATCTATATTATATATATATATATTATTAAAAGAAAATCCCATGTACACATTGCAAACAAAAAACACAAAGTGTCAGTACTTTGCAAGCTAAAGAACTCAAAGTGTCACTACTTTTTTTTCCTAAATATATATACAGACATATGTAAAAGCAAAGAGCGGTTATATTTGACGATACTTTCATTTTTGTTTTCCTTCTTATTTTTGAAACCAGAATCTTTTCATGTTGATTATTATTTTAACATCAGCAAGAAAACGAAACCATGCAAAAACAAACAGAAAAAAAAAAAAAACCACATAAACACGATGCCACATTGTGGCAGCGAAAATTCGAGAGAACAAAGCGTTTCATTTATTTACTTTTTTTAATCTTCATTCCCAAAATCCATCCCAGCTATTACTTTTATTTTTAGTGCTTGTTTTTGCTGTTGCGCGATTCAACAAATATCAGATTCAAAAACTCGATAGATTCAAAGATATCAAGAATCCGTCTTTCGTTTGCGTGAGCATAAGTTGCATGTTCCTAATTATACCAGGTGAGATTAAAACAAAACCAGTTGGAAGATTAATCTATTCACCCAGTTACAGTCTATCTTCATGTCAGAAAGTAAACAGATTGGAAGTTCCTCAAAAACAGGATTTTCGAAATACTTGTCTCAAACCGTTGTCTTCATTTGCGTTTAGTAAAAGCTGTGGTGAGAAAACGATCAGATGATATGAATGATATAACTGACAACTATTTTTCTGTTTTCAAACGCAGATATTATACCATTGCCTGATACAACAAGGGAGTGGTCGAAAGTACCAAGCTACCAAATACAGAGGAGACTGTAGATTGATTAAATATCCGAGTGGGTTTTTGTTTATACTGTTTTTTTTCTGTTTAAAATACGTGGTAGTGCAAGCGCGCGCAATTAGAATAGCGAAATAGAGTTCTAGCCAACATTTCAGTATGTAGTTGAAGTAAAGATGTAGATTTGTCTACAAACGAAGCTGATAACGAAACATTATGAGAGGTAAATATCATTTCTTGAAAGTCACTGTACCGCAACAGCGTGATTTATACGATCGTGTTTTACTTGAAAGACGTATTGTAAGCGTGGCACAATTGCGAGCGTTGAGTTTAAGATGGATAGTAGATGGTGTTTACAAAAGGGCGCGTGTGCTTAATCAAGATCGATGTGTAACATGAACAACTGTGATTTTAGTATTGAAGCACAAGAAGAAGAAGAATACAAGACGAAAACAAGACCAAGAACAAGACCAAGAACAAGACCAAGAAGAGAACAAGAAAAAACTCCACTCACAAAATGCATACAGGTATAAGTATGGTATAATTTACAGCTTTGATAATTATTATCAATCCTTGTTTCACTCAGAGACCCAATCTGAATACGAAACAAGAACTGAATTAAAAATATAAAAAGAAAAAACTCCCTTCCCCCCGCCTCTCGTTTGGTGAATCTTTTTCATTATGACATGAAAAGATTCTCGCATGCTCATACTCAAGTGCACACATCCTTCATAATATAATCGCCTTGCGCATCGTAGCATATACTACTCGCGTTACTTTGATACTCATAAGGCGCGTCTGTCATGATGATGTCTCCTTGCCAGTCAACTGGGTGCCCATCATGCGTGAATCCTCTAATCTCCGGATTTTGGTACTGCACGTCGACGTCCATCATGTCTGGTTGCTGAAAGGATCGTGCTCTGTTATCAAAATTATACACCGATGACGTCCTTTTTGTACTCTCGGTACCCGAAGTATAACCCTTCTGTAGCCAAGGAGGTGGATTCCGGGCTATATGTAACGCATACTCCTCGTCGAAATTAGCAAACGGGTCAACGATATTACTCTGGTGCTGAGAGTTCCAAGCATTGACCTTAATGGGCGCCACATTATTATTTATGGCAAGCAACTCAGGATGTCGAGCAAAATAAATTTTCAACTCTTCATCAAAATTCGCATAAGGATCAACAGCTGGGTTATGCCAGCCAACTGCGTGTTCGCCGCGCGTGAATCCCGTGGTCCCCCAGTCTTGGAATTGCACGTCGACGTCCATCATCTCGGGTTCATGATAAAGCTGGACTTTGCTGCTATTCACATTAACCTTTGCAGATATCCCATTTGCAATCATAGTATTTGAAAAATGACCATTTTGCATGCAACGAGGTGGATTCTGAGCAGTATATAATTTACACTCCTCGTTAAAGTTAGCAAAAGGACGGACAACATCACTCTGCTGCTGGCAATCCATAGTATTGACCTTAAAAGTTGCTACATTTTCACTCATCGCAACACGATTGCGAGCAAAAAAAAGCTCCAGCTCTTCGTCAAAATTCGCAAATGGATCTGCAATTGGTTTATCTGCAGATTCCGGGACTTTTGATTTTTTCTTGCCTTTTGGTTTGCTCACATTCTTGGACTTCACCAACGGTTGCTCCAAATTTATAGGCGCAGCAGCAACAACAGTAGTAGTGGCAGTAGTAGCAGTAGTGGCAGTAGTAGCAGTAGTAGCAGCAGTAGTAGTAGTAGTAGCAGTAGCAGCAGTAGTAACAACAGCAGCAGTAGTAGTAGCAATAGAATTGGGTAGTGCATATATAGAAGAAATCAAGCAATCCAAATAGGTATCGAGCTGTGCATCCGCTGACGATTTTCCCAAATCGTGAGAAGGAATAACAGTATCTGGCAGTACTTGAACCGGCACTGGAACAGGCGAGAATTGAGAGAGAAAGGCTTCCGCAAGTTGCTGGGATGAAGAAGTTTCTGAATCGACCGCGCTGGAATTAAGCTGGCTTTCTGCAGGTGATTCCCCTAGATCGCAAGGTGGGGCGGTGGTAGCGGCATCTGGCGCTTGCTGGTTCTGTAAACGTACAGAATACGACCGAGACGGCAAAGAATCGTCAAGAGGCTGAGACGAAGAGGTCTGCGGTTCGGGAGTAGCGGCATCTGGCGCTGACTGATTCTGTAAACGTACAGAAGACAACCGAGACGACAAATCATCATCAAGAGGTTGAGATAAAGAGGTCTCTAGTTTAGGAGCAGCGGAATCTGGCGCTGAATGATCCTGCAGATATAAAGAAGACAACCGAAACAACAAATCATCATCAAGAGGTTGAGATGAAGATGCCTTCGGTTCAGGAGTAACGGCATCTGGCTCTGACTGATTCTGCAGACTTACAGAAGACAATAGAGACGACAAATCATCGTCAAAAGGCTGGGATGAAAAGGTCTCTGGTTCGGGAGCGGCGGCATCTAGCGCTGAATGGTTCTGCAGACATAAAGAAGACAATCGAAACAACAAATCATCATCAAGAGGTTGAGATGAAGATGCCTCTGGTTCAGGAGTAACGGTATCTGGCTCTGACTGATTCTGCAGACTTACAGAAGACAATAGAGACGACAAATCATCGTCAAAAGGCTGGGATGAAAAGGTCTCTGGTTCGGGAGCAGCGGCATCTAGCGCTGAATGGTTCTGCAGACATAAAGAAGACAATCGAGACGACAAATCATCGTCAAAAGGCTGGGATGAAGAGGTCTCTGGTTCAACCAAGTTGGTAATAGTCTGACATTCCGCAGGCGATTTCCCTAAATTGCAAGTCGGATCAGCGGCATCGGGCTCTGACTGGCTCTGTGAATGAACAATGAAAGATCGAGACAGTAGAGCATTCGCAAGTGGCAGAGCAGGCGGTGCAGTGTGTCCAAGCTCAACCTTTGGTACCGGTGAGTTGGGCAGAGTAATATCCGTCTTTGCTGAAGCCGGAGAAGAAAACGGTGAAAAATCAATTTCCGGCTCACTCTTTGAAGGAGATAAGACAGGACTCTCGATTTTTAAAGGCGTTGCTGGTGGTGGAGCGATTTCAAAAGGCAGGAAATCAGGGGCAAGCGACGGCTTCACAGAAGCTAGGGCAGACGTGCTCACGGATAGAGCTGCTGGAGCTGCGACTCGAGTAGGCATGACCTGCGGAGTTGCAGAGTCACCCTGTAAACTGGGTAAAGAAGGGACGGAAGACTGTGCAAAGTCAACTGTTAGAATTCCATTTCAAAATCGAAACGGGGGTTTTAAATTTGAGCTTACCTCTCCATGAGCCTCCTCCTCGCTTGGCTCTGTGTTGACTTTAGTCACGGTTGATTCGCGCAGAGAACCATGCGACAGAGGAGCGGGGGATAATGCTAAAGTACTAGTGTTCAACATTAAGCCAAATTTTCGAAGTGCAAGTGTGACTTCAAACACTTTAAAGACGGACGGGCGGAACAGGACCAGCTACAAATACGATGCAGTTAGTATATATCCAGTTAAAGCACAAAAAAAGAGCGTGCCTCGGTGCATGGCAGATAGACTTGCAGCGCTCTCTCGATAGGCGGTTTCAAAAATCGATCGAGGAGCGTATAATTGATCTCAAACTATTGATTAAACAGTAGTTAGCACTAGGAAAAGGTTTAGAAAAGCACAAAACTGACATGTGTGAAACGGTGCTTGGTATCGCTTGAATCCTCCTTCTTCAGCCAAGGCGATGGACGGTATAAAACAATCTATATAGTTAGTTAATGGACACCAAAATGTAAGAATAATGAACAGAAAACATACCTGAGTGCATGGTTGCACTACTGCTTCCGGCTTATTCACATTCTCCTCACTCTGCTCATCCTTGATCTCTTTCACTCTTCCTCTCCATTCTTCGATAACATTTCTAAAGCTCGCAGTGAATTTGCTGAATACCGTAATAACACAGCATACCAAACCGACGAGTAATCCCTGGCAAACAACAATGTAAACTTTGATCTGCAGCTTTCTAAAATATTGGGTCTGAAAAGCTGATGCACGATCACTCGCACTACCGCGCATGGTAGTGAATTGCATAGAAATACAAATTACCTCAATAATACGACGAGGCAATGGTGATACTAAGTCATTAGAGATTATACAGTGACCACTCTCGCTTCCAAGGGCAACTTGAGAGAGATATTGACGATATCCAACAAGGATCCAGCGATTGAGGTCGCGATAATTGATTTTTTGGAAACCTAGCATAGGAGACTGGATTAATATCGAGACTACCTCAATAATAATAAATTCGTTCTCCTCCTTAGACTCCGTGAAGCGTCTCGGCTGATATTCAATCAGTGCCATACGCGACTCTGGTTGAAGTTGACGCTGATAACGATCATAAAGAACCAAATCCTTGCAAGGCTCAGATACAAGCTGGCGCTGGTAAGGATCATACAGAACCAAATCCATATAGATCTCAGATTCAAGTTGGCGCTGGTAAGGATCGTAAAGTACGAGATCCGTAGGGATCTCAAATTCAAGTTGGCGCTGATAAGGATTGTAAACAACCAGATCCAAAGAGGCCTCGATTTCAAGTCGGCGCTGATAAGGATTGTAAAAAACCAGATCCAAAGAGGCCTCGATTTCAAGTTGGCGC
Organism: Myxozyma vanderwaltii; assembly: GCA_030556335.1. NCBI lineage: Eukaryota > Fungi > Ascomycota > Lipomycetes > Lipomycetales > Lipomycetaceae > Myxozyma > Myxozyma vanderwaltii. Next base: position 173,846 of record JAKTPV010000012.1, read on the forward strand.
TGAATAGGATTGTAAAGTACGAGATCCATGCAGGCTTCAAATTCAAGTTGGCGCTGATAAGGATCGTAAAGTACGAGATCCATGCAGGCCTCAGATTCAAGCTCATTCTGATAAGGATCGTAAAGTACGAGATCCATATGGGCCTCAGATTGAACTTGGCGCTGATGGGGCTCATAAAGAACCAAAGCCGTGCAGGGCTCATATTCAGGCTGACGCTGATAAAGAACCAGAACCATGCAACGTTCTGATTCAATCTCGTCGTTGAGCTCCTCCCCTCTCTCTGTCAAGGCCTGAACTGTAAGACTCTGAGTGGAGTGAGAAACGGTCTCAGCAGCCAGGGGAGATGCGGCGTGGTAAGTGTCGTCCGAATGCCAATCCCAGATTCCGGGGATGGAGCAAAGGTGGTGAAATCTTGCAGGCAAACCGGATTTGACTGACTCTGACATAGTGGGATCGATGGCAATAGTAGAATCCGTAGTAAGAGCGACGGACTGCGACTGGATTGAGACGGTAAGCTCGACCGAGAGACTTCCTGAGATTTCCTCTCCGGTATGACTAGCAAGCATCTCCGTCGCAATAAGCTGAGTGTTCTCCTGGACATCAGTAGCGTTGGCACCCGCCTCGTTGGCATTAATATCGGTGCTGTTGTTGCTGTTGTTGCTGGTGATGGCAGTGGTGAGCACCGTGTTGATGGTGTCGTTGGATCGCGAGCTGCCAGCAGACGCTCTCGATCTTGGAAACAAGAAAGAGGCAGCAGCAGCTACAAGAGTAGCGATACTCAACATTTTGTAAAATGTTACTGCTGTTTCAATAGTTTCCGCAGTTTTCAAGGTGCTTGTTGAAGTTTGTTGATGGTGGTGGTGTTGGTGGAGGTGGTGGTGGTGGGGAGAAAGGAGTGCGACAAGGACAATGGCCTCCATCACCAATTTCGATTTTGACCGGGCCCCGTCGTCAAGTTTAAATCTACGCATACTGCTATTACACACGCTACTTTCACTTGCCCTAGTCTATATTCAACTACAAATTATTGGAATTATTCGATTTGCGTAAACAGTTACTGCTATCATAGCGATTCGCTGGCTCAATCAGGTAAGTCGTAGTTCTTGACGCGTCGCCAGCGCGTCGCGTCGACCGCCTGTTTACGCAAAGTTGGGAGCGTGCTGCTCAATAAGCTGACAACACAATATATTATATCCAGTATATCAGAAATAAGCCAAATTATTTGTCAAGCCTTATACAGATCTACTTATAGCAGATAAATTGACAATATTATTTCTATTGATTGTAATTGTCTTGTATCTGATTACATAATGCAAAATACAGTGCGAGTTTTTAAATAATACACATATACCCTCGTTATAAAGTCCTAGTGTTTCAAGATCTCTTATTCCGTGTCGTGAATGTAATATCTATCTGGTTCTTGGCTTGAAAAGTATACCTATACTCTGTTTCTTGCGTTTCTGACGCTTCACCTTATAATGCTGATTGACAGAGTGGAGTTGGCACAAGAGGGTGGAGACAACAACAAGGAGTCTCCACACCTGAATCATTTGAACTGGAAGCTCATACTAATGCACTTATTAACCGTCACCCAAATGATGATGAACTGATCGCCGGATGGAGTTGAGCCCGAGAATTAGCTTCTGAAGGCCTACTGATGAAAGTAAACATACTAACTAGTATCATGGTTTGAAATAAGGACACACACACATAACAACACCAGCGGATGGCTCAACTTTAAGACTATGGAATTAGTATTAATGGTTTCATTTTGCTCTTCTCATACCTTACTTTTATAGTTGTTTTTTTATTATTTGTTTGTGATATGTATTTGTTTAGAATCAACTCACAGGGAGTTGTATATTTGCTAGGTGAATGTCATATCCTCGCGCATGCATGGCGTTAATGAATAAAAATAAGATCCTTGTGCCTGCTTGCTAGTGACTGCTGTGTTAATACATATGAATATGACTATTGCGTTCTGCTGCTTTATATCTTTATCTTTGTAAATAAAAATGATTGAAAGGTTCGATCAGGGAATATTGTATTGTTGAAATATGAGGATGCTCGTTTATCTAAGAGACGCTGGTAGATTTAAGGAGACATTTACTTTTACACATTATATAAGGATCATTAAATTTGGGCTGTATTTGGTAGACAGTTAAAATGAACTACGCGCAATCTGTTTGACGTCCTTGCTTATCCTCATTAGCCCCGATTGCCGAGTAGTGAAAATATAATATAGCAGCACATAACTTACAAAATTTGCTCGACATGAATGCTGTCATATGGATATTAAATCATATAGACCAACTCTTCCAGTTTGCAGGGCGACTCTGCAATTCCGCAGATCATGCCTACTCAAGTCGCAGCTCCATCCGTGAGCGCGTCCGCCCAAGCGTCTGTAAAGCCATCGCGTGCCCCTGAATTCCTGCCTGTTAAAATCACTCCATCACCAGCAACACCTTCAAAAATCGAAAGTCGTGTCTCATCTCATTCAGAGAGTGAGCCGGAAATTGATTTTTCACCATCTTCCTCTCCGGTTTCAGCGAATACGAACAACAATTTGACTACCTCACCGGAACCAAAGTTTCAGCTTGAACACACTGCATTTGCTGCTGTTGCAAATGCTCTACTGTCTCAGCCACTGCTCAGTCTCGCGATTTGAGGGAGTCGTTAGCAGAATACCAATCTAATACCGGCTTGATTGAACTAAAAATTGTGTCATTTCAGCAAATAGCGGAAACTTTTTTGTCTCAATTCTCGCCTGTTCCTAAGCAGATTCAAGTACCACCAGATACTACTATTCCGTCTCACGATTCGGGGAAATCGTCAGCGGAAGCACAGCTCATTACCAATTGGGTGATTCGGTTTCCTTTCCATCTTTATCTGCACTACTTACTAGTTACTGCTGCTGCGCTTATGAATTTGAGGCTATTGTTAGTAAAGTCTAAGAATGTCAGTAAATCAAAAGGCAAGGAAAGATCAAAAGTCCAAGAATTTGCAGATAAACCAATTGCGGATCCATTTGCAAACTTTGACAAAGAATTTGAAATCTATCTTGCTCAACATCCTGAATTATCAGCGATAAGTGAAAATGTGGCGCTTTTTAAAGGTCAATACTTGGAATTATCAGCATCAGAGTGATGTTGTGGATCTGTTCGCTAATTTCGACGAGGAGTATGAAATACATATCGCTCGTAATCCACCTCCTTGATTACAGAATAGTTATTATTCAGGTACTAAATTTGCAGAGGCGATGTCATCGGTGCTCAATGTGAATATCAAAGTTCGATTTTGTCAGCAACCTGAGGGACGTCGATGTGCGGTATCAAAACTGGGGAATAAAGGACTTCCACGCATGACGAACAAGCAGCTGCTTGGCAGGAAAAAGGTATCATGACAGACGCGCCCGGCGAGTACCAAGACATCGCAAACAGTATTCTCCGATGCGCGGCAATGTTAATATGAACGATCGGTCATTTGGGTATGAGCATGTGCATCTTCCTTACGATTGTGAAGGGTACGTCATAATGAGAGATTCATCACATAGACGGATGTTTTCTTATAAATATGATAACACCAATCCCGATGGGTCTGTATCTGTATTGGGAAAACAAGTAGGGGAATTGATTTCTGTTAATTCTGAGTATAGGACACAGTACCTTGCATTCATAGTTTCTTGTTGTCTATATTTTCCGCTCTTGTATTATTCACATTTGAATAATGAGTGAAATTAGGATTAATATAAATAACCGCAACTAGAGAATATACCATATTTGTACCCGTGCATTCTTCGAATGAGATCTCTTTCGTTTCCTCTCATTTTGGTTGGATTTTGATTTCCATGTTTAAATAGTGAATACTATCAGCATCAAAACTTTATATATACATTAATCATGTTTCCAAAGCCAGTATTTCCTACCAGGAATAAAACATTTACGGATCAGCTAGGTATCAAATCAAAAAGGCTGCAAACTCTGGTAATGATCGCACACCCTCATATATACTGATAAGCAAACTTGCCCTGCTTTCCTATCATAGGGTATTTGCGCAGTTTTTAATAACAAAGCATTTCTGAATAAAACTCCACTAGTGCAGTATATCGAAAATGAAGAGAGAATAAAAACTAGACATACGAACGCAACCAAAGAGAGGAATAAAATACCGAAAAAAATATCAAGATTACTGCATCGTTACTTTATCGTTACCGCGTATCATTGCTGTATCGTTACTGAGTTAAAAAAGATATATTTGTATAAGAAAAATGGGCGAGAGAGAAAGAGAGAGGCTGTCATATAGCGAGGCCGCGAAAGAGCTGCTGCAAGATGAGCCGGATAGGGGAAAAGAAAGAGAATATGTTATTGCCGGAGGCAGAATAAATGTGTTGAGAACATAAATTAAGCAGAAATGCTGAATAGTATAGTAAATAATTTTCTTGGCGAAAAAGAGGGAGCGAGAGAGCGCGAAAAAAAACAGAAATAAAAAAAAAACCGAAAAAACGGAAAATGAACGATGAACAATGAAAAACGATAAAAAAAAACCAGAAAGAACGAATACAAAAGTATACACGGCAAGAATAAAATTATAGAGTATATATAGAGCAAACCCCCTATTTTTCGTACTGTACACAGGTAAAATTTTTAGAAAGCGGATAAAAAACGTATACAGTAACAATAAAACAACTGAAACTAATAATGCAAAAGCAAAACCGAAGCGCATTCTGTTTCAAATCAAACAATATGTTCATGATCATGATTAAGCTATTGATTAACAAGAGAAGACTTTTAACAGGCGAGGACGCATATTATCATCCTATCATTCGTACATTACTGGTTCTGCGTATCGAAAACGAAAAGAAGCGTTATTTCATCAAAAAACCATTATAGTAAATCGTCAGCCTTAATTAGGGTAAGAAGCAAGGACTAGATAGAAATGACCAATTCAGTCTAATTTCTGTCCCGATCGTATCTGCTAGAAGATCGCGGATAGTCCTCATAACGGGGAGCATATCCTCTGTCGCGCTCCGAGTAGCGATCGCGATCGCGTTCTCTATCTCTGTAGCTATCGCGGTATCTATCTTCACGATCGCGGTCACGGTAACGATCGCTACGGTCACCACGGTCACGGTCGTAATAGTCACGACCACGATCGCGATCATCGTAACGATCTCCGCCGTAACGACGACGATCATCGTCGCGGCGGTATCTATCATCATAACGAGATCTTCGGGGAGGAGGTTCTGATTCGATTGTTAGCATGAGAGGGATTGTAAGCTAAAAACCTCAATAAATAGACAAACCTCTTCTGCGAGGACCATAGTACTTTCCGGGTGTAGGAGTACGAGGACGGCTACGACGTGCAAACTCAATGCTACAAGAGTCTAAATTAACCAAAATCCCGAAAATAGTTCACGAACGAAAGCAATAATAATACATACTTTAAAGATTTACCTTCAAGTTCATGCCCTTGAAGATTTTCACGAGCAAGTTCGGCTTGTTCTCCATTTTCAAATTTCACGAACCCGAATCCTCTTGATTCTCGTGAATGAGGATCAGTCATAATTTCACATTTCTCAACAGTTCCATATTTCGCGAAAAGCTCAGAGAGAACATCTTCAGTCACACGAGTTGCAATTCCTGTGACGAAAAGATTATCGCCTTTGTTTGGTTGCTCTTCTGGTTTACTCGACTCGCCACTACATAGCCATCATTGACGAGGTTAGATTGAATTGCATCTGCCAATAGCCATACGCCAACATACCGATATTCTTCAGCAGGAGCACGCTCATCAGCTCTCGTAGGCGAAGCGGATCGTCGATCACCATATCCCTGGTCTATAAATAATTACATTCCGTTAATATCAATCAAAACAAGATCACTACACAAATCAGCTCGCGCATCAATTGCTTCATCAAACTGCTTTCGCACTTCGCCGACCTTCACGATTGAACGCAACCCACACTCAAAAGTTATCTGCGGAATTCGTACCATAAGAATCGCGAGATCCGTTTTCGTAATCCATCCTTTAACTGATTGTTGATTCGTTGCTCTGATGAACGTCAAATCGGAAAAGATAAGGTGCGAAAAAAAAAGAGGCAAGTGGGAAGGGGGACAACAAACAGTACGCGCTCTCGAGTCGCGATGAAAGGGTCAAATTATTCGTACACATCGCCTATGTGACTAGATCACATTATGTGATTCGACGTGCAGAGTCCCGTGCAAAAAGCAAGAGTTTAACGAATAATGAATATTTCACGGCTACGGCAAATAGAATAAAATAGATGAAATGTTACGCAGTTTTATAACAATGATAATGGCCAAACATGCGCCAAGTGTAAAACAGCGCGAGGATAAAAAAAGGAAAATTTTGTTTGAGCGTAGTTACAAGAAATGAGCAAGCAACAAGCCAACACAGAAGCAAAAGCAAAAACATAAGTAATATTACTCCATTTTTAATCTCGATTTACGATCGTAGCTATATCTCTCGCTACCACATCTGCAATTCCCATTGCTTCTTGTAAAACTGCATTCCTGTTCCAATCAAGTCTTCGTCTATAAATTACGTCCATCACCGCAGAGTTTAGTTGTTCCAGTTGCTCAACTGTGAAACTCTCCGTGTCGCGCGCAAGCTTGTGATGAAATTCTTCTAATGCGAATTTATCAAGCGTATATGGCGGATGAGGAATATCAGGCTCAGGAAAGGGATCAGGCTCAGCAACGGGTACTATTGCAGTAGGAATAGTTGTTTCTGCAGCGACGGTACTATCAGCAGACTCGACATTGCCAATAGTAACAGGGTCCATGAAAGTCTTTTTAACAAGACCATTTTCCGGTGCGTCGTGATTCATTATAGTCGCAAGTGATACCTTAGTACCACTGTCATCAGGCTGCTTAACAGGTTCTGAGTCAGCATCTTGCATGGCAACATCAACTGTACTCGGTACGGTACTGGCTACCACAGAGCTATCACCATTCGCAACCAATTCAGGAACGACAGAGATTTGAGAGTGTTCAGCGGTAATGTTTGTAACTTCAGCACCTTCATCATCCGAAAACATATTCTCTATGTCTCTAGGTCGAGAAGGTGGTCTTGAGGCTTCTTCTTCAGCTCTTTTGGCAGCTTTGGCTTTTTCAGCTTTTTCTAATTCAAGCCTATGTTGTCGTTGAATTATTTCCATTTTTTCCTGTCGTCTTTTCTGCTTCTCCTTGTAAACTGCCGCTCTTTGAGTCTCGCGTTCAAGAACGCGTTCGCAGTCAAGCAAAAACTGAGCGTCACTTATTTCGTCTACAGAAACAAGAACATTGGCATACATCTCTGAAGCCTAATCATAACTAGTTAGTGTCACAACTTTAAAAATAAAAAAAAATTTCTTTTTAAATGTAACGTACCTTCAAAATTCTCTCACGGTCTCCACTAGTATTCGAATCCTGTAAAATAAACGAGATATCATTCAAAAACTGCTTCGGTGTACAATAATATCCATTCCATAAACGATCTTCAATGACATCTAAATCCATATTATGATATTTTCGTCCCGTACTCCGTTGAAGGATCATCTCATCATCTGTAATTGAGAATTCGTATAATGCATCTGGATCAAGCTGCGTTCCATCAAATAAAAATGCTAGATATTCATCATCCTAATCCAAAATTAGCAAATTTCACTCAACAATATATTTTAAAAATCCAACTCACAATAGGTGGCTTTCGAAATCGTTTATATCTGACTTTCAAAAGTTCCATTAATCCACTAAGCTTAATTTTTAAATAATTTTTTAAACGTTTATCTTTATCTTCCTGCGCTTTTAATTCTGCTTTTGAAAGAACCTTAGGTGGATCTGGAGGTGCTTTTGGCAAAATTTCAAGTTTTCTTCGTTTGCGATTTTCTTTGTCGGGATATTCTGATGGAGCATTTGAGATATGAGTTGAAACTGCTCTGAAAAATTCAAATCGTTCATCCTAATTTATAATGTCAGTCGAATCATCACAAGAATAAATAATGTGGCTATACTGACTTGAGTAGCTTTAGAAATTTCAATACGATTAGCTCTTGAAAACCCAAATAACGATTTTACTTCATGATCAAGATATTCAAAATCTCTCTCAACAATAGCCAAGAGTAAAATCTGCTCAACGGGTGATATTCCTCGGAGGAGTCCTTGAAAAGTAGTCCAGGCAGATGGACTTAAAGTTCGATACCATGCATCGATATTGGGAATGAAAATTACACTTGGAGTATGACGCTTGACTTCGACGAACAATTGGACAATAGCAGCTTCGACGGTCTTCATGAAACTGTTAATAGACCCCCTTTATGAATAAAGTAGTAAACACTCTGACTTACTCGCGTGGAATCCCCTAATAAAGTTGCTAAATCAAATGTTTGCACATGATAGCCTTCTAGATATTGCATTGCAGCTGCACCTAAATACTCTTGGCCCATTCCTTGAGGTCCAGCAATAAGCATCCTAGGCCTAAAAACTCTTGCCGATTCAAACTCTAAAAATAGTACCATGACATGGTTAGCTTCAATATCTCCGCAAATAACAGTTATACCAATCTTAAACGCACCCTGCATCATATTCTCACGAGCAAAACCAACTTCGGAGGTATCTTCTTCATACATAGCTTCTTCTGCAACTGATAACTTTTTCTGTCGAGGAATTGCATTATCTAGCGACTTTCTAATTTCTTCAAAAGTACGACTGAGTAATGGTTCAACTCGTTTAGGCATCGGAGAGGCATTTGAAGCTGTTGATCGTTGCGAAGACGGAATAATTTCTAAATAAAAGAAGTTAAAATTGCATGTACAGCAAACAAAGAACGACGGGAACTACAATACTTTTCAATGATAATGTAAAATCTCGAGGAGAGACAGTGATAGTAGACGGATCAATAATTAGTTTATCAGTGCTAGTATAAATCTGCGGATAACGGCGTTGAATAGCATTTAAAGCTGATTCAGTGCACAAAGCTCTAAGGTCAGCACCGCCATAACCTTTAGTCATTGTAGCAACCTCATTAATGAATTCAGGTTGAAGAGGTGGATTCCATTCTTTAGTTTGAATTTCAATAATTTTCTTGCGCCCTTCAATATTGGGTAACGGGAAGTAAAATTCTCGATCGAAACGACCAGGTCGTCGTAGTGCGGGATCAATGGAATCAGGTCTGTTTGTAGCTCCGATCACAATAACTTGACCTCGATTATCCATACCATCCATCAATGCTAAAAGTGTTGATACAATGGATGCATGAATCTGCTCCTGCTTTGAAGATCTTACTGGTGCGAGACCTATCAGCAAAAGTGTTAATTATTACAACCCACAAAGTAACAAAGCTGAAAACATACCATCAATTTCATCAAAAAAAATAATACTCGGCTGAGTATTTCTCGCTTCTTCGAATAAAAGTCTTAACTGACGTTCAGCTTCGCCCACCCACTTTGACAAAGCATCAGCACCTTTTCTCATATAAAAGGAAATTTTTCTTCCGTCGGTTGAACAACTAGCAGCAAGAGCTCTGGCAAGTAGCGTTTTACCCGTACCAGGAGGTCCGTGAAATAAAACACCTCTTGGAGGAGTAACTTTGAATCTTTGGAAAACTTCCGGGTAGAGTAAAGGTAAGGCGACCATTTCTTTAAGTTGGCGAATATGCTCATCGAGGCCTCCAACGGCACTGAAATCGATATTCATATCAACACCAAGAGGATCTGTATCCGACAAATTGTTTTTCTTCACAAGTCCCAGCGATGATGAAGGGTTTGTAACTTGTTCAAGATCGCCCAAGTTAGGAAGTTTGTTTGTCGCATTTTTTGCAGGACCATCGTCATCTGAGGAGTCTGAATCTGCAGCACCTCCAGCGGCTTGTAGACCAGTACCAGGACCACGCACTCCAAATAGAGACTTAACACCAGCACCACCGAATGGGCCAAAAGTTGAATACAGTCTTCGGCTGTTTGTATTTGTTCGTCTTCTCGACTCCGTAGGAGCAAACGAATCATCATAACCATCAGGAATAGGAGGAGCTAGAATTTGATAATTGACTTCTCTTCGAGCTCGTAAATTTTTGCGGCGATTTTGAGGAGGTGGGCTTAATTCAGCAAGTTCTCGCCGCAAAGATAATGAATCATCTTCATCACCGTCAGTCTCGCTTCGTTTTTGACCTCGAGTGGTAACCGAGCGAGTAACGCGACGAGAACTGCGTCGTCTACTTATGGTATCTGAAAAGTCTGAATCCTCAACAACAAATTGATTATTTATGCTAGCAGCTTCGGAAGATGAGTCTTCTTCATCCTCATTTTCGCTTTCTTCGATTTCAAATTCTTCGTCGTCTGGATTTCTTGATGAAGCACGCGTCGATTTACGTGCAGACGGTTGCGCCGCTTGTTGTAGTAATTGTTGACGAATTGAAGTTCCAGACAAGCGTCGTTCTGATTTTCCGGCAGTTGGAGATGAGGTTTGCTTATCCACCGATACTTGTCGACCATTTGTTGATCCGCGTCTGGCTGATCGTCTGGTATTATGCTCATCCTCACTTTCTTGTTTCCCGACATCTTGAATAGCTTCGTTCAACTCGTTTTGATCTGTAATAGATCCATTACCATTAGTGTTCTTGCGGAGCCGAAGTCTGACATGTAAACTTCTTCGTTGAGCATCATCGCCAAACTCTTCATCATTGTTTGCTGGACCACCAGCAGTGCTGTTTGCCTCTTCGACTTCAGATCCAGATTGCTCAGCCTCAGGCTCTTCATCAGAATCAGCCAGTTCGGCTTCAAACTCTTCATCATCAGATTCAGCGTAATTAACCCGCGGTCGTGATGTACGCGGACCGACAGCGAAATCATCTTCATCCTCATAACCACCGCCGCCTCCTCGAGAGTTCCTCGATGCTTTGCGGGATCGTTTCCGTTTACCTGCCATGGCAATTGAGGTGCAGGTGCTAAAATTGATAATGCTTTATAAGATTTATTCCTTCCTTGATGAAGTGCGAGGTACCCCTGGAATGGACCTGTTTCTATTTGCCACGAAGGTAAAGCAAATGCAGCAGCACAAAAGTCCTCCACACAACAGCCAGTCCCGAAGAAATACTCGAATTAGAAAACAAATATATAATCTGCCTTCAAAATCCGATAAGCCCCCCCAAAAAAAAAGAAGTAGAACGTAGCAATTCGCCTGACAAACTGATAAACTGGCCTGAAGATTGCTCCTTGCACTCGTTGGCGTCGAAAGGTGAAATTTAGAGTTTTTCTGTTCTACTTCTAAGTGGCTGCCGGTCGTCATCTTCCCCAGCAATATCACATTTCGCGCACGTCCTGTTCGTGCACAAAAGTCCACATGAACAGCGTAAATGCCCGAATTGACAGTATATGACAACGTAGACTTTATGATGTAATTTGCTTGATTTATCTATGATTTATCTACTGATGCGCAAACAATATAAGACCCCTCGAATAGGAGGAGAAAATTGGCCAAAAATTAAAGTAAACAAAGTTCTACTTTATTTTTCAGGGGTCTCATCTCGCGTCGGCACAGAAAATGTGGGTTTATTTTAGTGAATTTTTTTATTTATTTTCGTCCGAATGGGGGTGTTTATTTTTTTCGTGGATTCGGTCAAAATGCTGCTCGGGCTTCAAACAATTTTTGTTTGCTGTGGCGGGCTTAGTTATTATTCCCTTTTCCACGCTCTCAGCCCGCCGCATTGCTGAGACTGCATAACTGTCGCGCGGCTTATCCTCACTTGTGCAATTAACCTTGTGCAAATAACATATGTGGTTCATAAAATGACTTTAATGAAATACAAGAATGAATAAAAACTCCTAAAATACGACTCCAAAATATAAACAAATGCTGATGCTTTTTCTTCGCCGTGTAAGTCAGTGCGCTGCTATAGATAGCTCTTCCTCGCGCCTAACAATTAAAAATACAATATATACACAATTGCCCAACTATATAATTTTCCCTAAACTATTCGAGGATGGTCCAAGTTAGATACTATCACAATGGTCCAAATCTCGAAAACGTTCCAGCTGCTCTGAATTGCTCTGAAGGCATTCGACCTCTTTCCCGACTCCGTCGAAATTCGCCATGTTTATAGCTGCTTTCCTGCTTCAATATACTCAAAAATGAAATCGCTGGCACTGAGAATTCCAACTCTTTATGCTGAGTCATATCATCCCAATGAGATCCTAGATCATAAATAAAATGCTGTGCACTTTTGCTCTCCAACTCGTCAGCTAACGAACTCTTACTCACAAATGATGCTCCAAGTTCTCGAATCGTTCGATAGCCATTGTCAACAGCAGTTTGAATATCCATCATGCTATTTACTTCTGTGTTAGAGAAAAATCGACGAATCTCTGGTAACGACTCTAATCGGGCCCGGCATTGACGAACAGTATCTCGAACCGTTTGAGCCATCAGTTGCCCTTGTCTTCGAATACTCCATTTATACTGTAAATCAACAATAGGACGTAATGCAGACTGAATAAGATTCGAGTTAACTTGTATATTGATAAAAGTCCGCTGCGAAACTTGCGTTGCCTTGATATAGCTTGACCTTGCAAAGGCTGTTAACAATGGAGTAAGTCTTTGACGTCTTTGAATTTCTAAATTCTCCGATAATCGAAGTTCATGAGTACTTTGTCTCAATTGTGGAGACCTAGATACTGATGATAGCCTTGATACGGAATTAAGCCTCGTAAGCGCAACCTGACCATCCGTTTGATCGGCACTTAGAACCGCTGTATGTGTTAATTTCTGAAATTCTAAAAAATGAGTACTATGTCCTGCTACTATTGTCGGTCGCGATCTAGCTGATGGCCACAGCTTTTCAACATATCTTTTAATTTCAGATAATCCAACTCCTTTGTTCATGATGATAATCACGTTCGATCGAGCTCGTAACTGTTCTCTTAAAAGTCCTAATATCTGTAAATTAAGAGCAAGCGAACGAGAGCTAAGTACTAGATTTGGGATAGATCTAGTAAATTCTTTATCAAGAACGCTGACTGGAAATTTACTTGAATACTCTGCAACTTTTTCTCTTCTCTTGCCTTCTCCTTCTAGTGAACTTCTAATGACCAAAAGTCCAGTAGTGCTTTGCGAATTCTCAAACATGTCAATGGCATTTTTGGATTCTAAAAGAAGAGAAATTTGAGGTGAAGGTCTTACAATTGAATTTTTTAGGCAATTTATAAGCATAACACCAAGTGACATAATCCCAACATGAACTAGAAGATAAAAGGATTAAAATCAATTACAAAATCTCGCGCAAATGGTGATTTTGAAACATACCAATTTCAATACCATTTGTCCTTCGTTTCTTCTTCGACCATAATTTTGATTCTGCTGCCAAAAAGGCTTTTTTCAAAATATTACTTTGCTCAATTGATCTTCTCGTTTGCTCAACTGCTCGACGAACGCTTCCTATATTATAATGTCCTTTTCTCTTCCTATTATTAGCATATCGTTTCCATAGTATATGCCGTAAGTGGGTCCAGGACGATGCATCCTCCTCTTTCGGCGACAAGTGTTCCCCTGTAATTGAAGCTGAAGCGTCTGGTATTATCCTAGCTTTCGATTTTATCTTCAGCACCGTTCCCGGATATCGTAAATAGCCCGGTCCAGGTGAATGATATCCTCCAGTTCGTAAGCCTCTAAGTCGCGGCATTCTTCGACCAGCGGCCACCTACCGCCAGTGTCTTAAAATCAAAACACGATAGTATTGAAATTTCTCGCCCTCCACGCTGATAATACGTCCCCCAGTAGTTTGCCGAAATAATCTATCCAGAGAAAAAAAATCACTGCTCAATGCAACAGTATTCTTAAAAGTCATACGATATGAAAAAAAAATTTCCACTTCAACTTCTGACAAAAGTTCGACGCTATGTAGCGTCCGTACGTTACAAATTGATATATTTCGATAGCTGGAGGTAGGTGGGTTTAACTGAATTTTAGATATAAATTGTGATTTTTCGGATTGTGCGCGCTGACAGAAGAGATACTAACCCCTTATAAACGTACAGCTTACGTAAATTTTGTGGACCAATAGAAAGGCGGGTATTATGATTCAGTGCATTTAGTATATGCTGCTTCTTTGTGACGGAGTATTGCTGAAAACTGCAAAAAATTGAGATTATGATGTTCGTGAATGGATACAGTATTTCATTTAGAGCAGAAAGACTTCTTATATTTATGCGGCCGCCAGAAATTGGACATCCTGCAGCTTGCTGATCTAATTAGAACCAGTCAAGTGCAAAATGGCTACTAACTAATAGTTTTCAACCTTTTCGTACATAAGAAGTAATTTTAAAACTTGAATTTCAGAAATTAGACAGTGCATTAAGATTATGACTTCTAGTACATATAATTATTACATCTTCAACGGACAAAAATACGCACCAGCCAAAAACCTATAACCGAAAGCAACAAACGCCCGCCCCCAATATACCAAATCTCAATACAAATAAAATGCTAAACGAGCAGTGAAAATGACGAGCACTTTTATGTATTTGTAACAACTCCTGACCTATCTATGCAGTTTCCTTTGTCAGTCCCTTCTCGGTGTGGTCACCATGGTCGCCATTTTCGGTCGTAGAAGTTGACCCTGAAGGTTGCCTAGGGACAACTAAAGTTGGTTGATTTCTATATGGCTCGATAGGGATCCCATCAGTGTGAGTAGGAGCTGACCAGGCCATAAAATCGCGGCGGACTTCGACGTAATCATAGGCAAATTCACCAATCTGATCCTCATCCATTCCGCGCATCTCAGCGTCTTCGTCGGCGCGCAGCTTGAGTCCAGGAATTTTGTTCAGAGTAAAGCAGATGGCGCTGGTCATGACAAATACATAAGCGCAGCAAGCAACCACATAGGTAAATTGCTTGTAAAGAGGAGCCCAGTGATGGTTGATAAAGCCGCCTCTAGTTCCCATGTTTACGCCATCTAGGCCAATGACATAGTCCGCTGCGAAAAATGCGTTCCATAAAAGTCCAATAATTCCGGCGACACCGTGCTCAGCAAACAAATCGAGAGCATCGTCAATGTTAAGCAAATACTTAATTTTCGTGGACAAATTGCACACGACGCCCGCAATGATGCCAAGAGGAATAGAAGCCCAGAGAGGGATCATACCGGAAGCGGGAGTAGCAGCTACAAGTCCAGAAATGAAGCCGGAGCAGATGGCGACAGTGGACCATTTTCGTTCAAGGCGGTAATCCATAAGACACCAAGTAAGGGCGCCAAAAACGGCGGTGAGGTTGGAGTTCCAGGAAGCGTAGATTGCTCTGAGATTTGCACCAAAGGCAGAGCCACCGTTAAACCCGAGCCAACCAAACCAAAGGAGGATGGTTCCGAGAGTGACAAGGGAGACGTTGTGTGGGCGAAAGTTGAGGAGGAGTTTGTCGGACCGGCGGCCGAGAACGAAGGAATAGGCGAGGCCGCCAACGCCAGAGCCGATTTCGACGGGTCCTCCGCCGGCATAATCGAAAACACCCCACTTGGCAGCCCAGCCATTGGAGTTCCAGACCCAATAGGTGATAGGACAGTAGACGATGGTAGCCCAGATGAAGCAGAAAACCATAGCGGGAAGAAGACGACCGCGCTCGGCAACGCCGCCCATGATAATGGCGAGGGTCACGGCGCAGAACATGCTCTGATACATGGCAAAGAGCAGCTCAGGGACGAGGGGAGTGCCGGCTGGTGGGGCAGCGAGAACATTGTGCAGGCCGATTGCGCGCAGGTTGCCGATGTAGGCGTTGGTGGCCGTGGACGAGAAGGCAAGGGAATAGCCCCAGAAATACCACTGGAAGATGGCGACACTGCCGCCCATGAGGCAGGCCCAAATCATGGAGAGCGCCGATTTGCGACGCGCCAGACCAGAGTAGAGGAAGCCGAGGCCGGGAACCATGATAAAGACCATAGCTGTGCAGACGAGGACGTACGCGACGTCGCCAAAGTCGTAGTACACGTTGAGATCGTCTACGGCGGAGTCGCCGCCGGTCGCCAGGGTGGAGTTGAACTCGATTGGCATTGTGGTAGTGCTAGCGAGCGGAGTTGGCGAGGGGCGGTGGGGACGGGGAAGGGGAAGGGGGGTAGGAATAGGAAAAGGGGGAGGTTTGAGGGTGGTGATGGCGATGAAGGAGAGAAGTGCAGACGCATGACTTTTAAGCTGAGTGGAACCCGAGCAAACGGAAACCAAGACTGCCGAGCCTTGTTTTCGACGACGGGATTTCGAACGCACAGGCAGCGCCACTAAACCGCTTCGGGCTAGCGCACTTTGCATAAGGTTTAAAGGCCTATCGCGAGCAGACAAGAGCGACTCCTTTACGTGTGACTACAGCGAGAACGCGGATAGAGAAGGTGATAAAAGGAGTATAAAATACAGTAGAAATGCACACCAGAGCTTGTGGGTTGACGGTGCAGCTGTAAGAAGCGCGAAGCGGCTCTACTCATCTGGCTTCAAAGGCGCTGGCTGCTGCTTGGCGTCTCTCTTGCGTGCACACTATCTGCTTGCTCGCTACTACTGCTCCAATGAATCTGCTTCTTCGCTCCGCACTGCTACTCGGCCAATGCTGCTCGATTGTTGCTGCTGATGCCGCCATTTTCAACTGCTAGCGCTCAGCAGCACACTTCTCTTGCACATCAAGCGAGGACAGGCCGGTTTCCCCGCCACTGGGCGTTTGTGCTCTGTATTCTTTTGGAGCCTACTACACCGGCATACAAAGGTGCATACTTCCGTACTCTGAATACCATAACAACCTACATCCAAGCCGTGACGTGGGTGGCGTTCAACACGCGCACACGCAAATTTTTTCCCCGGGCGAACCGACATCAAGTTTCTTTTCGTTGTCGCGCGGCCAGCTTTCGCGTCTGCATAATCATTTTCATTTCGCGTGTCGCGCCGGTTTGGAAAGCAGACAGACTTAGTTGCGTGTTTATCGTAACATTGATAACGTCCTGGGCACTTGGTGATAGCGAGAGCCGCTGTTGCCGCGATCATCGCGCATTCAACTAAGTAGCTTTCGGACTTTGCTTTTGCATTTCTTCAGCGGACAGCGACCACTGGTTGCCACTTATCAAAGCACTTAAGCGCCAAAAGCATACTCGGCACCGTGAGCTGCCAGAGAGAGTAAGGAAGATAAGAACTCTGATTCTCTCTTCCCTCTTGCCTGACCACGCGACCCCCTCCTCCATCCACCCTATGCGTTGCTTGCGCCAAGTATCACCTCCACGGGAGCTCGCAAATCTTTCTCCTTTAATTCAATTACACTGCCTCTACTAATCTATAATTAAAAGCATTCGCCCTACCCAGTCGCGCTCCGTATCTCATGCAGGATAGGACTATGCTACATTTCATACCCTCCATGATTAACTGCTCTGAACCAATTCAGCGGTGAGACTTTCTCACAAAATAAAAGCCCTTACCCGCAGACACATGGCTCATAACCTGCTTGAGCATGTCAAATACCCGGTCAAGAATATTTAATTTGATAGTTATATTATCAATAAGTATTCATAAGCAGCATGCAAAGATTGTACAGCGTAGTCACTTGACTCTCAACAAAGATTTTGCATTAGCGTGCGAAAAAAATAATTTGCTCCTGCGAATCAGTACATACTGATTTCCTTGTTATTACAATCAGATACGGGATGACTCTAAACGTTTTTTTTTTTTGTAAATTTTTTTTTTGGCTATTTTTTTTCATTGATCAAAGTGTAACATTTTGTGCCGCTAAAAAATATTCTGTCCACCCGTGCTCAACGCAATGTAATCATTAACGAAGAAATGTCTAAAATCTTTACCAAGTAATCATTACGACTTCGTTTGCACCGCAGATATGTAGCACTATAAACTTTTGCATATTGGTCGAAGTGTTAATTTTTAGGCATATGAAAAACTTCCTTATCAGATCGAGGCGTCGCTCAATCCCTCACGAAGTCGCTTAGAGCTGTCTAATGTGTACTACCTACTCCCCCCCCCGTCTCCACTGTCCATTTGATTGAGCACTAAAGCAAGTGGCTTTTCCTTTACTATGATATCTGGCTACACCCTTTTTTGTGGGTAACGCGCTTCTTCGCTGTGGCCATTGCAGACTGCATTAGTGCGCCTCACCTAACTATCTTAAGTTTCCTTGGTATTTTGAGCCTTGCCTAAATGTTATTTTCTCACGTCAGCCTTCATTATTACTCCGAGCCTATCCTTTTTGGACAGACTAGCCACAAGTTACGCCACAGCAGAGTACATTTCCATAAATTTTAACATGACACTTTGCTCCCCTCATCCACCAAAGCCCAATTTTGATCTCCTAAACTAGTTTGTTTGGGTTACTGGGCCCCTATCAATTGAGAGCATTAGATGCAATACGGGAAGAGAGCGTAATATGGCAAGGATCAAAGAAGAAGCGACTGCTTTCGGACGTGTGATTTACCGATGAGGATGTATATCCTCCAGCTGAATCACAGTATTAGCTTGTTGCCGCTGCCAAACAATACGGTGACCGGACAGCCCATATGCAATTTGAATTGTGCAATTGCAAGGGCCCAAAAAATCCTGATTGCTTTTAGAGAGATTTGAATGTCCCTGCAATATCTTATTGAGTGCATACCCATGAGTATATGGCCTAACAGCAACAAACAGATGTATTACGCTTGAGCCTCGCTGCTGTGCAGTCGCTGTTTTAGTACCAGCATGCGGAGAACTCCAGAAAAGCTGCAGTAAGTCAATCACCTGCTAAAAGTCACTATGCGCTCCTCAAAGAAAGTATTGAAAAAATCGTGGCAACGCCCCACTCTACTGAGAACAATTAAACGAAATAGTTGCCTGTGGTAGATCCGAGCGGTAAGACTCTCTTTCCATATTACCCAGGTAACTTCACAATAATGCGTTGCAGCAGAAGGGCTACTTGCCTGATGATCCGAGTGTCTAATTGTAAATTCACTATCAACTTGGTTGGGCTGTCTAGAAGGGCAGCAAAGTGGGAAATCCTATTGTGGTACATCCCATTGTGGCGGGGCGTGATAGGTAACGAATTAAGTAGGCCCTTAATTGACTTCTCTTTTGCTTTGCCAACTCTGACTAGGAATTATGAGAGCTCAATTTTTTTCAACCCAAATAAATAAAGGATAGGTACAAATTTCATGGTAAAACATATGCTTTTGTATATCAGAAATACGGAGGGTTCAATTTCTCCCCTATTCACCGGTTTACCTTACGGCTAGAAGTTACTTTAAGGGCTTTTCGATTTTCGTTTTGTCTTTTTTATTTAGTCGAATTTGATTGCTTTGAAAACACATATCAGTGCGTTTTAACGTTTGATTTATAATGAGATTTTTCTATCGCAAAACTAGTATTTTTGTGCCTTGTATTGAATTGATAGCAATTTTGGTTTACGTAACTAATTATAAAGCAATTTAAAACTGAGATAACGGTCTCATCGGAGAAGCAGTTGCTATTAATCACTTGTGAAAGTTAAAGGTGGGCGTTCGTTTTTAACGGATGAGTGCATATAAATAAAGTTGGCGTTCGAAAGTGAACATTATCTATCAAATGCAAATTCAGTCACCACGAGACCATCGCAAAGAGTTCGCAGTGCCATTTTTCCTGACTGGATAAGTATTAAAATATAAATACTTCTAGATCTGGATTTGATAGCGGCCAAGATATATCGCAGATGGTGACATGCCGAAATGCTGTCAGTAATCAAAGGCTGAAGTTGCGATTGCTTGAGCGGAGCGAATAATTACGAGCCTCGATGCACAATTATCGAATCTATATTACTGTACATCTTCAAGTACCTTAACTGAGTATTACTGGACGAGCACTTGTCATACGTATTCTTGTTGCCGTACTTTCTAAGCGTGTCCTCCACGACAACCAACCCACAGTTTTACGGTGGGGCGCACGTGTCAATATACCTCAAAAATTTTCAGACTACGCACGGCTCAAGATCTTCAAGGGAGAGTTCTATTTTGGACTACATAGCACCTGAGTCCGAGCCCAGCTAATGACGCCACAGAGATTTCTATTCGGGTAAATCTGTATCAATCCCGTAATTGTAAACCAGCTGTATTTCACATCTCTGTTCGCCCGCTCGCAACAAATTTCCCTGCTTGCGTTTCATACTTGCGCATGCTCTTTGTTTTCAATATTTGCTGCTTTGACCTATGTTTGTGGATGATGACACACTGCTCGGATTCTTCGTCGGTATAAAATCGCAATCTAAATCCTCTTGATACAAGTTGGTGACTTCGGTATTCGGACTATACCAACTACGCATATTATATCTCCAACATATCTTAAATATAAGCTTGAACACTTTTGCCATATATTCAATTAGGGCTATCCACTAATTAGTGAGATATATTCTCTCTGCAAGTGTGCACCTGGGGGAAACTATCAACGCAAGTCACAGGCTACCACGGTCTCGGCATGGAACCTTCGGAGAGTAATATACACGAGAAACGCCGCGATAAATCCTCATTATGGACTCGATCACCATATTATAAATATATGCAAGCTATTCGCAGTTCGCCTCCCGAAATCTATAATCGTCATCTCTATCTATGTGTATTCGTTTTCGCATGTACAGGTATGCCGAAAGGATGGGATGAGGGAAGTTGTGCTTCGATTACGAAGTTACCGTCCTTCAACAAAGCCTTTGGAATTGATGTTGACAATGATCACGGCACGATATCAAATATCATTTCATTTGTTAATTTAGCTGCTGGAGTTGGCGCGGTTCTGTCTATGTTTCTTAATGATCGTATTGGTAGAATTTGGTGTTTGCGTCTGTACATGTGCATATACGCTACAGGATGTCTTGCTTCTACCTTTTCAAACGGAAATATTCATGCATTGTATTTTGGTCGGTTATGGGCTGGTTTGGGTATTGGTGCTGCTACTGTGATTGGACCCACGTGAGTATCACAGTTTTTACGTTGTACACTGCAATGATGGACTAAAGTTTTCCCTACAGGTATATTGTTGAAGTTGCACCTAATGCTACTCGAGGATTAATGACGCTTTGGTTCAACCTTTGGATGCTTTTATCTCAAATGACTGGAGTATTTGTGGTATATGGAGTTAGGATCCATTTAGCACATTCGCATATTCAATACCAAACTCCATTTTTCGTTCAAATATTTGTACCTTCAATTTCGGTAATTCTTTCATTCTTTGTCACTGAAAGTCCTCGATGGCTCTCTCTTTGTGAGAGGAAAGAAGAAAGCTTGATAGCACTTCACAAAATTAGAAAATTACCTCTAGATCACCCTTTTCTTATTGCCGAGTACGATGAAATCAGAAACCAAATCGAACAAGATTATGTCAATCACGGAAAAATATCACTAGCTAAACAGTTACATGAGATTTTCAGTATCCCGTCAAATTTTCGTCGCTTAAGACTATCTTTTATGGCGTATTTCCTGGCTCAGTGGTCTGGTGCCAACGGAATCACAAATTATCTTCCTACAATCTTTGGATTAATTGGAGTTCAAGGAGATACTAAAACTATATATTCAACAGGCCTTTATGCCTTTACGAAGCTCATGGCTACACTCATCGTCTCATTATTTTTCACCGATATAGTTGGACGGCGAAAGTCATTATTAATTGGCGTTACTATTCAAATGTGCTGTCAGTACTATCTTGGAGGTTATTTGAGATACTATCGTGCTAGTTTTGAAGACGTTCCTGTTGGAGCAAGTCGAGCCGCTATTGGTGCCATTTTTATTCACGCTTTTGGTTGGTCTGTGGGATTATACTCTTTACCATATATTTTTGGATCAGAATTATATCCAAGTCGTGTTCGTGCTTTGGGCGGATCACTTTCGCAAGGATTTCATTGGCTTTTCTATTTCGCAATTACGAAAGCTACTCCTGGACTGTTGAATGGAATGGACGTTTGGGGAACTTTTATCTTTTGGGGCACATGGTGTGCTATCGCTTGGGTATATGGGTTTATAATGGTACCTGAGACTAGAGGGAGAAGTTTGGAAAGTATGAATGGTTTGTTTTCATATAAATGGTACGAAATTCGCAAGCATGCATATCCAACTTTGGAAGAACTTTCGCCTCAACCATGTAACGCATATGATCAGGGTCGTATAAGTTTAAATGACCAAGAATCTACTGGGAAGACTATAGCTGATAGCGGTTTAGAGAGACGAAAGACGTGTGGACAGTCTGTTGATTCATCTTCCGGTGATATGTTTCGTGAATAGTATGAGTTTTATGTAACTTTTTTACGTTACTCTTTTTGACCTTTTTATATATTATTTTATTTTGCTTTGCTTGCATTTTTTTTTCCGGTTTCTGGATTCGGGGGGGTTTTCTCAGTTGTTTTCTTTATTCTTTTTGCATTTTCCTGTTTCCGGATTCGAGTTTTTTCAATATCATGTAATATATGTGTTCTTCGCTTTGCTTTGGTGCTTTGCTATTTAGTTTGGATATGGGTTGGCATGAATATATGGGAGTTTTTTTTTTTTTTTTAGGTGATGGAAGAAGTCTATGTGTTTCAAGTTGTAATTCATTTAATTAATAATACGCTGTTTTGTAAGTAGTTTTGTTATGCATTTGTCCAAAATAAAAAAAAATATATATATGAGGTTTGCCTAACCACATAACAACCAATCAATATATCCATAAAAATAAGTAGTAGACAATTGCAAAATCATGAGATTATCTATGATCAATATTAAACAATTACAAAAAAAGAGGTAGAAAAATGACTAAAACGCTAAGTAATAGATCTATGCTGTATTAAACAATCCTAGTAAGATTAGAAACTACTAATGAGTAGTAATAATCATTCCGTTGTATAAAATCTATATGAAAGTGCAATGTAAAGACGAGAAAAAAAAAACAAAAAGAAACGATTAAAAGCAAGTATAAAGATCAGAACAGAACGAGAGTAAACCAAAAATAACAAAACAAAACAATAGAAAATTCAAAACCAAAGCTAGCGAATAATAAAAAAAAAAGGACAATACACAATAGATGAAATTTTATAGAGCCTTCTTATCAGTAAACTCACCTCCGTTGATAATTCCGTTTTCAGCTTCTGAGCTAGATGAGCTACTAGTACTTATTTGCTTTGATATAGCACTACCTTCGGAAGACTCCAGAGCCGCAACAGGTGAGATTCCATCTTCAGCGGACATAACTAGTGCGTTTTTCTCATTGAGATCAGCCACATTGGCGTCTTGATCATCATTTTGGATTTGCCTTTCAGCGGCAAGAGCTGCTTCCATATCCTTCTTTTGTTGCGCTTCTGCCTGTACCCATTTCTTTAATAGAGGGACGAGAAGTTGAGCAACGAGAATTTGTTCTCCTTGGTAAAGTACAAGTGCAATTGAAACTAAACCAATTTTATCAGGGTAACCATTATACTGCGCGTTAATCAAAGGAACTCCGAGAGCGACAGTCTTTGCGGCTCCACAAAAGCAGATAGCGACGGTATCTGGTCTAGAAAAGTGGTACTTGGGAGGAAGAAAAGGGAAGCGAGCTAATAACAAGCAAATGACGGTATAGAAAATATAAAGTCCAACATTGAGGAAGCAAATCATGATAATTGAAGCATGAGAAACTTCCTCGAAAGCACCAGTAGCAAAGGAGTTACTGAACGAAGACCAAATAAGAAGCAGTAAACAGAAAGTTCCGACTTTAGCTAATCTAAAAGTAGCTAAGGCCCACTTTGTCCGTGCGGGGAAGAAGTACTGGATAACTTGACCAACAAATAAAGGTACAAAAAGAGATAAACCAAGCTGTTTCATGACTTTTCGGTAAAGTTCCGTTAAGCTCACATCTTCGGTAGGATTACCATATTGGAAACCAGTGTGCTTAGACATGAACATCTGCGCAAGAGCAGGACTAACAAATGCTCCTAGAATATTTCCAACAGAGACCTCAACAAGTGATAATGACTCGTTGCCTTTAGCATTACGAGTCATGACGACATTTGAGGAAACTGTGGTGGGTGTACATCCAGTGATGATCATACCGATAAGGATCCATCTATTGATATTTGGGTTATGGGCAGCGCGAATAGCAGATGCAAATGCAAATGCAATAGCTGGGGTGATTAAAAATGAAGTGACTTTAAACACAATTAGCAAACCACATTGATAAAAAATAATACAATCTCTCGTAAGAGAAGAGGAGGGGGGAATAGCTTACTTTGAGTAACCAAATGTGCCTGCCAATGTCCTGCCTCCTGAACAAGTTTTGCTCTAGGAATATTCATTCCAGAAATGACGAAGATAATAGCGACAGCAATATATTCAATAGTAATATCAGCGCGAATATGACCATGATTTTTCGCCACATTGGGGAACTTATAAGCTAATGCAACAACAACACCCATTCCAATTACAAACCATTGACTGATTAAATAGTCGACAATGGACAATAGGCGGCGTAGCCATAATGGTCGTTCAGCCTTCTCAGCCATAGATGATACTGAGAGATGGGTTTTTTTTACCTTTGTCTTTTAATTCAACGAATGAATTTGACTGGAAAGCAGCAAAGAGCAAAAAGATATCGCACGAGGACGCGATTCTTTTCCACAAAAAAAAAAAGCTGGGTGCGGGTGTAAAAGTTAGTTGGATATAGAGCTGATAAGCACTGCCACAGGAACGCCCCCTCGGAGACTTTAAGCGGGCGTTGTGCTAGAACAACCGCGAGAGCAGAATAATCACGAGGTTATATCATACCGAGCAAAGATTAGTACTGGAGGATAACAAAAGAGGAATAAGAGTATTTAGAGATGAAATTGGTGTAGTTTGGCTAAGAGCGGCCGAAAAGCTTTTTCCAGAGTGCGTGCGGGCGACTTTGACCGCCGCCGGCAGATGCTACCGAAAACAAGAACGAGTTCATCTCCTCGCGCACGCTACTCGGCTGTTATTGGGTGCTTTGAGATTGGCTTTAAGCAGCAGTAACATGTTTTTGCAGTCTTCAGTACATATACCGTGACATGGTGCTAGCAATACCTCTATAAATCTCTTAAACACACCTTCCTTCTGGCTAACAATGGGCAGCCTAATAATCCTTTGTGGCGCGCCCTGTTCAGTAGTGCGGCTGCGTTCGCCGGAGATGAGCTGGCCGGCTAATGATTTCACGTGATCTACTCACTGTGTTCCCATTATCAAACTTTGGGAAAGTGTTTATTAATGCCCTTTTTCAGTGCTGAAACTTGCGGATCAGTCGCAGCCAGCACAGGACAGCAAATGTAAGCAAAATAGGAATGATTAGAGCTTATTTGGCGGTAGTCTTGGTATTTCATGGTTTATCGTAGCAGTGGTTACTTGCTATCGCTTATCAATATTGCCATTAATTAAGAAACAAGCTGGTTTAACTCCAAACTATTGGTAACTCGAACACTATCTCGACAATGGCCGAGTTTCTGCCCCGCGGTGTAATAAACTGCTTAACTTTATAGACTGCTGTGGAAGAAATAAGAAAGATCCACCTTTTTTCCGCGGTCTCTAATCTATGCTCAACTTTGGTCTTGCTACGATGGAGTCCTTCCGGTTTTCCCCGCACTTTCCCCGAAACAAGTCCCGCGCATAAGTCATATAACCTTCATTCCAGTCCATTGTTATTGTTCGCGGCTCGGTAATCTGCCATCAAAATCTATGAATAGTGAGCTATTTTTTTTTTTGTCAACTGTGATGGCTATTGTTCTGTCTTATTGTAGGTTTCTGTGGCTTATTAATATTAATGGCTCTAAATACCATGAAAAGCATCAGTAATGACGTGTGTATACCCGCCTTAATGAAACTCGTTCGTATATGTCAGATTAAACCTATACCGCTACTCGCTGGTCATACCTTACTAGAGCTGCAAAAATAAAATTACGATAGTATGTAACTGTTTTACAGTGAATTTATCGGCATTGTTTCTTGTATCCTTCCTGCTTTCTCGAATGCTGCCTTCGTGCGATATTTATGCAAGATCACTCTGTCCTACGAGAATCACAGAACTTTTTTATTGTAAGCTTGTCGTTCATTGCAAGCAGCAGAAGTAAGACGATCAAACTCCACTCCGCAATCATTTCCAAGTCCTGACCTTAAAAATAATCAATGAGAGTGAATAAAGCAATATGCCTAAAATCAGTCTCAAAGAAGATAATACTGATAAGCAAATTATTCGGTGAAGCGTAATCAGAAGCATAAAAACCCTTTAGTATTTCTTGCTGTGACTTGACTTTGGTACGTATTTATGTACGCCGCTGTGCTTGCCTGGTCTTTGTTTCTGTGGTTTCTTTCAGCACATGCCATTCTACTGCCATAAACATGGTGGATCCGTTTAATAAGTATAGTATGTATTTAAATCTTAATGCGATGATTTTTTTGTTGTTTCGAACTTAGAGAGAAGTTTAAGCATACAAAAGTGATTCTAGCTATTGCCTTCGTTCCAGCCTATGCCTATATGTACTTATACCTTTAATCATTTCTATGATTTTCATGCAATAGTCACAATACACACTTATGATACACAAATTTTACAAAACTACATATCGACAATCGTTTATATTACCAGTATCCATAATACCATCAATAAATAAATAAAAAATAAAAATATATACTTTATAGCCTTATAAGTGCGAGCCAACTATAGCGCTCGCATCTTGGAAAAGTGAAGTATCTGAAGGTTTTTGTCTTTTTCGCAGAACATTCTCAATAAATGCTTCACCAGCCTTGTAAGATGAGCGAACAAGCGGACCACTTGCGCAGTACAGGAATCCAAGTTCAAGTGCTCTCAGACGCCATTTTTCGAATGACTCTGGTGTGACGTATTCGTGAACTTTCATGTGGCGTTTAGTTGGCTATATGAGGAATTTATTGTTAGTTCCACGTTCAAGCATAAAGGGTCAATAAAAAAATATTTCAAGGCTTACCCTCATGTATTGTCCAAAAGTGACTATGTCCACATCAACCTTTCGTAGCTCCTTTAGTGTTGCTTCAATTTGCTCATCAGTCTCTCCAAGTCCAAGCATGATACTTGTTTTAGTAATAAGACCTTCCTTCGACTGTTTGGCTTTCTCTAGAACCTTCAAACTCTGTCTAAATGTAGCGCGACGATCACGAACGAATGGAGTCAATTCTTCCACAGTCTCAACATTATGAGCATAGACATCGAGTCCAGAGTTAGCCATAACTGCAACCATGTCTAAATCTCCCTGGAAATCACCAGTCAAAGCTTCGACCAAAATATGCGATGCTTTCTGTTTAATTTTAATCACGGTCTCTGCAAAATGATGAGCGCCACCGTCAACTAAATCATCTCGGTCGACAGTCGTTAAAACGACATATCCTAATCCCCATTGTGCAATTGCCGCCGCGGTATTTTCGGGTTCATGTGGATCAAGTGGAGCAGGATTGCGGTTTGTCTTCACGCTGCAGAATCGGCAACCACGAGTGCAGGTATCACCCATAAGCATGACTGTGGCTGTAGCTTGTGATTTATCGCTTCCACCCCAACATTCACCGATATTAGGACATCTGGCTTCTTCGCAAACTGTCAAGCAAAAAGTTAGTAAATCAAACCTCATAAATTCAAGATTGAGAAAATGGTGATTTGAATACCAGTATGTAGATTAAGACCTCGTAAATCTTCTTTAATCTTAGTGTAATTTGTACCCTTAGGGATATCAGTTTTTAGCCATCCTGGTAATCTAACCACTTCTTTCTTTTTAACTTGATCCGGTGATATGATATCTTCTCTCACAGTTCCCTGGCGTAAAAAGTCATCAAAAGATGGTCCGGAGTTTAAAACATCAGAAAATCTAGTTGTTCTACGACGTTTTGTTGCTGCTGTGCTTAACTCTGAATTGCTTGTCTGTGTATCTGATGTGCTAGTTATAGGTTGAGCATCAGACGCAATAGCAGAGTATGTTCGATTAATAGCTTTTGATAAAACTGAAGTTGTTGGTCGTAGCAGGCTCGTGCAGCTCATCGAGCTTTGAGCAGTCCTTAAAGAAAGCATCATGTAAGTGTGTTTTCTGTTTTCTGTATTTCTTTTATCTGAACCGCAAGTATCAAAGAGTTGATTGAGCTTAAGCCAAAGGACTTGCGTTGCTATATGCTGATTAATGATATATCGATTCCGCGGATACCGAACAACTTTGACCTCTTCGTTTGGTTTTCTCGTTTGATCTATTTTTTTCACCTCTTGTTGAACACCCCTTTAAACCAGTACTCTTCTATAATCCCAGAATTACAAAAAATAGAAGAAACCCAAGAATAAGAGGATTCAACGCCAATAATTGCAATAAGAGAAAAGAAAAAAGGGAAAGCAGTCATCCAAGAGAGAACTCCCAAGTTTGGATTTTGCTCAAACTAATATACACGCCGACGCCGCGCGCGACCTTTTTAGACAGCTATCCGGTGGGAGGTTTCTAACTTTTGCCCATAATAAGAACTTACATAGTTTAAAATGTAGTTGCCGTATTTTGGAAGCAGTAACACTGCTTTGCCCCACTCTATGTATTTTAACTGTTGAAGCTTTAATTAGATTGTTGTTTTATGATATAAGGGGTTATATACGCTGCGTTTTTGAGATTTATGTTGATGGCGAACTACGCGGTAGTGTATTTTTTTTGTAGTTGTGCACCTATCTACGCAGCTGAAGATGTAATACATGTTCTTCTACAAGATGGCGTACTAATTATAAATATTCAGTTCATTTTCTGTAAATTCTGTCACTGTAAATTGAAGCATGACGCGTTGAGGAATCTGTAGCATTTAAATTGATATACGCGTTACAGTTTCAAATGACGCGTGTGTCTAGACATTCATCCGGCGTGTAGCGAATTTGTAAATTGACTGGTACGAATACTTTTTGCCACGACTTATAGAATATTTGGGAATAAAGTAGAATTAATCGCCATTAAACAATACCCGAAAGAATCCGACAATTTTCTGCATTCTAATTCATTTGGAATTATTTACTTGCGGATCGAAATACCAATATCCAGACCGTATCTGAACAATACTTGCAAGCCATGTCTTCAGAAGTAGAAACTCGTCTTACAACTAGTTCAATCAACGAAGAGCTTCATTTAACAGTTTTAAACGCTGCTTTTAGATTTCTCAAACAATCAGAAGATCGAATCAAGCAGAAATTTCAATTTAAATTCCAAACTGATTATCAATTACATATCGTTGAAACAAGTAAAATAGATTCAACTAGAATTGATCTTATTAAGCAATTTGTTGCTTCCTCTGGAGATGTTTATAGTGCTAAAGTGTTAGATTCAATCATATCAGTATATGGTCGAATGTCTTTGTTGGCCGTTAAAATTGATCCTTATCAACATCTTCAATTTAATTCAAATATCGAAGATGATGAATCAGAATCCTCAAATATTCTTCCAATTGAAATCAGTCGTCCGTATAATCCATACTTGCTTTATAAATTGGCTTTAATACCTGTAATTGAATCAGCAAGGATGATGCCTGGTATGGAACACTATCATAAAGACTTCACTCCTTGGATCGCAGCTGCTACATCTGCTGCTCTTTGGAGAACTGAATCTGATGAAGTTAAACAAGTCTTTGTCAAGTTGGCTGAGATTGAAAAAGATACCTATAACCAATCTTTCCCTAATCATCTATATTATTAAGATGTGTTTTCGAGAAAGACCGATTTACTAAATTCGTGAATACCCTCCCTTCTGTCTCTTCTCTCAAAATTGGCGCGCTGGATGGAATAATCGTATTAGCTATATAATTAGAAACTGAAATAAGCTCTGTGTTTCATAAAAATTCAGAAATAAAATTAATCAAATGTTATAACCAGGTATGTACGTTTTATACTCCACTTGTATGCACGCAGACAACAGCAACAAAACAAAAAAAAAAACCACAATTTCATAAAGCAGAGATGATAGCATAATTCAATTGTAGAATTGATATCTTATTAACTTCCTCCAAACCTCACGTTCCCAACTCAATAGTTTAAACTAAAAGATCATCTCCAGGAAGTGCATCAAAGTCTTCTTCAGGATTATGAAGTCTTTGTGGAATTGCACTTGTTCCCATAGAAATATCCCAAAGTTTATAATAATCAACAGCTTTCCCACGAATTTTTCCCATTCCTCCAGTTCCTTCCACATCCACTGGTCTTTGTGTGAAAACGTTCTCATTAACGCTCCAGAAATCTCTACAGTTGTTGACAAGACCATTATCAAATGGATTAGTGTGATTTGATATTGAGCTTCGAGTACGGTTTTCTCTGTGCTGACCAGATGCTGAAGCAGAAAATAGATTAAGTGCAGACGATCCGGCCAAAAAATCACCAACTATAGAAATACATTGTGTAATTCCTAATAGCTTACAACAGAATGTAAATGGGTTTCTATGATTATGATGGTCATGCGTAAATGCCCCTGGTTTATCAATCGCAAAAGGATCCGCAAGACCAGATGGAACAGGTTCATCATCGCCATTACCACCCATCCAGCCATATCGATGTAAGTTATATGCTTCATTTGTAGTTAAAGCACGACAAACTTGGTAGTATTGAACAACAGTTAAAATCGTAACCCATGTTAATTGTAATGCGGCCCATATCGAAACGACAAAAGTAGCTGGATCGTAGCTGATATATGCGCATAACTCGTCCTTGACTATTGTGCACTTGTAATCATCATCGTCGTAATCAGCTTCGGAAAGATCTAGGCAAATATACGTTAAAGCCTGCAAAAATAAAAAACAAAATGTCAACTAAATAACAGCCACTTACAATGATGAGCCAAATATAAAAGGATAAAGATGCTAGTTTCTAAAAACAAGACGTAAAGAAGAAATGGTCGATGGTTTCGAACCGCGACGCAATTACTGATCCACGGACAATGACTAAAATAAATGTCGATTAGCATAAACCACTTTAAAATCATTTAAAACAACATACGACATACTGATCAAGACGTGCAACGCATCGTTCACATATCCGGCAATGTTTACTTCGCAGGGGCCTTCTCGTAAAACAGTAGATACAAAAATGCCTTGAATCATATTCTCCGATAGCAAGCAATTCATCAATAATCTCTCGTTGCTCAGCAATGCCAGCTGGTCTTGGAATAAATCCAGGATCCATAAGCATACTCTTGACAAAGAAAAACATCGATAATCCAAAGATTATGAAAAATAGCAAATTTGCAAAGGGTGCACTACCGGCTGTACCCGGAAGAATAAAAAATAACCAACGACATGTAACTAAAAATGCGGACCCGGAAAAAATTCCTGCAAGATAGGGCTGCATAAAAGGCCTTAGTATCGATAGATTAGGCTTTTAAGAGTTAGTTTGAAACTTACAGTTTTATGTAATTGTACACCACCCGGACTATTCTTTTCAACGATTTTCACGAGGGTCGTATGTGTGCCCCAAACCCATAAAACACTTAGAGCAATAGCCACGAAAGCGTTTATAAAAGCCAAAATCTCCATAGTGATCCACAACACGAGCCAAGGCCAAAAGAACACAAGTCTTCGTAACATATACTGAGATATCCTTTTTGGAATAAGCGCACCCGCAGGATTACGACCAGCCTTTTTTAATGCGTGAAGCCAAACTGGATAACACATCATTTCTTTAGCAATAGTAGCAGGTGTCTTGCCATCTGCAGTTTCCTCATTTACATTCGAACCTTCTTCAATTAAACGCTTCATTGAAGACATGTTTCCTCTGACAACTGCCCAGTGTAGTGGTGTAAATCCAGTGTCATCTTTTAACTTGACATCAGCTCCCCAGCGTAGTAAAACATCGACACTTAGCGGATCGCCCTGGTACGCTGCCCAATGAAGTGGTGTCCGTTTCTGAGGATCAACATAATCAACTGGCATACCCTGATGTAGCAGATAAACAATCAACATAATGTTCGACGAGTGAACAGCGATATGTAACGCATTAAATCCTTGGGCATCAGTTCGTAACGGATCCGCTCCTCGTTGAATGAGCAAATACGCCATATCTGATAATCCAACTCTGCAAGCCCACAACAAAGGTGTCGCCATTAATTCTCCTCCTTTTCGATCTACTTCTGCGCCATGATCAAGCAAATAAACTGCTGAATCATGTGCATTATTAATTGCAGCCCAATGTAGCGCGGTCGTTCCATCGATTGTACTAGTTTCCACGGAAAATTCACCAGAATCAAGTAATCGTGCTATCTCTTCGACATCATTCCGCTGTGCCGCCTTCACTAATTCATTATGCTCTTCTGCACAAAAAAGTTAGTAAATCAGAATCTGAGCTGAATGAGCGCAAAATAAGCCGATCAAAAATCAACATACCATTTTCTGGTTCACTACCTTGCCCAGTATTTTCATGATTCCCAGTATTTGCATTCGTAACTTGAGTTTCAACTCCAGATTTCCGGCCAGCTGCAGCCATATTCTGTAACTCCGTAGTCGGCTGCAACGACTCTGGATCAGGTAATGAAGTCATCTCTTGTTTCTAGTTTTTTGTAATAACACGCAACAAGCACCGATCGGGGCAGGCCGGAAGATTTGTACCTTTGATTACCAACAATAAAATTTGAATTATTGCAAAACAAATCACTTATACACTCAGAATTTTACCAAAGAAAGAAAAAAAGATCAAAAAATAAGTCAATTAAACTAATTAGTATCTCCACACAGAATCAACTTTTGAAACTCGGTTTAGTGCTAACCTGGATTGGTGGGATTACTGATAATGAGCTTCTCCTTCAGCGCGGCGCAGGTCTTTAACGCGTGTTCTGACATATTAAGTTTCACTTTTGACATCCACTGCAAGGTTCCAAAATCAGCTTACATAATAATGTACATAAGCATGCAAATTGGCATTCAGTTAGAGATACTTAGTACCATTTGTATTTCGTTCTATTCTTTACGCAATAACTTCAATTGTTTCTTTTTGCTCGTAAAAATGAAAATGAAACTGCATTCCCAATCAGGGCTCCAGCCTTAGTAACTCAAAACACGCCTCTTCTACAGCAACGACATATAGCTCTGCATTTAATATTGCCAAATTCAAGACTTACAGGTACTTGTTAAAACACACTCCATTCCGATACACGAAACTGTATAGAAAGTTTCAGTATTTAGGCATGCAGCTACATATTCAATAGTCCAGACATGTAAATGTACAAAACTGTACAAGCAGCTCTAGTAGTCATACACACAGCTACCTCCTCAATAATCCATACTTTTAGACAGACAAAACTCCATAAAACAATTCCGGTAGTCGTGCACTCAGCTACTTAATCAACAGCCTTCTTCGATAGTCCCGAAATATCATGGAGAACGAGACTAGAGTGCTGATATGCAGGCGAACTCACTAATTGTGATCGCGAGAGGTAGAGAGTGAAATGAGCATAGAGTATGTGCCTAAAAGGTCAAGTAAAAGCCAAACAACTCTTCTTATGATGACGGTGCTTCGAAAGAGCTGTTAAATGGACCAGCCTGAATGCATAGATAGTGCAGTGAGTACTAAGATGAGGGCACATCACGTGGATGATACATAATATATCGATTTAGTAGTAAAAACATGCTCAATATATACTACCAAGAATAAACTAAACATGTTTTGTGCGCAAAAGTTGAATAGAGATGAATTAAAGAGTAGGTGTGAAAATTAAGAAGGAAGAAGAATTGAAAAATGGGCGGACGGGCAATTTTATAAATCAGCCTGACTACCATAATGACTGGCATGGAACATGAGAATACCAAATACAGGCTGGAACCAAACCACTATTACACGAACTATAATCACCCTTTCACTTGCGCTCACTTCGTGATAGAACTTCTCATTTATAAACTGCTGTAAATTGAAAGTCCCGGCAGCTGCGACAGACGGATTGAAGGAAACTCATAATTTTATTCATGTTGAGTTTCTAACAAGAATGGCCTCCTTGTATATTTGACGATTGCCGCTATAATAAGTTCATGTCCTGAAATCATTTCCCCTCTCCTGCCATAGCTTCCCCTTTTCTGCCTTGGCTTATCCTCTCCTGAGCTTCCCCTCTTTTGCATAGGCTTCTCCTCTTAGCATTGAATGCTTGAGACACTATTTAAACAAAAGTATCCTTTACCTAACTTTGCTTCCATATCATCTCTGGGAGCTTCCAAAAGAGTTGGATAGGACAACTGCGTTCTTAGAACAGGAGAGGATAAGCCAAATCAGAAATGCAGCATTATTGAATCTGGCAGGGAAAGAGTTGCAGAAAGCAAATGAAAGTAACAAAAACATTGTAAAAGACTTTCCCGGAGAACTTTCAAAATGACCTTTTTAGAGTGTAGCGAGGAAGGATATCTCAAAAGAAAACTGTCCCGAGCTAATGAAAAGCAATGCAATTGTAGTTGTGACGCCATATGATCATGACATGCAGAAAGGTTGGGCACTGACTACTCCTGCACCTATTAAGGGCAACAAATTTGAGAAAGACAAAGAGTGGTTTATTGACATAGGAGCAACTGGACAGGTGACAAGCAACCGGAAAGAGCAAAAGGAAAGTACTTCAGGCTATTTTGTCGGTTTCAAGAATGCGCTCTATGTATGTTCCAGAAGCAAAGATGGGCTTGATCTCAAGCTGCACAAGGACCCTGAAAGCTGCACAGAAGACAAAGAATTGTGATGTATTGCTACTAGTCCTGGTAGTTTGAAGTCAGAGATTGGAGCCAGAACCAGACATGATGAATTTTTTAGGTTCCCGGGAAAATGCAAACAAAGCCAAAGGCATATGCATTTGGAATCAACGGCTGGAAATTGTATCTGATCAAGTCCCTGAACAAACGCAGACACACCAGAAGGTCAGAAGGCTTAATTCGCACATATTCAATTGCAACTGCATGGCATGTACTGCAGCCAAGGCACACAAACTCCCTTATTCAGACAGCGCTACGAGAGCCACCATACTTTTGGAGCTTCTATACAGCGGTGGGTGTAAACCAATCGCCTCCTCTGCAAGTAGACACAGGAATTTTGTGCCCTTGATTGATGCCCAACTGCACTATCTGACTGTCTAATTTTTCAGCGCAAGGCCAATGCAATCAGCCTAGTCAAGAGCTACATCTTGCAATCTAGCAACAACCAACTTGGGACAGGAGATGGTAACTCCTAGAACAGAGAATGGAGAGTATGTGTCTAAAGACTTGAGACAGTTTTCACAATAGAAAGCGATCAAGTATCAGTCAACAGTGCCAGAAACTTCGCAGCAGAATGATACAAGGTTACCTGAGATATTCTGTGTTGCAGCTATCAGCTGCAGCACCCATCACGAACAGAGTACCCAGCAGAGCCATCGACAACAGCCAAACTCCTTTTGAGCTTTGGCTTGGACATAAGCCATGTATTTTATTACTTTAGAGTATTTCAAGGCTCAGCTTGGGTACATCAAACAAAGAGTTATTTGGCAGGAAAATTTTCACACACAGGAATCAGAGGAGTATTGTTTGGATACGCAGCAACAAGAAAGCATATGGGATTTTTCTAGCATTACAGGATATTGCGATATATGCCAGATACTTGGTATATGCTGAAAGGCAGCTTAAATTAAGGTGGTGCAGAAATAACCGAGGTGAGAAGAGTATTGGGAGTTCTACTGGACAGTCCGTGGATTAGGAGGAAATCCTGATTTTTGGAACGATTTGGAGGATATTTCATCATAAGTTATAGACACGACTGAAGATAAAAATATCGGATTGGAAGATAGTAATGAAGCTTGTGAAAATGATGTGTATGAGGATAGACTGTTTGACGAAGACCTTCAGGATAAGGAAGAGGATATGCAAAATAGAAAATTCCGAAAGAAGTTTGAGAATTGAAAATATAAGTGAAATTTGTAAAATGAAGAAAAAGACAAGTTCATGAAGAAAGGGAAGGGGAGAAGGAGAATTGTAAGCATATGGAGAGATGAATATTGTTGAGCAAGAAGAAGAGATGCTGAATATGATTATGATGGATGACGATGATGATAAAGCAGGATTTGCAATGAACACAGAAAGAAAAAGAGAAGATCTGAGAAAAGAGGAGAGAATAAACCGAGATTTTTGGCTTCAATTTCGAATATTTTCAGCGCAGTGACCATTTAAACCAAAGCAGATTAAGAAAATACAACATCCAAAAGAGGGTAGAGCAACTCAAAATCATCTGTTAGACCTTCCGGCGCGTGATAAGTACTAATAATTGAATATTTATAAATTGCCTTTGACACCAAAATATTGCAAAATCACAAAATAGTCTGTAAGCCCCCAAAAGCAGTAGAAAATAATCATATATTTGCCGGCAATCACGAACTTGTCCGGTCTTGATCTGTTAACGACACCGTCAAAATGTGTGGTCGGCGATGGGAAGGTGTGTTAAACAAACTGACGGATCTATCCCTGTGCGTATTTGCGCTCATATGGAAATGAAATAACAACTTATAGCAGAAGATAGCAAAATCTGTACGGCAACCAATACAAAGCCTGTATACTGCCTGCCTACGTGTAATCAATTTCATTCCAACTCATAAAAACTCGTAACAGGTGTGTGGTATTAAAATGGTGCAAAAAAAAATCAGATAAAAATATCAGGCAGATTTAGCAGTATCTACTCGACAAGCAGAATAATTTCCAGTCTTGATCCGTAAAGAGCCCAATCAAGAAACGTGGTTGACGACGGAAGCTCCTCAATAAGACTCTTAACCTATTTACGCACACGGACAGTCACAATCAAGTCTAGATGGCAATACTGAGTTTCAAGTAGTAGGTATAATAATTCAAATCAGATGCCGGTCTAGCTATTAAACCTAACGTATTGTGGAAGTTTATAACAGAAACAGAAAAGATCAGATTGTTTTGTAAAATAAGCCATATGCTCGCACTAAATGCTATTTCCTATCCCTTAGGTGGCCACTGCAAAAGGGGCGAGGTCACAAAACTGACGCGCAGATATGATCCATCTGAACATGATAGGAACACAAGTAAATAGATTAAAAACATCATATATTAATGCAACCTGATAAGTTGCATTTCATTGATCGACGAATGAAAACAAGGGAACCGCATAACATCTTTTTAATTTACTTACGTTTAGAGTACTCTTTTCAATACCTTCAATAACTACCACCCCAATTCCATAAATATTGTTTAAGCACAATATATTTGAAGGTTGAGAGCCAAGAATAAGTTGTTCACGGTTTTAATGGTCTAGAGCCACTTTGGGTTCACGCTTTAAATTGAATTCCCTGAGAGAATATAAGCGATGTTTGCGAAATGTATACCGTAGGCAACTCCATGAATAAGCAAACCATCACCTGCACATCAATTGCATCCGTTGGAGACTTGGAGCTTCTCTCTCCTCAGACGTTACCACAACTTGAGGTACAGCAGCTGCGTTATCAACCAGTTAATGGAATGGCGATTCCTTAACTATTAATACATCCGGGGCCATTGGACTCTACTAGCTTCTTAGCATCGTTATCCAGGCACTAACGGCGGCATGATATAGTTTGATCCAACACTCGCAACAATATATATATATGCAATAAAAATATCAAAAAGTTATGCTTGTATTATATATTATACATTCGATTTTCAACCTTGATTTTCTCTTCTTCCCTTTTGTCTTTGCATATAAATTTTTCAAAAGTATGTAAACAAACACCCAAAACGCAAAGCAAAATCCCAACAACGGAGTATAAAAAGTATTATCGCAAAAAAATTCCAAGCAGCCAGCTCACACAAAAATCCAAAAACAAAGAACAAAAAGAAAAAGGAGCCGACTTACGAGATCGCAAATAGAACATAAAGTGAGATACCTCATATTTACCCTTGCGTACTTTCCGGGCAATGCCGTAAAATTCAAACCCGGAAAGTAACGGAGAGAGTTAAAAAGCAGTATACAGCTATAGAAATAAATGCGCGTAATAAAACTTCCTTTTTGTCAAGTCTCGCATTTATGATGCGATATCAAATAGACTATTTAAATATCCTACATCAATGATTTTATTCCCATTTGAATCAGTTAAAGCTCCATCAAAGCCCATAATCCCACCAAGTTGTGCACTTTGCATAGTATTCGTAGTCATTCCGGCATCAACCTGATGATGAGAAACAGGTATCTGATCTTGATATACTGAATGCATTGCTAAACCTGAATATTGGTCAGGATTTCTGATTGCTTCTGGCGCCATACCGGCGCTATCCGCACTTGGCATATATACTGGATTGTCAACCAATCCAGTATTATAAGTACCGGTTTTATGATAAGGATTCATCTCATCATGTGGATACCAATTAGTCATCAAATTCTCACTAGCTTCCAACATTGGCTCCTCTTTAACAATAGGTGGATTTCCAGAGCTGGGATGATAATCGAGAGGATTACTACTAAGAGATTGTGAAAGTAAAGGATCGTGAGAAAAACTATGAGGCGACGCACTCGACGAAGAGGGCTGTGACTGGAGATGATCTGCTAATTGTGGATGGAGTGGTTGTTGTTCGAGAGGATGCTGAAGTGAATGATGTATCGGCTGTTGGAGTGATTGTTGCACTGGCCGCTGAAGTATATCTGCTTGCTGTTGAAACATCATTAAAGTCCGACGACTAAGATTCTCAATAACAAATATACACCGATTGGCAATGGGCCACATATCACTCATTGCCTCAAATATTGAGATAGATGATCGAATGATAAGCTCAACTGCCTCGAAATCCGTGAACCTCCGAATTTCTTCGCTAGCACTAAGCGTATACAGCATAGTAACACTAGCCATAAACAGACCTAGCAAGGCAACCCAGGTGTATGTAACCTGGTTCTTTGCGTACAAGGCATCATATGCTTTAATCAGACTAACGCTTGAAGAGTAGCATGTTTTCATAGCATCTAACGAGGGAGATGGTACAGCAGGAGATGGCCGATGTAATAAAATTTGAGAATTGTGGTATGCAATTTGAAACCATTCCATAGATTGAAATGTACTTTGAGTCTGTATGGAATATCTGGGAGCAGTATATATCCATTCTTCAAGACGCGCACGGATTGATGCCCGCTTATCTTCAACGACCGCCATCGGCTGAATATTTTCTGGTCGCGCCGGATAAAAATAAAGTTGGATTTCCGCATTTAATTGTCGTAGTTTAATGATATGCAAAAAAGCAGTCATATCTAAAGGTGAGGGTTCTTTCTTTGGAATATTTAACTGCGAATCTCGACGTTGCATGGATTGAGGTGACCAGTCTTGCTGCTCTTCTGATATTCTCAATAAATCGTCATCTGTAAGATTAAGCGGTAAATCGACATTAATATCACAATCGGCAATTGTAATTGGCCGTCCGAGTGCTAATGAAACACTTCTATCAAATATGTATGCACACCAGAATACTCTTTTCCTGATCTCTCGTTGAAATAAGGGAATATTATTACTCGGCTGACGATGAAATCCCATATCTATACACATACGAAGCATTATACCAACGACATGCCAAACGTTCAAACTTCGCGGTTCATTGATAGCAAACATTGTGAGTAAAACAAGGCCTTGGATAGACTGAAGATCGTCGCCAGCAATAAGAGCATCAATATGATACTCCATTGCAGTTTGATAGTACTGCAACGGCTCATATTGATGCCTAATTCTATTTTTTCTCATATCAATCGCACCGATCGCAAATATCATCAACGTGATAAATGCATCACTACTAGGAGTTTTAACATCAGGTAGTGCAAATGTATTTTCAAACTGGTGAGCAAAGAAATATGGACGATGAATGAACGGATGTTGCGGCCACCTCGTGGCAAAAAACGAATTCGCTAATGACTCTGCCGCTGTACGATCAGGTAATATCCCAATCGAGTTTGGAATTTCTGAACTATAGGATACAGGATCTTGCTGGCCATCGAATTGAAGTGTAGAGTTTTGCGCTCGTGATGAATCCGACCATTTAAATGTTGATTGAAGAATTCGAGCAAAGTGGACACCACTAGAGCTGCCAAGATATCGTCGTTCTGATGCCCCTTCTAAAGAAAGATAACCAACATCTGCAATAAGAGACTCGGCAGCCGCGTCTTCATCTACACCGTTGAAAATCTAAAATTAGCAAAATACTACTTTATACGTCGTAACAAATACAACATACCTGGTGGGCTTTGGATTGAAGAAGCTTCTGAGGCAAACTCGCTGTCGTTGTGGCTTCGTTCCCGCACGGCGCGAAGCTGAGTTTCTAAATTTCGCACTTTATCTTCAAGATTCTCGACGTACCCACGAGGATACTGCCGATATGTAAGTCGATCGGGGTACACACATTCCTTGTTGGTTTTGATACATGTCATGCAAGAGGGCACAGCTCCGTCGCACTTGATAAAATGATGTGAGGTTAATATTCCACCCGTGATCGAAAAGTAATTTCGATATTATAAGATAACAGCATAAAAAATAAGGAAAAAATGAATATACCTTTTGTTTCCGGCGACGACAGTACTCACAGGCAACTTGGATTCGCGTGAGGCCGGGACGATGCTTGCGCCCTGCGTTTGAGCGATTAGCTGATCCTACCAGCGACCCTGTATTTGACGATGACGCACCAGCCGAAGAAGACGACGACGGCATCGACGGATGGCTAGTAGGGTCCGTAGCTTTCGACATTTGACTGGACGAAACCAACCCAATAAATCAAACCAAGCAAACAGACAAACAGAGAGAAATTGAGTGGGCGAATTCACAATGAGCAGTCTGAATCTCGCGCCTCCAATAGTCTGTGACTAGCTATTAACG
Source organism: Myxozyma vanderwaltii (assembly GCA_030556335.1). NCBI lineage: Eukaryota > Fungi > Ascomycota > Lipomycetes > Lipomycetales > Lipomycetaceae > Myxozyma > Myxozyma vanderwaltii. The sequence goes on from JAKTPV010000012.1 coordinate 214,585, forward strand.
AGCACATCCACGAGACTGGCGCTGCGGAGTAACTGAGATCACGAGGGCTAGGGTTAATAGGCGCACAGGTGGCGAGAGTTCTCTAGCGCGGCCCTGGCGCAAGCGTCGTACTGCTGAAAGCAGCATATTCTAGACTTCTTTGCGCGGGGTGGGTAGCAGCATGTTAGAGGAGTGAGCAGAAGGCAGGATATTGGAGAACTGGCAAGCGTGCTGGTGGAAACGCGACGAGTCTGGCTGCAGAGTGGCCACTGTATTTAAGGTCCATGTTCCAGAGGGACAGGCTTTCGTTGCCGTGCCAACCACACACGCGGCACTCGTTAGTCTGAGACACAATGACTTTCGGCGCGTCGCGTTCGCGTCAGTTTCGGATGTTTTGCCGGCGGCGCTCGCTAGCTGAGGAATAAAGCTGGCGCGATATTCGTTTCCGTCTCTAGTGGCCGCGCGTGCTCGTCCAATTAATGATGAGCCGATCTGTGGAGGCGTGCGGGCAAGGGCAGCTTCCGATAGATGCTTGGGATACTCATCTGCACATATTCGCTCCGACTACGCATCCGTATTCACCAACGCGTTCATACTCTCCCATTGAGGCATCTCTAAGCGCACTTCTAGAATTCTCTGCTTCCATATCGTCCACGGGATCGCCCGCCAATCTGGTCCTGGTGCAGCCTTCTCCGTACGGGTTTGACAACTCTCTGCTCGTGGAAAGCCTTGAAAAGCTGAACAAGGGACGTTTACTGTCCTCAACGAATGCACGTGGTATTGCAGTGGTGGACGTTAACACCGTGACGGCTGCGCATCTTCAGTATTTGCACAGTAAAGGAGTCCGGGGATTGAGAATTAACGTGGAATCATCTCACGCGATCAAATATACCTCCGGGCAATTGAAATCAATAATCGCAGACTTTGCATCAACCGTTGAACCATTCCCAACATGGGTGCTTCAACTTTACATCAGAGGTTGTCTCTGGGATGGTAAGCCACTTATAACTTCTCCATTCATGTGCAATTTTTTTCTATGGTGAGGGATATTAATTGCGGAATTCAGATCTGTTTCCACTCATCATGTCTCTGAAAACTCCGATTATCGCAGACCATCTAGGAGGTCTGATCGGGTCTTCGAAATCTTCCTCAGGTAACCCCCTTGATCAACCAGGATACGCCTCGTTAGTAAAGCTCGCAAAGGCAGGACATGTTTATATCAAAGTATCGGGATTATACCGCGCGTCTTCATATACTCCCGGCCATAACGATTTGCAGCCTATTGTGAGTGCACTCGCGCGCGCAGTTCCGGATCAGCTTTTATACGCAAGCGACTGGCCGCACACCCGTACAGCAGAAGAGAGAATCAACAAGTCGATTGAGTATCCTGAAACATTCCAAGATGTACAAAATCAGCTTGTAATTTCAAATATTCAGTCATGGGTAGGAGAAGAAGCGTGGACTAAGATGTGCAATGATAACGCAGCATCACTATTTCTCGACCAGACAAAGCAAAAGAAAACGGAAAGTTAGAAAGGGCTCCATAGGGCTGACCTGAAAAGCGGTTCACTCTAAACGTATAACAAGGGCTCAAAAAGGTATCGATGTGCGTTATCTGCTTGAAAATCACGCTCGCTTGACCAGGCCGTCTTGCATACAACACTGGAAACCTTACAGAACCTCGAAATCGCACAGTTTGCGTTTGCCATGCGCCGCGGCCGCAGCTTCGGCAGGTAACATTGCTTATGTGATTTTTGGCGGGGAAACTGTGCGGCTGGCAACGCATATGCTGTTTTCTCCCTTTCTATTTAAGTTTGTCTCTTATATTCCTGCAGGCGGATCCAGATCCGGACGCGTGCGCAATAGCTTCTTTCGTTCTTTCTGCAACTAAGCAACTAACCGGCATTGCTTAAGAGTTCTATTCAATCTTTAGTATTAAACGGTGAAAGTAGAACTCTTCATAGAGTTACTTTTGTTCAGGTGGTTGCAGTTCTTGGTCAATTTGATTTTTCTCAGTAATACGAGTTTGTATCTATCGTAATATCACGTCAAGGCAAAGCATATGTGACTAATTATTTGTATGTTATAATTTTCTACGAGATCTATAGAGCTCTAGTAGTTTTTTTGCATCATATTCCAAATGGAGAACCAAACCGTAGATCTATATAGCTGGCAAGTGATCTTCAAATCTCGGGGCCAGGCTGGTGTAGTTCGGCCTTTTGAAACCCTACCCTTGACAAGTTTATCAACAAATGCCATTTTAAATTTATACGTTTTACTTTGGAGAGGGGTTAGCAGCGGATAATTGTAGGATTTCTTCATTTGTTTGATCCTTTCAAAGATAAGAGAATTTCCTCGGAATCATGGTATGAAAGACTGGTTTTTGTATGAGTGAAGAGTGAAAGTTGGGAAAACTAACATGGACTCCCCAGTCTCTCCAGTTCTCGCGACGTGCGTCGACAACCTTGCATATTGATAGGTCAACACTCCAACGCCGTCGATTCTTCAATTCATCATGCGTTTTTAGGCAAGAGGGGAACAAGATCCTGCCTCGGGCACAGAAGAGATTACCAGCTGCTTACTATCGAGGCGGTACTTCTCGCGGGATTATGTTTAATGAAGCTGATTTACCTGAATCTCGAAAAGATTGGAATGATATATTTACTGGGACTATAGGCTCACCTGATTCTAATGGACGACAATTAGATGGTATGGGTGGTGGAATTTCTTCATTATCAAAGATCTGTGTCGTAGGTCCAGCAGCTTCAGGACCAAATGCAGAGGAAGCTGATGTCGATTATACATTTGTACAAGTTCAAGTGAAAGGCACACACATTGACTATGCCAGTAACTGTGGAAATATGAGTGCAGCTATTGGACCTTTTGCGTATGATTGGGGACTTGTCAATCGAGAATCTGTATTAAATAGGGATGGTAAAACAGCAACTGTACGAATAAATAACACGAACACGAAGAAGATCATTCATTCTACATTTCCGGTAATCCCTGACGTTGAAGCGATTAGTGAAGGTGACTTTGCGATTGATGGTGTAAGTGGAACTGCAGCAAAGATCAAGTTAGATTTTATTAATCCAGGGGGATCGAAAACTGGGAAATTATTACCGACAGGAAATGTAATTGATACGTTTGAAAACCTGACTGGATTTGATAAACCTATTGTTTCTGCTACTTTAATTGATGCTGCTAATCCCATTATTTTTATAAATGCTGCTGAGGTGGGGTTGCGCGATCCAACAATTCTTCCCGATCAATTAGAATTACTCCCAGATGTATTATATCGTCTTGAGACAATTCGAAATCTTGGTGCATTAAAAATGGGACTTGTCCAAACAATGGAAGAAGCTCAGTTGACTACGTCAGCACCAAAAATTTGCATCGTATCGAGCCCTTCCACTCATTTGTTACTTGATCGACAAAAAACACTTTCTGAGACTGAGATTGATGTGGTGGTTAGAGCAATGTCAGTAGGACAACCTCATCGTGCAATCCCAATCACAGTAGCATTAGCAACAGCTGCTGCTGCAAGACTTGAAGGATCTGTGGTCTTTGACGCATTAGCTAAAGACCGAGACCCTGTCGACAAAGATGGTATTACTATCGGCCATGCAAGTGGCAAGATTGTTGTCGGTGCTGAATTCGAAAATGACGAAAATGATGGAAATTTAAAACTTGCTCATGCTACTGTTTATAGAACCGCTAGAAGATTGTTTGAAGGTACGATTTTTTGGAAATAAATCTTTTTCTTGCTTGGAGCTTGAAAACCTTGGCAATGATTATAACGACTTTTAAAATAAGTTACATATTATGTATATATAATGTCTGAAGTTGAGAGCGGTTGACGGAGTTGCCGGTTTGGTGCCCGACAGTCAACAAATCCTAAACTTGCATACCAGGAGTTGAAGTATTTGACTATTAAATTAATATGATCAGCAACATTTAAGCTGCTTTTTGTAACACCAACAGAACAAAGCAAAAACATACACCGATAGCATAAATTACACAAATATCAAGATATCTCATTCCATTGATTAATTCCCTCTGACGGTTTTTTTAAGCAATAATCAAAGCGTAATATAACAGTTAGGATGAATCTCGTTACTCGGTTTGCAAACATGGGCTGCTGCTTTACGCGTCACCCCACTTTAAACTCGATGGTGTTTAACTTAAAATGGTAAATTATCAATAGCAGCTGTAACACGCGCTGTCAATCTCATCTCTGCTTATAAGTTCCACGTGACTCTGTGCGACCATTCACGCGCAGTTATCTGTTTTGTGGTAGTTTAACTATTTAGATCTATAGCAATAGAAAGGGATGATAGTATATCTCTCACTCTGTGCAATATACTGCGGTCTATTCGAAAGACTAGCAAGCATCGATGATAAATTTGACGATATATGACTGTCGCCCTTTTCAATGAACTTTTTTTCATTTGCACATATGTATACATTTCTAACTCCTATTGAACTTTACGGAAATGAAGGGGTAAAGGAGGATTGTAGTTTATGCTATTTCGCATCCGTATTCAAGGCACGTAATTAGGGTCTACCTAACCCCCCTTGTATAACGCCTTCTACTCCTTCGCGCCTTTCATTCTGGGACAACTAGCATTAATTAGTGCCATAGTACGTAAACACTTTGCTCACACCTAGCACGGTCCAGCATAAATACTAAGTTATTATGAATAGAATGCGTTCAAATACTATTAAATATTACTTCATTGAGTTCACTTCTATCGAAATCAGCCTGTATTTGCATAAATGCTCTTTCTAGCCAGGTTTCAGGTTCATGTAGGTGCCGACGCCCCCTCTCGACTGTGATATCTTTAAACTAGAGGCATTCAGGCAAGCGATAACAAATATCAGTCCATAAGACAGATAGTCCCTTGGGGAGCTCAACCAGAATATATACTTTTGACCCAGATCATAGTATTAGCTTGCTACCATTGCCTAAGAGATTTGGTGGCAGGGCAGCCTATATGCTCTTCGAGCCACGCAGCAACAATGGCCTAAAGAGGCAGAGATTCTGCAGAGAGCGTTGACTTCTGCGACATCTTCTGATGAACATGCCCATGGATATGTGGCCGAATATTAACAAGCAAGTGGTTATCTACGCTATCCTGGAGCTTTTATTGTTACTGTGCAGTCGCGGAAGAGCTGTAAGCTATCAAATGCCCGTTCAAAGGCACTACGCTCTCTTAAAAGGTGTCTCTTGAAAAAACATGGCCAACCTCCAGTCTACTAGTAAACAGTTAATCCAAAATGCGGTCTGTAGTTGATCCGAGCAGCAATAAGATCCTCTTTCCATCTTGCCTAGGCGCTGAAAAATAGCGCGTTACAGCAAAATGATTATTAAGGTCTGATCGTCATTAAGTAGGTTCGACTGTCTAGAAGGGCAGCAGAGCGAGAAATCGTATTGTGATACGCACACAGTGGTTGGGTCAAGTTAGCTTGCCCAAAAAGGAAAGGCGCGGAGAAGTAATAGGCAGAAGCACGAGGAGATTTAGAGAGACCCCTAATTCGTTATCTTTAAAGTGGACCACAAGAGAAGAAGAAAATGCCTCGATAGTAAAGGACCACTTTTAAAACTCGTTCACTCATACCGCAGATGTTGTAGTTGAGACTCAAAGACATTGTAGAGAGGTTGGGCTACTGTAACGTATTCTGATAAAATCGCACTGCTACTGAACAGCGCTATCTCAATGTATTACTTGAGTGGTCGATCTGTATGAATTTCCCTTTGCGGCGTTTTTTTGGTTTCTTCTCTTTTTGCAAAACAACAAAATTCTCAACCAAGAAACTTTCGGTGTCGAATAATTTCTTGAATATCGACATATTCCAAACTTATTATTTTTTCAGCCAAAAATTCTGATTCTACGAACTATTAATTCTGAAACGTTGACTTTTTCTTCGCCAAATTTGACTTGGAGAGGAGGAAGGAGGGGGCGGGTGGGCCGGGAAGGGGATCGGGTTCGTGCGCGGTCAAATCTGTGTACGTGTAAGAACAGGGAAAAGGGTTTGTGATTGTTAGTTGTGTTGCGCTTATCCCATCCCGTATAACGGAAAAACGTTTCAGCGACTTATGTTTCTCGATTAACTGTCTTATTTCTTATATGCCGTTTCATTTCCGAAATTTTTGGGTTTTATATTTGTGACGAATCGCGATACTTTTATTCAGCCCTTTTCGTCGGAATTCACAGCTGTGGATAGATGCATAAGTGAACGAGTTATATCGTAGTCGTTCATTGACCCATACATCCATTTATCCATCTATACAGCCAGCCAGCTTAGCAATTATAGGACCACAGACGCCACCCAGCCCCCGAGTGTCGTCGATTTCCCAAACTTTGTTCGCGGGATCTGCTAAATAATTCCCATGAAAAATCCTTTTTATTATTTATTACCTCAATTTTTGTTTCGAATACTTGTTTCGGAAGGGCCTACCAAGAGAAAAACGTAATATTCACAAGATGTGGTTGGTGGTATAAGGCCGAAGAGTTAGAACTCGCAACATTGTGACTCGTATCACAAAACCGGCCGACCGGACCTTTTTTCATATATACCGTTTAATTTCCGAAATTTTCGGGTTTTGCTCTTATGGCGAATCGCGATACTGCTATCCAGCCCTTTTCGTCGCAATTCAGAACTGTAAATGGTTGAGTAAATGAACGAGTTAAACCGTAGTAATTCACTGACCCATCCATCCATACAGCCAGCTTAGCAAATATTGGACGACAATCGTAACAAGCATACGCGCGTTAAGCAGCGAGTAATTGGTTCCTTGAAAGTAGTCACTCCATTCGGTTGGAAATTCGAAATGCAATCTGTCACATATTTTATTGTTATTCATTGGCGTATGCGTCCGCAGATTGGTAGAGAGGAAAAGCGAGTTTCGGCAAAACGTGAAGGCAATCTTAGTACACTTCAAAGCTAATAGTAGCGGACCTTCTATTCCTGCTCTCTGGTGTTTCTGCCTAGCATTTTCCGCAATTTTAACGTGCTGCGGCCTTAGGGAAATTTACTAGTGGGGGGGAGAGGGGAAGCTGTGGGGGGAGGGAGTCAGAGGAAAGGGGCGCATGTGAGGGTCCAACAACCCCGATGCGTGGATTTAACAGGGAATTCCTTTATGTAACTGAAGAAACAGACTCTAAGAATTTTAGAACGAATTAGGATAGATTGGGGGGGAAGACGACCGGACTTAATTAGTTTGCTTCCCATATACGGGTAAAACTTGAATTTGTAAAATATACGGATGATATTGGTTAGTAACGACAGCGCAAATCCCTGTCTCACCTTTAAAAACAATAAAGACGTTGTAAGTCAACTGTGCATGTATTTGGGAAATGAATGATGACTGTGATCAATTTAAACAGCACAGGCGTTAGTGGTAGTGATTTATCGAGTCAGCAAAAATTACTTGCATGATTTGTTGACACCGTAAAGGGTGATGGGAATGCCTTCGCAAGACAGGGTGATTAAACGTCATATCTCTGAAAAGGAGAACCAGTATGCTTCGGCAATATTGCTAGTATACAAAGGAACAAAGGGCGGGTAAACGCAAGTAATATGCGTACACGTATTATAGCCCACGGTTGCCGGATATAAGCCGGCAGCTTAACGGTTATCAGGAGTGAGCGGGCAAATGGGATCAAGACCGGATTTCTCGAAGTTGGCCTATAGAGTGAAAATAACGTGATTGCATAGATGATCACATTACATAGGATGTGTTCACACCATAAATTACAGCAACAGCAACTTGCGACATAAGGAGCTGAATAATAACAAGCATCGGAGTTTGGCAAAGGGAACACAATTTCGCAGCAGGGTATGGTGATGCCTTCGGAGGACATCCGGTGGAAGTGGGACTGAACTCTCAGAAAACTCTTTCTCGCTCGTTAACGGGTGGTTTTAGTATAGCGGGATAAAACTCCCCCTTTATGTCGCAATCTGTGTTCAACAGTTATATACCAGCGCTAATTCTGCGCATCCGACTGGTCCACAAAGTTTGAGAGTCACTACTCTGAGAGACTATGCATGAGCAAGAACGGGAGGGCAACACAAAAGTAAAATGAGCGCCGCTGTCATATCGCAGTGGCAGCACACCGAAAGCTTTGCTTGCTTTTTGTAGGCCACAAACAGCCCGTCACCTTTAATGAGCATTATGCCCGAGTATATGCCCGAGTAACTGGCTGCGAGTGAAAGGGGGAATCAAGTCTCTGCGTGTCTTCAATATCGCCGTCCGCCCCAGCTACGCAAGACATCAACTGGTCATACCATTACAGCAATACAATAAGGACAGAAGTGCGATTTTTTTACGTATTCAGCTACATTGCCACAGCCAAATGCCGCAGAATTCAGAAGTACGTGCTGGCTGCAGCGCATAGTCAAACTCCGGCTTGAAATAAGGCTTTGGCGCGGTAGCAAACGCAAAATGATGACTAATTTTATTACAGCGCCGGAGGGCGGACACAGGACTAAATTCAGAAACCACTCGGAGGCGTTCTATTACTGCTGCACTGCGGTTTGTTTACGGTGGATGGATCTGAGCCGCCGTCACGCGACCCATATACTGCTATATAACGGATATAAATGGTTTTTTGCGCTGAACGTAACTTAGTAGCAGCATAGTGGTATTTTGTACTATTGTTCTAATATCGTCTTAATACCGACGGTAGACTCAGGCCTTGTAGAGCGAGTGTGGGATACGACGCAAGCACAGTGCCATTCAGCCGGGTACAGTCCCCTTTGTGATGTAAGTGACGAAAATAATGGTAAGCCCAGAATCAAACAGTCATCTAAATTAAACTGTACATAACACACAATGTATACAAGATAAATAGAGAGAAAACCTAAATCACCTCGTGTAAATCCCTATTACTACTCCGTCTTCTTCCATTACGGGCAAACTGACCTGGCCCAGCCACAATGGATGTACCACAATGCAATTTCTCACTTTGTTGCCATTTTATAGACAGTTTTATCAAGTATATGTAATATCAAGAGTTAGCATGTGTTGGTAAATTGGCCTTCTGACTGCAACACCTTATCGTGAAATTACTTTGGTAATATAAAAAAGAATCTTGTTGCTGCTCGGATCAACTACAGGAACATTTGGGGTCAATTTATTACTAGTAGGGTGGATGGTTTTATGAAAGGCTTCCTTAAAGGAGGGAGTGACGGATTTAAACTGGTTGCTTGATTGACTGCATCTCCTCTGGAGTTCTCGGCATGTTGACATTAGAACAGCGGCTGCGGAGCAGCAATCAAGGCTTAAGTGTTGTAGAGATATACGCCTGCTCGCTGCGGTTAAGCCATATATTCATGGGTATGCATTCCCTAAGGAATAGCAGGAACAATTTGGGCTCCCTGGAAGCGGCCAGGCTTTTTTAGACCCTTGCAATTGTGCGATACAAATTGCATACGGAATATCCTGGTACCATGATGGCACCAAGCTAACATCTGTGATTTAGCTCAAGGATATACTTCGTCACTGATACATCACACACCCGCTTCTTTCCTTCTTGTCATATCACTCTCACTTTCCGTATTGCATCCAATGCTTTCGATTGATAGAGGAGCCCGTAACCCAAATAGAAGGAGAGTAAGAGACCCCTAAATTGTGCTTCGGTGGAAAAGGGGAGCACATTGTAAAGTGTCATGTAGATTTCGATGAAGACATACTATAATGTGGCGCAGCTTGTGGCTAGATTGCCCAAAAAAGGATAGGCGCGGAGGAGTAATAGGGGATGGCTCGAGATGGTTGAGGGAGGCCCTATAAAATACTAAGCAACTGGAGTCGAGGTAGTTGCAGCCGATCCGGCGTTGGCTAGGGCATAGGGCAGGGGCGTGCGACACTACAGTCGGAGTCGCTCGGAGCAGCTCATGCTGGCGGTGTGGCGAGCGCGTGGCCCCAACCCTGGTCGGGTGGCTCGCGACACGAGCGTGCGACCTTCAAATACGGCGTTCTCCCCGCCCGCTCTTCTGAGCCCACGTTCTCCGTATAATAGTATTATTCACGATGTCCGCTCCACACCCTCTTGCATTGCTTCTGCCAAAGGATGCGTTTTGCATGCCTGTCGATTGTCCGCCGAGTCCACCGCCCGCCATGGCCGATCTCTCGCCCGCCGACGCGCTTCACCTGCTCGTCGTCAGTATAAGGCGCATGCTTGCTTTCAGCGACCCCATGGCTGCGTCCTGGCAGCACTATCACCAGTCAACTGCTCTGCTTCCAGCTTCGCCACCCCCCTCAGCACCGCTCTCGCCGCCAATGTCTTGTGCAGACACAGCAGGCAAGCACGACGCCTCGCCAACAATCAATGCTCTTGGTCCGATAGTCAACCAGCTCAGCCCGGTTGGCGAGCAGCCGCCATCGGTGCACAATGAACAGGCACCTCCCTGCGACAGCACCCAGCAGAACCTCTCCGAAGATCTCGAAGCCGAACATCAGCGATACATTGTCGACAAAGCAAACCAGCGCGCCATTGTCTCCAGACGATTCTGGTCAAAGAGTGTTCCTGAGATTGGAATAGAAAAGTACCTGCAGCGGCTGCACCAATACTGTCCCATCTCGCCTGCTGTCTACCTCGCAACCAGCCTTTATATATACCGTCTCTGCGCTGTCTCCAAGGTTGTGCCTCTCACGCCGCTGAATGCGCATCGGCTTGTCATCGCCGCGCTGCGCATTGCGTCCAAGAACCTTGAAGACATCAACCATCAGCAAAAACGATTTGCCAAAGTTGGCGGCCTGTCGGAAGATGAGCTTTGCAGACTAGAAATTGGGTTTTTATTTCTGATAGACTTCGATTTGAAGGTCGATGTTGCGGTTCTAGAAGAGCAAGCTGGTCTTCTGATGGAGCTTGAGAAATGCCCATAAATTACTTTTTTTTGACTATTTTGTTTTTGCATATGGAACATATGGAACTGGGAGTACAGCATGCATGTTATCAGAACAGATGATATATGATATATGATGTAGCATTACTAGCTCTTTATTGTATTATTACGGATTTGATTTGATTTGATTTGATATTGAGGAGAGGGGTCGTTAGTTTGTATATAGGTCCATTATGAAAGTATCGGTATAGGTGTTTTTGTGTTTGAATTTTTCGGCGTTTGGTGGGTTTTTTTTTATGAATTTTTTCTATTAAGATATTTCAAGTTCTTTTCTGAGATAGCATGTGTTGTATACACAAGCATAGTAATAAAAAAATTTATACATAAGGAAATAACTTGGTGTGGTATTTGTGTTGCAAAACGGGTGAGGCTGGACGTTTGTTTATCATTGTTTGTGAATGCAAACAACAAAGACTTGTCTCTGCTCACGCCTCCAATGGCGTAGGCGACAACAGTCGGCGAGACCATTGGGCACCATCCTTGTTTGCATGTGAAATGTCTGCGACCAAAGTAGCAGCAGTTTGGCGCCATAGAAATTATAGTCAGACAGTCAAGGTAGTGGGCGTGTACATCACTCTGTTTGATGGCCCACGCACGGCGGGTGAATGGTGGGATCAAATTGCTAATGCTACATCTATTTTTCGTGCGTCATGTATGTACGCCAGTATGACACGCATGTGTTCGTGACGACGCGGGCCGTTGTTTGCCTTCCGTCACTTTAGTTTCCAGCCTTGCAAGAGGCCAATAGGCAGCAAACAGCGCGATGGTCAATAGAGAACGAGCGCGAATCGTCTCGGAGACTTGGCGGCTGATCGCACTTTGACGCTGCCCCGACTCACCGAGTCGAGGGCGCGAGCGAGAACGAGAACGAGAACGGGAGCGGGAAAAGGAAAAGGAAAAGGAAAAGACAAAAAAAAGGAAAATGAGACGAAAAAGTGACCCAATCGCCGAAACTGAACAAGGAAGTTGGCTTTTGACGACGAGAGTTTTTGGTGTCGCAACCCTGGTCGGCCCAGCGCACTCTACGACCGAGGCAGGCCGCGTCGGATTACTCGTGCTGTAGCTGCTGAAGGGTCTCTGGAACCACCAGATCGCGTGCACTTGCTTGCGTGCCTGTCCTACGGGGACAAGCAGCGGTACAGACAAGAGTCGAGCAGCGGCGAAGGTGGCCGGCCAGGAACACGCAGGCACGTGAAGATGGGCGGGCGGCAGCATCGAGCATACAAACGAAGATCATGACATAGCCTACCCCGGATCGCCCCGTTCGTTTACTGGCAGGTACCGAGCGCGGCTCTTGCATCCTCGCCGTGCTCGTATTGCTGCTGCGAAGGCTACATTGTACTGCTTTACAGCCACTGACTACCTTTCGCCTTGCTGCGACGGTCAAGCCGGGCCAAATCCCCTTTCAGTATCTATGATTTTGCAAACTCGCCCACTGTTTACACTTGTTTACGCGCCGCCGCTGAGCCGAAAAGAGGCAAGACGGGTGAGCATATTGAACGAAAAAAATGCATTCCACGCGACCGACACAGAAAAATGACAGACTAGCACGCGACAGGACGACAAAGCACATGCGAGAGCCACGAGAGTGGCTGTTTTTGGACGAGTGACGGCAAAAGTGGGGGAATGTCATGTGACTGAACCCCCGAGAACGGCTGGGATTTGGCGTGGGATCAAGGTGTGCACACCACGGCAACAAGGTACGAGGCCAGAGAGCAGTGTGAGGGGAGATATTGGCTATACTACTGCTAGTGTCGCGGGAAAGTACTATAGCAGCATGAACAGAATAGCACAAGCGTCGACATCCCGCGGATTTTTCCTCGAATGCGCAACCCCGCGCTTGATTGCAGACGAAAGGACGGCATTCCGAACCTGCGTTTCCGGCTTGACTTCAAAGCGAGCCAGGCCCGAGCCAGGCCAGATCCAGCTCAATTTCCGGTGCATATTTCGGCTGCAGCAAACGCGCGGGGAAACAGCCTGAACAGAGCGTAAAAGCCGTCCTCCGATTTTGACCCCGCAACCGACACCTTTCACCTAACCCTCTGTCGGATCCCGTTGCCTGGTCCTACCCGGCTTTGTATATTTGTAGCCTATTGCGGAAGTTGCTCCTGTTCGTTATATCGGTCGGCATGCATTTGAGTACTTGTATTCACTCTTTCGGAGCAAGTCAGCTCATCTGATAAGCTATATCCATCATTTCGGCACCTGTCCTCACGAGATAGCGCTTGAATGGTACACCCTCATCCCACCCGCATTTGCCTTCCTCAATTAGACTACTTAAGTCAGCCTCCCGTCACACCCCACATATATCAATACAAGCGCAAGTAAAGTAGTTCTTCATTATAAGTGGTCTCTATACTATAATAACAACAAAAAACTTTTGGGAAATTAATACTCTGCATCATGATCATAAAATAACCGATAAGAAGGGCAGACATTTCGAGCATGCTAACCTATATAGCATAAACGGGACTGTCTGAAACAACAACAAAAAAAGCAAGAAAAACTGTAACGCCATGCACGACCCAAACCATTATTACATATAGTTGGTAGTTAGATCAGAATCAGAACACACTCGCACGCATCCATTAGATATTAAGAACTCGTGCAATCAAAACACTTTCTAACCACGTCACTATGCTCTTTTTATATTTGTTTTGTATGCCTTAATTAGCAATAGGCTCAGCTTTCTCGTAATCCCGTTTGCTAACCGCTTCTTTAAACTCTGATTCAACAACGTCACATAAATCAACCAAGTCATCCAATCCCTTTTCTAAAGCTTGAACTGCAGTTATTTCTCCATATGTTTGAATTCGAAGATTCATAGCTGCTTCAGATGGATGCGGGATTGAGTATCCGCAGAATTCAACTTCGGGACTAATTTTTTCTTAATGTTAGTAATAGTAATTACAATCGCACTTAAAAGAAATATAGAATTAGTGAAACAGAACAGTGACATACTTTTTCATAATAACATATCGTAAAGCATTTCCAAGTGTGTGATCTTCTTGCAGAATTCTGAATGAAGCAGCAGTACCATCTTCAGAAGCACCAGGTAACTGTTTCACGCATGTCAGAAGATGTCATGCTAATTTAGAAAAATGTCCTTCAAGCAACTATACTCACTATTTGGATTTTCCCCGGGTCAATTTCAGGAGCTTCTTCATCAACAAGGTCTCCATCAGCCATTTCCTGATCAACAATCTCAGGCGCTTCAGCAGCTACTGGATCAATAATTTTATTCGACATTTGAGAAATAAGAAAGGATGAAATGAGTGTTGGGCTATTAGACAAAAATGTCTGTGTAAAATAATGAAAAAAGGAATAAACAAGATTTGAAAAGAATGAAAAATAATTCAACACCCTACCAGCAAGAACTTAGTACTGGATGCAGACAAAATAGGAGTGCTGTAAGCTTGTAAACTGCACTTTGTAAAGGCTTCGTTGTACAATCTCGAAATTTTTCCGCCTGGGAGAAAAGAACTAGCGTTGAAATCGGTTTGAGCCGCATACGGTACAAACCCCAATGTCGTCATATTCAGTGCTCTTTGGATTTTTTAGATTCTCGTTCAACAAGGCGCAGGTTTGGGATTTCGCGCTCGAGGCCATCGTTGATTTGACCAGCATCCGCAAGCGATATATTTGGTCCCGTATCTTTCTTTGGTCGCAATTCCAATTTCAATTGAGTAAATAGCCCTCGAATTTTAACGGATCGTTATATTATCAACTTATTTGTTAAACTGTTATTTCCAACTGTTAGTTATACCCAACGTCAATCACAACTTACTTTGCCCCCCAATCAGCAATGGCAACTCAAATTGCAGCACATTTAGTTGCTGAAGAAGCAGATCTATTAATGTTTCCATCAGCAACATCCCCCGAGAATCTCCGTGATCCACAAGCCGTCCGTCGTCATATTTCAGATTATGTACACAATATACCTGCAAGACAAAAAATCCTTGGACTATCTATATTGAGCTTTTTGGGAGTTGCGACTTTACTACTGCTGATATTTCACAAAGCGATCTTTGGTTGGATCCAGCCATTTTGCGAAAGTTGGAGGTATTTGATGCTAATATGCCTTCCTTTGGTTCTGTTTGTCAATGCTGATTTATTTAAATTTTTTTATATGACAGTAATCTGCGAGGCGGTACTTTCCTTATGTTTTTGTTGATCACTGCAACAAGTTTTCCTCCTATTGTTGGATATACATCAGCCGTAACTGTATGTATTTATGTGCATTTAGTCTTTGCGTATTTGCTTATCTAACGAGTCTGAGTATAGATTGCTGGGTTAGTGTATGGATTCTGGAAGGGTTGGATCGTATCTTCTATTTCTACAGTCATCGCTTCCTATGCGTGTTTCGTGTACGTTCATAATCTTTTTAAGCTCTCTCAAGTTTTCGAAAATATATACTGATGCTTTTCTAAACAGCACAAGTCGCGCCTTTTTCGCCGATTTCGCTTTCCAGTTGGCGCAAAATAATCAAAAATTTGAAGCTTTAGCAATGACTTTAGAAAATGACGGTTTACAACTCTTATGGATGATTCGAATGTCTCCACTTCCATTTTCTTTTAGTAATGCGGCTTTATCAACTATTCACACTGTTTCTCCTAAAAGCTTCGCTATCGCTACTGCTTTGTCCACTCCGAAGGTTCGTTTCCCTTGTGCTAGGTTGTGCTGTTGAGAAGTGGCTAATATCTTAAATAGCTTTTAATCCCTGTCTTTATCGGCTCGAGATTACGAAGCTTAAGTGACGAGAGTCAAGACTGGACTAGTAAACTGGTGAATGTATTTTCCATCGCATTCAGTGCATTTATCGCCGCCGCAACAGGTTGGACGATTTATCAACGAACAATGCAACGCGCCAACATTCTGCAAGCACAAATGGATCGTGAACGGCAAATGCGCGACGAGCCATTACGCTATCATCCTCATTCTCCGACTTCATCAGGATTTGGGGAAGGAGATGCTGCGACGGGATTTGACGTTGAACGACTTGCTGGACAGGCAGGGTATAGCGATGATATTCCCGATTCTGATGACGAGCATGAGCCAGTATCTGTTAAACCAAGCTCTGCTATTCTATCAGATGACGATGTGTCTGTGCGTGAAAGTATTGACGCGAATCTATTGGATATTGTTGAAGAGCCTCCTTCAGAAGCGGCAAATAGTGAGACTGGAAAGGATTCGTCGGGGCCAAATTGATGTGTCTGAAGCAAGGTCCTTGCTGCCTTTGAATTGGGTAATCGGGAGGTCTGCTGCGGCTCTTTGTGCAACGATGTTTGTCCTGAGAAATGTAGTAAATGCTTTGAGAACAGACTTTTGTAACGGTTTTGTCATTTGGAAAATGCTTTGGATAGATTGAGCTTAGCAACCACTTTCTGTAGCTATTGTACACGTGCGTATTAAGCTCACACATGCTAGATTTGATAAACGGTTGCAGTGTATTCATGGGTCATTTATAATTGGAATTGGATTGTTTTCTGTTGAGTGGGATTGTTTGGTTTGATTCGGTTCTGAGGGGCTGGGAGTTTAGTTACAGTAAAACCTCGGGCGACTAAAGTCAATAAATTTTAACAATAATGGTGAAAGAAACTTGGTAAATAAAGATCCTGTAGACATTCGCATGCTTTTTTTATTTATTTATTTATTTATTTGTTTATTTATTTATTTATTTATTTATTTATTTATTTATTTATTTATTTATTTATTT
>JAKTPV010000129.1:0-16871 GCA_030556335.1 Myxozyma vanderwaltii
ACCCTATGATAAAAACCCTATGATAAAAACCCTATGATAAAACCCTATGATAAAACCCTATGATAAAACCCTATGATAAAAACCCTATGGGTTTGTTGGGCTTACTTGAATTAAAGAGCTTTTACGAAGATATATGGGAAATTAAAAATAGACGGCCTCTCCCTGTAGAAATGTTATAGAGAGGAGCTTGAAGACTTGGAACAAGGAAGTGATAATTGAGGTTATTAGTTCTTAAATAAACTGTTCTTGAAAACATCTTGAGTAAAATAAGTTCATGCCAGTAGTTCGGTGATCAAACTACCGCGGAAGAACGCGGTAGCGAGTTTTATTATTCAATCAGCGCAAAGTGTAAAATCATTTTTTAGTTGTTGGGCCACACTGACGTGCTTATTCTGGGCCCGCAATTAACGTTTTAATACCCACGCCGCGACGCACTCCCTCGAACGCCTCGGCAGCGTTTTCAAATGGAACTTTTCCGGAAATCAAAGGTTGGACATGGACCACACCGCGCGAGACAAAATCAACAGCTTGTTTAAAATCTCCGTAGTTATATCGAAAGCATCCCTTAACGTTTAGTTCCTTAAAGCAGATAGTAGAGATTGGTAGTAAGGCATTATCATTACCCATGCCAGTTTGAACAAATGTAGCGCGAGGACGAAGGCAGAGAATAGCTGTGTGAATGCAAGCTTCAACACCAGTGGCATCAATACCAAAGTCAAATCCTTGTGCATCAGTAACCTCAGAACCAAAGATCTCTTTTATTTCAATAGCGGTTGCTTGTTCAGTCTTGCCGTGCTGTGACAAATATGTTTCTATTTTGAATTGGTTTTTCCCAAAAGCTAATCGCTCGGCATTGACATCAACGAGGACAACTTTTGCAGCTCCAAACCCGTTTTTGGCAACAGCAGCGATGAGCATGCCAACTGGACCAGCGCCGAATACAACTATACTGGATCCCGGAGTGACTCCAGCCTGCTTAACTGCGTGACAAGCGACGGATAATGGCTCTACCAGTGCGCCCTCATCTAATGAGACATGACCGGGAAGCTTGTAAACAAACGGCTCTACAGCCTTGAAATATTTGGTTAGAGTTCCATCAACGGGTGGGCTAGCAGCAAAGCGCATGTCAATGCAGTGGTTGTATTGTCCATCCAAGCAGAAAGAGCAGTCAAAGCAAGGATTTCCAGGCTCCACGCAGACCTTGTCACCAACAGCGACGTTATTGACATTGGACCCGATCGAAGTAACAACACCAGCAGACTCGTGACCAAGGATCAAAGGAGCGCGGACCACAAGGTTACCAATTCTTCCGTGAGCGTAAAAGTGCACATCACTACCACAAATGCCAGTGGACTTGATTTGTATGATAACATCTTTAGGACCACTCGCGAGGGGAACTGGCCTGTCTTCGTACTTGAACTCTCCAACTTTCGAGAGAACAAAGGACTGGTTTTTCTACAGACTTGTCAGCAAAGCACTTTGCTGAAAGAAGAACAGAATGACTACTTGCGTTTAAGGTCATTGATAATGGTAGGCAACAACGCGGCCGGTGTGGAATGTGCAAAAGAAAGATCAGGGCGGGAAAGAGCAAGCTTATATTCAGGATTGGGCGAGGACAAGGTCGGTCGGCCGGGTAGCGTTGTTAACAAGCCTCGACGCGCCTCATATTCCGCTTTCGACGAGGGTGTCCATTATGTTTTGGAAATGCTGACATATGCGAGATCATGCTGCAAGTTTGTGTGTACCAGAAGGGACGCGGCTGGCCAGAGGATCTCGCCAGGAAAACATACCTACTCCGAAACAATGGTGCGCGGCCCGGTTAGGCGTGCGACCCGAGCAAGCTGCTGCGGGGCAGTGGAAGTGCGGCTCAATGGCATTGTGGGGTGAAATCCGGGGTTTGAGTTTGGAACTTAATTTATCGCGTTGCCTGGATCATGTCTGTGGGACGAGGATTGAAGGTGCACTTGTGCCATTTGAGCTGGATTTTTTGTTGTCTTTTTGTGCGGGGCCAAAACTTGCATAAACAAGAATCTCTGATTTGAGCTGTATTGAGCTCACTCCGCTCGTCCGCGTGAAAGCAAACGGCGCCAATCGATCAGGCGCTAAAGCGCTAAAGCAATTAGCGCCTGATGTCACGCTTTTCCGACATACGTCACATATCTTACAGTCTGACCTGCAAACTTACAACCAGGTATTCGGGGGCCAAGAGCCAAATGTATTTGTTCGTTTTTATTTTTATGTAAAAAGAGCAATAGAAAGTGGACCGATAGTATAATTAATTGCATTACATTGCCTTTGAAATAATCTCGCGAGTGAGCCCGTCATATTTGACAAATGTAGCAAGCGCATCTTTTATTCTGCAAGCTGCCGTCTTGTTTCCAAACACCATTGTATTAAACTTTTCTTTATTTTTGACATATGACTCTTTTGCGGGCGCATCCTTCGGAGAAACTTTGCTAGGCATTCTGGGTACGAATTTTACAGGTGCGGGCATTTTAGAGAGCGTCTCAAGACAAGAAAGAGGAATAGTCATTCCATCGATTCCAGCAAGACCGACAGCGGCGTCTGCTCCAATCATGGCAGCGGCAATGTTGAGAGTAGTGATACCATAGGCGCGATAATAATAGTGAATATCTCTGGTCAGTGCCCATCCATAGTTGTCTTCAAGGGTATCAAATTCTTGAAGAAGAGAAGTGTCAATGTTAGCAGCCAACTCGTCAACGTACGAAGATATGGCAAATGCACCAGCTTCGGCGGCCGCAATTGCTTGAGGCAGAGAGTGAATCATAGTTCCGAGGGCCTTGATTCCCTGTGCTTTAAGTGACTCTATGGCCATAAGGCCCTCAAAAGTGGTAAAAACCTTAATGATAACATTTTCTTTGGATACTCCAAGATCCTCATACGCCTTGATAAAAGCAAGAGCAGAAGCGAGAGTTTTTTCTGTGTCAAAGGCAAAAGCAGGATCGCACTGGGTCAAGCAGTGTCCATGGACAACATTGAGCATATCACGACCCAAGATAGCAGCACCGTAGTTAATAACCTGCTGTACAAACGCGTCTCTGTTGGCTTCGGTGACGGATGTAAACTTTTTGACGTAGCTGATAGCCTCGGACACCAACTCAGGCTTCTTAGTGAACATGTACCAAAGATGGAACTGGTTGGAAGTTGCATTTTCAAAGAACATTGCTGGCTTAATAGACAGGGCGCCTACGAGAGACAGTTAGTAGGGTCGTGCAACAAACACAAACAGACGCACCTTCAGGCCACATCGTGTCGACGCTGAGCACGGTGTGCTCGCGTATGACGTCGAGCATAGTATTAGAAACAGTCATTGCAATTAGATACAAAAAGCTCAATTACAGTAGACGTTTCTGAGCGCGACGCTGATCAAAGCACACCATTCAAGCGCGTTCGGGGTATTCTTATACCGCCGGATCAGCTCGGAAAATTGACTGGAGTGAGTCGAGTTTTCCGAGCGTGCGGCTCAGGCATTGTTTCTCGATTTGGCGAACGGTCCGAGGAACTTGTTTTTGGCTAAGGGTTGCGGTTTTCCCCGCAAAATGATCCAAACAACCTTGCGCCTCCACCCCGGAATTTTCCACAAACCTTGAGCGCGACCCATTCTTGGTCCTCTCCGCTATAATCGACAAGCCTTCTTTCTATGATCGATCTCCGCTTCTTGTCTGCCCCACACAAAACCATACATACGTCTGTATTTACAATGCACATATATAGAGTCGTCTGCTGCTTTCCGCATATCTCCCTTCTCTCCCATAGCTTCCCCGCAGCACACTCTCAAATATGAGCATTCAACCTAGAAAGTATCTGGGCGGTTCTGGCGCAAAGCTCAACTTCTGGATCACCGTTGCTACCTGCACTGTCCTCGCTTTTTATGGTTATGACCAGGGCGTTTTTGGTGGTGTCATCATTGGAAAGCCTTTCCTTGACCAGTTCGACCATCCTGACGAAGATACTACTGCTCTGCTGACTTCCGTTTACAATGTCAGTACTTCTATATATCTACTCTCCCTACTCATTTTAACCTGACTACACAGCTCGGATGTTTTGGCGGTGCTATCGCTACAACTTTTTTTGGCGACAAACTTGGTCGCCCTAAGACTATCATGGTTGGAACTTCCTGGATGTAAGGCCCCTGAACGCATTTGCCATATCTGATACATTCGTACTGACAATCATCAGTCTTGTTGGTGCTGTTATCCAAAGTTCAGCTTATAGCCGAAACCAGATGTACGCGGGCCGTGTGATTGCCGGTATTGGAACTGGTATCAACACCTCAACTGCAGGTATCTACCAGTCGGAGACCGCCAAGTTTACATCACGCGGAAAGCTTGTTGTTCTTCAAATGGCGATGTGTATCTTTGGTTTTATGCTTTCCAACTGGCTGACCTTTGGCTTCTACTTCATTGAGGGCCCTGCTTCGTGGCGATTTCCTCTTGCATTTCAAATCGTATTCTGCGCAATTATCTATTCGGTATGCCCTTTTCTCCCCGAGTCCCCTCGTCTCCTTGTGCGGAAACAAAAGATTGAGGAAGCTCTTGACGTTCTTGCCAAATTAGCAGGTGAAGATGTTTCCCCTGAGAGCCCGATTGTTCTTACTCTGTACCGCAGTATCGTTGAGGCATATGAAGCTGAAATGGCTTCTACCCTTACTCTCTGGGATATATTTCGTGGTCGCGGACGTGTCGGTGCTTTGCGGCGTCTGTTCCTTGGAGCCGGTATGCAAGCTATGAATCAGCTTAGCGGTATCAACATTACCTCCTACTACTTTTCATACGTTCTGATTCACGCTGTCAACACCTCTGAACTTCTCTCCCGTATTCTTTCCTGTGCTGGTTCCGTCAATTATTTGATATTCAGTTTGCTTGCTTACTGGACCATTGAGCGCTTTGGAAGACGGCGCATGATGATTTTCTCTTCGGCTTGTGTTAGTCTGTGTTTCCTAGTCATCACTGTCGCATTATCTCAAATGAACAAAGGTAATAACGATCATGTTCTTGGAATCATTGCAATCTTATTCTTTTTCATCTTCTTTTCCGTCTTTGCCATCGGATGTTTGGGAGTTCCTTGGTTATACCCCACCGAAATCAATACTTTGGAAGTTCGTACCAAGGGTGCTGCTATTGCTACTGCAACCAACTGGATCACCAACTACATGGTGGTCCAAGTGACGCCTCCTGGAGTGGCCAACCTTGATTGGAAATACTGGATTGTATGGACTTGCATTTCTGCTTCATTTGTTCCAGTCACTTTCTTTTTTTATCCTGAAACTTCAAATCGCACATTGGAGGATATAGATCTGTTGTTTGAAAGCAAACCTGGTGTTCTAGTGTTCAATAACAAACTTGCCACTCAAATGGAGAGACCTCAACAATTTATTGATAATGAAAAGAGGAATGCTGAAGCTGCTGTAGCCGAAGCTTGCGCTTTTGAGGCTTTCAAAGAAAAAGAGAACTCTAGGTTTGTTGAAAACATTTCCAGCTCTGTTTAATTTGGTGGGGACGGCTAGCTAGTCTATATATAGACCTCAACTTGCTAGTGTCATTGGCCCATTATAATTGGAAGAAGGTCTTTTGGCAAATACCTTTTACACAATTTAGCAAAGACTTTTTCTCCAAAGACTTCGCTACGTAGGTTAAAAAATACATATTACAACTGCAACTTGTTTCATGTGGTGTAGATATACCGCACTCCACTACCGGGCAAATTGAATGCCCAGTGTATTCGTATATAATATTACAAAAACCGTTAACTCTTAATTGACACCTATGCAGATATACTTTTTGAACACAAATCGGTATATAACACCTAATTTCAAAACTAAGAATTCTCATGACTCCTGATTATCACCGTACCAATCTCGAAGAAGCTCTTCTTGCACGTATCGGGTTTCCCAACCGCATCGATCTTGTATACGTTGGATCAGCTGTAAAATGACTGCTCGTTTTTCCGCACCGTCGATAAATTGACCAGCTATAAATTAAGAGCATTAAAGATGATTCGCAAAAAACGAGTCAATAGTAGCTTACCAGCGTGTAAACAGTGGATGGAAAGTAACGAACACGGCTCATCGTTGCTACATAAACTGATACCAACAATTCTGTCACAGTCTTTGGCCATGGTCAACTTCAACTTGTTGCAGTGTGAAACCAAATTCATTCCTTTTGCTACAGGCTTATTTGCTGCGAGAATTATTCGAGCGGAATGATATACTTGAAGGGCTAAACCGACCTCTGGAGGATGATAGAAGTATCTGATAATTCCGTCCTTGTATTCACTTGAGGTCCACAGCGGCTCAAATCTTTTGTCGAGTTTAGATCTCCATAAAGTGAGAGTATGCTCTAGCTCCTCAGCTTGTCTTACTCGATCATCATATTTAAAGCTACTGTTGGCACAGAAATTTGCCACTAGGCCCCACAAATAAATTGCGTTATTGGCGGCCTCTCCAATAGTCCATGCGGGGCACGAGCTCCAGCACTCCGTGTCAATTTTCCATAAAGGTGGATCAAATTTGATACAAGTTCCGTTTAGAAGCGAATTTACGACATCCTGTCGAGCATAACTCCAAAAGGCAGTCTTCAAAGCACCAGTTGACCTGCTATTGACCCCGTAAGACATTGCAAGTGAGGTCGCTCCTTTTAAATGACGACCCCAGTCTGCATTGGCGGGTGTGAGCATTTCATAGACTGATAAGATGACTGTTGAAACAAATATTTCGGCGGACGCAGCGTAACTTTCATTTTTCATAAGAGACTGGCGAACAGATTTCAAAGCTTCATCGTAGTACTGGGCTGGTATTTTGAAGTCGTAACCTGAAGTGAGCGATAATTGTTTAGAAGAGATAGCAAGAACAGCTTTCAAGAGAGTTGCGTCATGGAATGCCATTTGCGTGACTTCGTGTGTATAGCATTTTTCTGCATCAAAGAGATCAAACTGTTTATAGTTAGTAATTTGCGGCAATGAAGAAGCATAAAATTGAATTACCCAGGGGCCAATGCGATTGATAAAATTGTGAACTATTGCAAGTTCAGCAGCAGTAATAGACACCGGAGAGATTTGTAATTTAGTTGAATCTGGACATATGTGAAGCAGAGGCATCAGTTGCTGCTCCTTCTCATCGCCGTCAAACTCGACGAGACTAGATATCGACAGGCGCGAAGAGTCGGAATATTCTGGAATAGGTGCAACGAAAGCTTGCCACTGTGACGCAGCCGTATTTACATTCTCCGTATTGTTCGTGCTATTCTTGTATTCTTGACTCTGAGCGCTAAAACAGCGTCCCGGTATTGGCTCAGTCGTAACCTTCTGTATAACCGCGGATATCTGAGAAGAGGTAGACACTGGAGATGTATCAAGGCCAGAGGGCACGGTAGAGACCGGAGTCAAGCTCTTGAACATATCCGGAGCAGGTGGTGATAGTATGGTTGCGGCAGGAGATGGTGCTGCTGTCGCAGCAGGAGTCTGGCTATTGGAAGCAGACAAGTGCTCTTCAAGTACACTGTCAATGGACTGTCCTGAGTACGCTGCTGACCTGAAATAGTAGCTTGACGAGTGGTAGCGGCAAATGCGGTTTGCTTTTTCGCATTTTGTGCACTTTGGTTTTGATTCGTCGCATTTAAGATGGCGTCGCTTACAGGTGATGCTGTGAGTGACTGCTGATTAGTAGAAGACTGCGCTGCTTCTTGCCTGCGGTGTTCTCTTACCAGCCGGTGCGTACGCGAACTATTCCGGACGACCTGTAAGTTCCGCCAACGACAGTGTGGAACAGCGAAGTTTCAGCATTCTTGCTGCTTTTTGCCTGATAAACCATACCATTCGATGTGGATGGGACGATTGATTGAAGAGAAGTAAGGGAAAGAGTCAAATGCGGGGAAGACTGCTCGCGCTGGGGCCAAGCCGCTTACGCTGAGGCACCAAATAGAATTTAACTTTTCGATCATTGAGTTTCAGCACCTGGAACACTTTTATGTTATTGTGCTCTAGTATGTCTTTCCTAATTGTAGTTTCACATGGCCTTGTAGAGCTATTTTCTATCGGACATAAGTGTGCAAGAACACTCTACAATTTTATTTTGTGTGGAATAACAGATACTAAAACAAGCAGGTATTACCAGCCAAACCGCTTACATGGCCGACAAAATTAGACAATTTACATCTCCGATAAAAATCCTTCCAAAATGGCTACCACACCAAGAGCACCAGGGTCCGGCAAACCACCTTCACCATCAAACTGATGAATTTTAGATTCAGACACATATGAAGCACGTCCGAACTTCGCCTGTAGCTTTCGCGTAGAGTCAAAGCCAGCTCGAGCGTCCGACACTGCCTGTTTAAAGTCGTGAGTTTTCGTAAGCGTATTGACAAATGGAGCAACCGCGTCAATCAGAGTGCGATCGCCTGGGCGTGCCCTGGTATAGTTATACAGCGAAGAGAGCGCAAATTCAAGAGCCGTAGCAAGTTCAGGCAACGAAAGAGCAAATTTCTCCCCGGACAAAGCATGATTTTCAAGAGCGACTGCAAACGCAGACAAAAAGATAGCATATAAACCTCCGGAAGTACCTCCCATAGAGTCTTCCACAATATCAACAATCTCAAGAGTGAGCTGAACAGCGTCATCCAGATGCAACTTGCCTGCTTTGAGCGCTTTAAGAACACCGTTTGCACCATCAACAAGGGTCTCGCCGCAGTCTCCGTCACCAGCGACAGTGTCGTAAAGCGTAATCTTAGGCTCATACTTGTAAATGTATTCGGCGGCAGCCTCCAAAAGCTTTTTCGATGTTGCTCCATCAATTGGCAGCTTTGAGTTGTTATTATCAATACCATTGCTCTTCCTAGGAACAAAGTCGACGCCTGCAGATTTGGTCCAAGGCTTGGAGACCCATCCAGGCGCCGAGGTTGGTGCATCCAAGAACGACAAAATATTCTCCTCGTTAGCACGCGTCAAATTTAAAAGTGTAAAAGAGACTCCTGGACCATCCAAGGCAGTCATGTATGGGCCGGCATAGATACGGCAAATTTTAAGAGAATAAGTATTTTCTAATTCGCTGGCTGCAATGTCAACAAAGCTGTTGAGTTCAAGAGTACTCAAGCCACCCAAGTTATTGACAAGTAGAACCACTTCGTCACTAGTAACAAAGGGAACAAAATCCCTGTCTGCATCCTTTCCAGAAGCAAGATCGGAAATCAATCTTTTCACAAGCTGTTCGCGACTAGGAACAGGTTTTACAGTTTCAACACCAGGTTCATTGTGGATTCCCATTCCAATTTCAATTGCGTCAGCAGCAAGACTAATCTGCTGTCCAGGATCACGACCAGGTATGCTGCAATGGTCCAAACTTGCACCAATGGTGACCAGGTTGTCGGCCACGATTTTCGCGTATTTCTCAACATCAGACAACGAGGATCCGGCCGCGGCAGCTGCTCCAGCGGTTTTTTGGACAAGAACAGTTCCAGCTAGTCCGCGTCGACCAACTAAGCCGCCTTTGGCCTTACCAACCGAAACATCATCACCAACAATAACCATGGAAACATGTTTTCCCGCAGCTTTCATCTTCTCCGCGGCAAGACCAAAATGGAGAACATCGCCGGTATAATTTTTGACGACTAGAAGGTATCCTTCATCTCCGTCAAATTGATTAATACCAGCAATTATCTGCTTCGTCGATGGCGATGCGAATAAAGATCCAGCAACAGCGACGTCGAGCATTCCAGAGCCGACATATCCGGCGTGGGCAGGCTCATGTCCGCTGCCACCTGTATAGCAATTGAGTGAGATTCATCCCTAGAAACGTAATATGACTGCAACTCACCTCCTGACAGAACTATGACTTTTTTACCCTCAGACTGGGTGAGGACGACCTTGTCCTCGGGCAGCAATATCAGAGATGGATTAACTCGGACAAGACCAGCTAGCGAACTGACGACGAGGTCCTGGGAGTCTTTTGCAAATGATTTAAATCGGCTCATTTTAAATTATAGATAGAAAGCTGTAAATTCCAGAGAGATGGTACAATGCAAATAATATGTCAAGTTGCAAGCAAAACCAAGGCGGTGTAGTTGCGATAAGTCTGGACACGAAGAGGGGAGCCCCGCGTCCCGAATGCGTCCGGCGGGGCACTTAAGCTCTGATAATTCGTTCCGCTTGCGAAATGCGTCGTGAAATTTAGCCGGTTTTCCGCTGCTTTCTGATACACACGGCGGAATTTAGGCCTGATGACTCAGATGTCTTTAAAATCCGCACGTTCTCGCCGTCGACTAACTCGGCCGGCCGGAAAAGCGTTTCCTAATAATATCTCACTTGATCAGTGGGCAATCAAGGGCAGCTGCAATTGGGCAAAGTAGCCTGCAAATTCTCACCCGCGGCATACGATACTGATTATTATTATTTTTATTATTGATATTATAATTACCGTGAATTATGTATAAACGCGTGTGATTATGGCGGACATGGCAATTATACCACATGTACCACTAATAAGTAATAGGTACCAGCAAAAATATGCGTAGACCAAAGATTTTTTCTGCGGTGAAATGCCATTCGGTGTCTGGAGTTCTTTACAGCGGTAAAATTTTTATGAACTATTGCAATTTTGCCTGACTAGTTAACACCAATGCCTTGATGGCGACTATATGTTTACTAATACTTCTCAAAGTCAACGGCTTCTCGCACTGCGGCTCCAGGCAATTTTGACTTTCATTGTTTCAGTTATCTTTCTCTCGGTTTATTGTTTTTACTCATTGACGTATGCATCCGCGAGGATATGACGTTCACATAGCAAATATTCTACTCCCTTTGAGTTGATTGTAAACAAATATACATCATAACCAAATATTTTACAAATTACTTATAATAGCAAATATGAAAGAGCAAAATGAAACCATTAATAGCAATTCCATAAACTTAAATTCAAGCCATCTGCCGGTGTTATTATGTGTGCGTTCTTCTGTCTGATTATGATACTAGTTTGTATGTTTACTTTTATCATTAGGTCTTCAGAGGGCTAGTTCTTGGACCCAGCTTCATCCGGGATCAATTCATCATCAACTGGGTGACGGTTTATAAGTGCATCTATTTGAGCTTTCAGTTCAGATGATTCAGGTGTGCGGCTCCTTATTGTTGTCTCCACTCTCTTGTGCCAACTGCATCCTGGTCAATCAGCATTGTAAGGGCATGCAGCCCTTTGTTAGTCCATAAAACTTTGGTGATATCGCGCTCTGCCAGAGGGATATTTTCAGAAGCTCTCTCTGTTACCTCAGATAGTAGGGGACAGTGAAAAATGAGGTGTGTAGGGTCTTGTAATACTGATCCACACCAGCAACCAGGTCCGATATATAACCAGGTCCGATACGGTCATGGAATTTTTTGTAACTCATATGGCCGTGAAATCCTATTTCACCAACGCACGTTATATTACGCTCATGAAATTTCAATAGTGACGTGAGAATTTAGCGCATAGTTGTGTAATAGTTTACAGTCTATACTGTTCCCTTTAAGGACACAAGTTCAGCGGGTAAGCACGGCACAATACAACCTCACCATAACAATCACCCAATTAATTCCATGCATTCTCAAGCATGACAGATACTTTAAACTTTAAGAAAGTTGGCGTATGAACTATTTATGACATATTTCACAAAGCATCGTGCAGCAGATCATCGGATTGAAGGTTACATGGAGTACCAGATGAAAACCAGAAACAATCTCATCGGGGAAGTTTCTGGTTGGGAGTTTAATCTTCACGTTTTATACTTTCTCTACTGAAATTAATTAAGCTAAAGCGCATAAAACAATTGGTAACAAGATGAATTTTTTTTGTCTTTTTTCTATTATTGGCCATTTGTGGGGGATTGTATCGTAGTAAAATTGCATTGCCAGTCTGTCATAAGACATAAGAAGTATGAATCTCAATAAACACAGCATGTACGTCGAACAGGAGTGCTCAAGTGCTAGTTTATTGTAGGATGTGTGGAAGGAATTTGGAAGGGTATGAGAGGGAATTTCTAGAAAATGATTTTAGTATGTTTTGGTTTTTTTAGAATGGTCTAATACATGACAGAAAGTACCTAATTTTAAGTCATTGATTTGCTATTCTTTGTCTATAAATGGACTACCTATCTTCCTTCTTAAATGTAACAGAAAATAACAACAAGTATCTCATATAGATATCTCCTACACATTTGATGACTACTCCAATGAATTTCTTTGGCGCAAAAGACGCGGGTCCATCTTCCGCCATGCAACAGTGCCCAATCTAAAATACCGTCATTGCATCAGGAGTATTGACCTCATACCTTTGTAAAAGGATCCAACTTTTACCGATATACTATTGACGTTGAACTGATGCCCGATGAAACTGAGCCCGAAAACTAGCCTCTAGGAACTTATTAATGACAGTTTAAATATTAAGTAGTATCACAACCCGAAAATATGATGCACATAGGATAACATCTGCAAACGGCTTGACTTTAAGATCTTAAATTGGGTGGCAATGGTTTTCTTTTACTCTTTTCAGGCTAGGCTGTTTATAAGTGACTTGTATGATATTCCTCGTACGGACTCATATACTTGCCATGTAAATGTCATATTCTCGCGAATGCATACGTCAGTGAATAAAAAAAATAACTCCTTATGTGTGTATTATGTTTTTATGTTCTTTATCGTATAAACAGACGATTATAATAAAGCTAGCGCAAAAAGGAAAGCTGTACGTATGGCATTAAATCACGAAATTTAATGCTCCAAATTTAACATGGAAAAACTCAAGTAGTTGTAGCCACTTACTGCCGACATACTTTGCCGTCCACAAAATCAATCTTACAGGCGGGAATGAACATCAATCCAATCTACGTACAACTGCAATCAAGTTTAGAAAATTTGAGCCGTAAAAGTCATTATCAGTCTAGTTGAAGCGAAAGCATATCCAACAAGCACTGGAAGCTGGCGGCTCCATAATCCTTACCGTACCTATCAGCTCACACAGCTACATATTATGAGCAAGCATTTTAGAGTTTACTTTTGCGCATAATAGAAGTTGTCTAAAGCCATTTTATACCGAATGCCAGTTCTTCTTAAGACAAACTAGAATTTGGCTTGAAATGAGCGTCAGATGTAATAACAATTGATTAAGAGTTGCAATGCAGTAGAGAATATTTTGGAAAGTTTCGTGAATTGGCAATAACTGGGGTAGTGTTCGGCATTAGTTCCAAGAATGAGTTCAAGCAATTATAGCCAGGAGCCGCAATGAAATTTGAAAGGACCTGAAAGGCTTGTGAGAGAATTATGAAATACTGAGAAACATGAAATACAATATGAAACACTGAATTCGATTCACGCTATAGCGTGTAGCATAAAGCGAAGCGTTCACGTGCATTTGGTTAGTCACAATGGTGTAGAGTTATTGTTAATACTGTTAATAAGCGCGTGTATCCTTGGGCATATGGAGATAGGGCGACGTTTTATCACTAGGTAATAAGCACCAGCAAGAATATACCTAGATCACAGATTCTTTTTGCACCGAAATCCCATTCGGTGCTTGAAAATTTTTACAGTTATAGAAGTCTTTGTATGTCATCGCAACGTACCTGGCAAATTGATGGAGCAAGGTATCTTAATGGCTACAATATAATTACTATTAATTTTTAAAGTTACAAGCCTCTCACTCTCCGGCTCCAGCCATATTCAACCTTCAGTTTTCCAGTTATCTTCCATTTGGCCGTGAAGTACTATTTCACCACCATGCATTTCCTTAGGCTCATAAAATTACTAAACGGTGACGTAAAAAATCAATGCGTGATTTTGTGATAATTTTCAGTTTATATCCTTCCCTTTTACGCTGCAAGATCAGCGAGCAAGCAAGTCAAAATACGACCACACCACCACAATCACCTAATTGTTATTCAATATTCCTAAGCATGACAAATTCATCGCAAAAATTGACGCATTAACTACTTATGACAAATATCGTATAAGGTCATTCAGAAGATCATCCGATTAAATATTGCGTGGAGCGCCAGATGGAAACCCAGAAGAAATCTCATCGGGAAAATAATCTGTAGTTGGGAATTTCAATCTACACGTGCTACACTCTCTCAACTGAAGTTTGCCAATGCGCATAAATACTGCAAGTAGCATTTTTGTTATACAATTTCTATTATAGGTCATTTGTGGGAGCACTGTATCATAGTAACATTGCATTGTAAGTCTGGCATATGTCATAGGCAATCTGAATCCCACTAAACACAGAGTGCCCAATATCAGATACACGCATGGCATCAGCAGTATCGACCTCATCTCGTTGTAAGATGTTCTAAATATATGCAAACCTTCAACTTTTCTGTACTGTCGATCCTTCTGTCTTCAACTATGATCGAGCCGACGATTCACGTGCTGATCGTCAATATTCATCTTGTGATCTTTACAGACGTCTATAAATTGAACACAGATTCCAGTTTCTCTGATGGGGCCGTATCAACACATTATATAATCTACCTACAGTTAACCAAATCTTCAATCTTCTTTCAATATTTTCAATAATGTCTGGACGTCAACAAGGATCGAATTTAAATGACGCAGTTCACCAAATGCAGGGGGCCACCGATCAAACCCATGGTCAACAGTCGGGAAGTAGTAAAGATGCTTCTTCCAATCTTCAATCTCAATATGATCGATCTGGAAGCTATCAGCAGACTGGATCTAGAGATTCCGGTGGCCAGAATACTGGCCAGGGTCGCCAAAGTGGAGGCGGCAGTCGCAAGTAAATCGATATGACAATGTTTATACGGTTAAAATTTGACTTTCTGGAAATGTCTTGCAGTCTTTCAATTCCACCGCGATAAGTTAGTGCTTAAAATATGATATCTTAGTGGACACCGCGCTACTATTTGCTTCTTTTTTGTGTGTTTTTGTTCTTAGCAGTAAAATTAGGCCACTTATACATCATCATGAGTGCTCTTTATGATATTAAGCACGATGGGTATAATTAGCTGGCACTGGAAAATGTACATATGACAGTAAATCACGGAATGTAATATTTTGAAGTTAACGCGAAACAAACTCAAGTAGTTGTAGCCACTAACCACCAAAATACTTTGCCGGCCACGGATTGAATGCGACAGGAGGCAAGGGACCTATTAACTCACACAGCTATATATTTGGGGTAGACGTTTTAAGTTCAAGTTTGCGCATAATAGAAGTTGTCTATTGCCAACTTATATCAAATGCCAGTTCTTCCGACACACTGGAATAAAAATTGAGATGAGAATCGAAGGCGATAACGTATGACCGATGATTGCAATACAATTTCTAATATCTTCGTTATGTCGTAAATCAACGATAAACCAGGGTAATGCTCTGCATTATTTCCAAGAATGAGTTGAAGCAATAATAAAAAGCCAGGAGCCGCAGTGCAAATTGGAAAGAACTGAAAAGCTCGTGAAAGATAGACAAACACGAAAAATACTGAATCCTATACACGCTATAAGGTGTGGCATAGGGCAAAGCGCTTCTGTACATGTCACACCAGTGGTAGAGTACCGTAGAAATGATACGAGCGACAGAGTGTGACCGACGGAAATGCAAATTTTCAATAATCATTGCTTGCACCTTTCGCACATATCGAAAACAAACAACAGAGTTAATGATTAAGCTACATTATTTTTTATTGTTCTTAAAGTCGAAAGAGCGCATCTTAAGAGAAATTACTGCTTTACTGGAGCCAAGACTGACAGACAAGAACTGGCGGAAGATCAAGGCTGAGGAGAATTTAGGGATGTCCCTTTATCTATTTAAAAGACGAGTAGTACATATAACAATTCGTGATAATTACTTGAGCAATTCAGCAAGTGGGCCAATGAAAAAGACTGCAACAACATGACAGTATTAATAGTAAGTCGTGCTAGTGAAGAAGGTCTCGAAAATGTAGACCTATATACTGTCAAGTTGTAGATAATGCTGAACGGGAGTGCAAAGGAAAAAATACAAGAGATATAGAGCAATTTACTATCATAAAAGAAGATACTGAACAAGCCGGTTATAAAGTAAAGCAGAGCAACTAAAAGCACCGATATCAAATCCAAAATAAAAAGTTAAGCCATCTTCTGGTATTTTATGGAATGTGTCACTTATTCAAATCTAATCATAAGGTTTTTCCATAGTGTTTTTAAGGCTTTTGTAACTCATTAGTCGTCAATAAGGTTTTACGCGACTAGCTCTCAGGGTAAAATTTATCAAACCCTATCTTATTATTACTTGAATGAGGGTCAATACGAGCACTAATGTGTGTTTCCAGGTGTGTTTCCAGGTTCAGCGGTGCGTACTGGCTTTTTTTGTCTCCAGCATCTCTTACGTCAACGCCAGAGGTTATACTTTCATCATAAAAATAGCAGCAGAAAGGAATCACATCAAATACACAAAAGCGCAATGACACGATTATAATCTTATAGAAAATAAAAAACTGGCAACATCTTATCTGGAACCTATCATATGCGCTCTTGCGTACATCCTAAAGTGTTTATAGGGTTAATAACTATAAAACCCTATGTAATAGTGGGTATAATTACTTATTTTTATAGTGTTTCTATCATAGTGTTATCACACAAACATCGACCTTCTTCACATTTTCTCCCACTTGGATTTTTTAATTTTATCATCTGCGTCATCTCACCGAAAACTCATTTCAAACAGTTGAGCAAAAACTTTATGGTTATTCCTTTTAAGCATTGCTCACCTGAAGCATATAAAGCCTTTATCTTATCAGATATTTTTTTTTTTTTTATTCATGTACGTATGTATCCGCGAGGATATGACGTTTACATAGCAAATATACACCTCCCTATGAGTTGATCCTAAACAAATAT
>JAKTPV010000130.1:0-16733 GCA_030556335.1 Myxozyma vanderwaltii
TGTTTATTTCTTCTTGCCCGATTATCTGTTTACTGCTCTTGCGACATTCAATTGGCCTACATGGATTGCTCCCGCAAATAAAAATCTTGCATTTGTTATGGGGTCAAAGATTGGTGTTGGATTTAATCCAATCCCTTCTTTTGATTGGACTGTTGTTAATTATACTTATCCTCTTATCGTTCCTTTTTATACTATTTGCAATCGATGGCTTGGAATTGTGATCGGTGGTGTAATTGTCTTGAGTATGATTTATTCCAATTATACTTACACTGGTTATGTTCCACCTAATGTTCCTACTGTTTATACTCGTTACGGAACTAAGTATAATTCAACTCTTGTTATGACTGATGGCTTTTTCGATCTTGGCAAGTATGAAGCGTATTCACCTCCTTTCATTTCTGCTGGAAGTTTGGTTTTGAATGGAGCTGATTACACACTTACTACATTTGGATTTGTTTATGTTATAATGACAGAATGGAGAACCGTTACTGAAGCCGTCACGGGCTTCTACAAAAGTATTCGTAACCGTAGTCGTTCAGGTTACGAAGACTATAAAGATCCGATATCGGAAATGATGAAAAAATATCCCGAAGTACCTGATTGGTGGTACCTTTGCATTCTCGCATTGTCTATCACTGTTGGTTTAGTTTGTATCACCTGTTGGGATACTCATGTACCAGTTTGGGTGTTCTTTGTGATTTTATTAATTACCATGGCTTTGATTCTCCCCTCGATGATTATGTACGCTTCGACTGGATATATGGTTACGGTTTATTTATTGGCTACTTTGTTGGGTGGTTATTGGGTCCCGGGAAGTGGAATTGCTTGCATTTTCACTCGTGCTATAGGTTATGGTATGCTACATATTTTCTCTATCTTTATAAATATATGCTAATCTTAGTTACAGGTATGGATGAGCAAGCAGAAACTTATGTTGGTAAGCTTTTACCTTAAATCTATATCTTTTTTTGATTGTAGATACTAATCATTCGAAAATAGGCGACCAGAAGATGGGTCATTACGCAAAACTTCCACCTCGCTCAGTTTTCAGAGTTCAGTTCGTCGCTACTATACTTCAGATTTTTGTATCTGCAGGTGCATGGGAAATGCTTCAAAGTGGTATGGCTGATGTCTGCAGTCCTACTCAACCTTCTAAATTTACTTGCCCCTTCGCACATACCATGTACTCTCAGAGTCTTTTACTTGGTGTAGTCGGACCTCATCGAACGTTTGATACCCTTTACCCGATGCTCAAATGGGCATTTTTAATTGGAGCTTTAGCTGCTGTACCATGCTGGGCTTTACGCAAATATTTCCCTAGATATCTTCATTACTGGCAGCCAGTTTTGATTCTTTCTGGTATTGCGCGATACGGCTCCGGCTATAACGCTTCCTACTACACTCCCGGATTGTATGCTTCGTTGGCTTTCATGTACTATATTCGAACACGTTACACAATGTGGTGGGCAAAGTACAATTATATTTTGTCGTCAGGTATCACGGCCGGCACTGCTTTTAGCGGAATCTTAATTTTCATCGCGTTACAGTATAATCCCAGGCCACTGAAATGGTGGGGTAACACAGTCAGTTCTGCTGGCGTTGATGGTGCATTGGTTGCTACTGCTTTTGATGTTCCAGAAGTTGGATACTTTGGACCTGCAGCTGGAACTTGGACTTGACTTTTCTTTTACGAACTCCTATTTACTTGTTTTTTTTTTGTCGTTTGCTTTGGGCTAAATGTATATGCTTTTGAGATAACCCCGTTGCTTTGTATCTTGGTCGTAGTATTTGCTGTGTTAAAATATGAGAATCCTATAAAAGAATGTAAGAAATATTTGACTGGAGTAGTATCACGTGAAATTTGATAGAAAGGTAAGTAACGTGAATAAAGTTCAAAACGCGAACGGCTTGAGTTTTTAAGATCGCGTCGTTGAACAAGAGACCATTCTATCATCAGAATAGTGCAAAGATATGGCTTCGACAGCTGATGAAATTGCGCCTATTGCTTCCGCTGAAATTGAAGAAGCAGTTGATGAATCTGCTGTTGAGGAAGATAATCTGCTAATTGAAGCTCAAGGATTAGCCAAAGCGGCATCATCATCGTCGCCTCCCGCGTCTGATGTTGGTGGAGCACCATCTTCGTTGTCATCCGCGGCTTCATCACCTACCTCGTCGCCCACTGTCTCTCCACGCAAACAATCATCAGATATCAGATTCTCCCATTCAGCAACTTATGAGGGGCTGAATGATTCTACAGCTGCTACTTCACCTGCTTTAACGCGCTCTGCGAGCGCGGTTGTACAAACACCACTTCCTGCGCGGGCGTCGTCCTCTGCGCTTAGAGCTGATGGCGCCGTGATTACACCTGCTACACCTGGGAATGCAGCTGTTTACTTTGTTGATTACTTGCAAAGACTTATCAGAGAACGAGATCAAAAGTTAACGTCAGGAGGACTCGTTAGTCAGATTGAGGTCCTGTTGCTCGATTTAGGTGACCGTGGACTTGATCTCGCAAAATCGTTCTTACGATTATGGATGTCGAGACCTTTATTTGCTGTAAGTTTTATTTTTCTATGCGTTTTCTTTTTTACATTGAATGTTGGGGCGGTAGGAAGCTTACCTGTATTGTATAGGGTTTTATAACTTTACAAGGCGCGTTTGCTATTATTCCGGCTATCATAATTGTATTTCAGTTATCGATAGTTTTACTTTTTATTGCTTCTATAGCTATCTTTACCGCCGCATCTGCTATTTTGATTTCCGGTATGTTATACTACCTTTCAGGGTGAGTTCTAGCTGATGATACTTATTCATAAATATTAGTTTTGGCGTTACTTGGATCTTTACTTGCAACAGGAGTTTTGGCAGTTGGGGCATGGGTGTTTGTCGCAGCTGGGATAATTATTCTACAACGCGTTATAGCTGTATCATCCGCTTTATTTGGGAACGACAACGAAGATCCAATTGGAATAGAATCTTGGAAGGAGAAACAGGTAAAGGAAGAAAAAGAGGCTGATATAAAATATGACAGTTGAGAAGGCGTTGCTGGAATTCTCCATAATTTTTAAGAATTTTTTTTTTGGGAACAGGAATTGCGAATGGGATTAATTTAATAACTTTTTTGGAAAAAAGAAAAGGGTAGCATTGTATGCTTGTTTCATAAAACATGTGATCTTTTATTAGCGCCATTATATATATCCATTAATACTTTACAATTGTTCCAGTAGCGTTTAACCTGACTTCAATCAATCTTCTTTCATTGAATGCCAAAATCAAGCCAGGATCAGCAAAACAAAAGTTGGCACATCCACCAGGGATTAAAATTTTTCCAATCAAAATTCCATCAGAGTTCCAGACTTGAATACCGTCTCCGCAACCTGAGTATACGTTGCCCTCAGTGTCTGTTTTGATACCGTCCGGAGCACCTGAATCGGCGAACGCAAAAACGCGCTTGTTGAGCAGAACGTATGGACGATCTTCTTTTGTAGAACCTGGAGACTGAACAATATCGTAGGCGTAGATGGTGGAGGGCACGTCGCTGATTTTACCACCGAGACCATCGGACGCGTTTGTATTTGAAATGTAGCAGGTTTTTGAGTCTGCAGAGAAGGAGATACCGTTAGGTCGTTTGATGCCGTCAGCGACAACGCGAACGTTACCAGTCTTTGGGTTAAAGCAGTAGATTTGAGTAGGGAGATGCATTCTCGGGCGCAGAGATTGGATTACGGCATAGTCCGGGTCTGTGAACCAGATCGTGCCGTCGAGAGGCAGGACCACGACGTCGTTAGGCGCGTTGAAAGGACGACCGTGGAAGTGATTCAACAACACTTTGGACTCGTACGGAGAATGAATATCCATGTATATAAGAGCACCTGATTCATCTCCAAAGCCCTGGGAGCAGAAGAGTGCACCGTCTCCGTAATTCACACCGCCGTTACCAGTGAGGATATCAGGCGTGGGCTGAATCTTTTCCCACTTGTACTCTCCACCAGGTTGCTCTGGTACTGAAATTTTTGAAATCTGTATTTTTTTAATCGTAGATCCCGGCTCGCAGAACTGGTTTGAGGTGAAGAAGCATTCGCGCGTAGAAGGGATCCAGATGCCAGCTTCGTGTGCAAAAGGAAATGTCTGGTCCTCCGCGACGACACGCACGGAAGGGTTGACACCTAGCACCTCGTCAAACTCGTCATTGAACACCACAAATGGCTGTTCGCATAGGTTTTCAGCTGTAGTGCGCAGGTTGAGTGGTGAAGATGTGGAATTGAGGGTCGCTGTTGTGCTGAAGCCCGAGGCAGTCGCCAAGCGCGAGGGCGTCACGGGAAGAACAGCTGCCAAAAGTGGATCAATGCGCTGAACAATGTCCATTGTTTGGAAATCAATTCAATTGATTCAAACTGAAGAGTCAACCGTCTCAGCACGACAGTAAGATATAAAGAAACGACAACTGAGGAGAGAAAGCGGGAGAATCGGGCCTCTTAAAACAGCGAGATTACCCGTAAATCCGGATAAGTATCCGGAGATAACCAGACAGGCTACTTAGTTGCGATGTTGCCGCCAGTAGCCAGTACTGAGATATCTCCTCTGCAGTCTTGACGGCATTTCTGTGTTTGCAGCGGCCATGACGAGATTGCAGAAGAATACGTAAATGACAAAGTTGCAGAAAAGAGTAATACCACCAAAGCATTAGTCCGATCTGACTGTGCCAGCTGAACCCCCCGCGCGTGGGGCTACCTGCAACGCGAGCGCTCGGGGATGTCTCCGCGGGGGATCTGGCCGCAGTGACATAATCACTGAGTCAGTACATTTCGGGCGTAACGCCGCCGTTGTCGGGCCGCTGTGCGAGGGTTTGGGGGCTGCTTCCCATTTATGCTGTTCTGCTGCTCTGCTGCTGGAATTTTGCTGAATTTATTACGTACTTAATACTCAATGCTACTGGCTGATATTCCTGGCAATTGGCGTTTTTGCTAATAGCGGCCAATAGGGCGTATCCAATGAGGGAGCTGGAAACCTGTGCAGATATGCAGTTGAGGGGCACGAAGAAGCAAGCCGCAGCGGCGGGCAGTCGCCGGCCGCACTCGGCTGTTGACCCGTCGCGGGGGTTGTATATAATACTCTGTCTTCCCCACACTTTTGCTCTTACCTCGTCCATCTCTTCCTCACCGACTCCTTCGTCTCTTAAAATGCCCGCTTACCCCGAAAACAACCGTACCTGGCAAATTCTCCAGGCAGCTGAGCGCGGTGGATATGCTGTCCCGGCCTTCAATTGCTACAACGCCGATGGTATCCTCGGCTCCATCAAGGCCGCGGAGAACCTCAACGCGCCCGTCATGATCGAAATTTTCCCCTTCTCCCTCCACTTCCACGGCGCCGAGTTTGTCAAGTTTGCCTCTGCTGCTTGCCACGCCGCTAAAGTCCCTATCGCCCTCCACCTCGACCACTGCACCCTCCCTGCGGACGTCTACACCGCCCTCGAGCTCCCCTTCGACTCTATCATGGTCGACGCCTCCACCGAGGACCCCGACGAGAACATCAAGTTTGTGTCTAAAATTGTTAAGATGGCGGAGGAGCGCGGCATTACCATCGAGGCTGAGATGGGGCGTATCCAGGGTGGTGAGGACGGTGTCCCCACCGTCGACATGGAGGCTCTCTACACCGAGCCCGAGTTCGCTGCCGAGTTCATGCAAAAGACGGGCGTTCACTACCTCGCCCCCTCGTTTGGAAATATTCACGGACCCTACCCTCCGGGAGGACCCGAGAAGTACTGGCAACTCGATCGTCTGGCCAAGATCAAGGAACTGAACCCCAACATTCCCCTCGTCCTCCACGGTGCCTATCCTATTATCCCAGACCTCTATAAAAAGACTGTTGAGCTCGGCATGCGCAAGGTTAACCTTAATCGCAACCTCCACGATAACTACTTGGACTTTTTGAAAGAGAACATCGGCAAAGTCGAGATGACCGGTCTCCAGGAGAAATCGATCGCTCTCTGGGTCGAGGAAGCCGAACGGTGTATCAAAATGCTTGGATGCGATGGCAAAGCCGGCGATGTCAAATCAATTGTTTAAATGTATCATAGTCTTATACAAGTCCATTTTGGCTAATTTAATATAAATACGCATAATATCTTCGTTCACTACGTATACACGTGTACTCAAGTAATGCACCTAACCAGAATAGGATAGCCACCAATAATGACACATGTATTACAGAAACGTGATTACATATATGCTTACTAACTTTAAGCATGCGGTGCACCGTGCACTAGACGAGAAACCGGAGAAAGATGGCGTCGACGGTGCTAGCGTCCTCGGTAGCCGGCATGTGTGTTGAGATAGCAGCGGACTTTTAATGGCAATTGTGCGCGGAATGCTTGAGGTTGAAATATGGCATCTGTCGGCTGCTAATTGCAGGCAAATGCGCACGCCCGGTATACCATTGCGGCGACTCGCGGGGCACCAAAGGGGGAATTATAAGCAGCGGTATGGCAACGCACGCAGAAGGAGTAGATTGTGCGATAAGCAACTTTGCTTGCGCGATAAGCAGCAGCAAGCCTCCTCCTCGGAGCCCTTGCCAGGAATTGCCAGAGCAAGGCTCAGATAAGTAATT
Source organism: Myxozyma vanderwaltii (assembly GCA_030556335.1). NCBI lineage: Eukaryota > Fungi > Ascomycota > Lipomycetes > Lipomycetales > Lipomycetaceae > Myxozyma > Myxozyma vanderwaltii. Next base: position 6,607 of record JAKTPV010000130.1, read on the forward strand.
ATACGGCCGTGACGGGCTGCTGCTTGTCGTCGAGCAACTAACTGTAGTGAATAAGCAAGTGCGTGCGCGGTTCATCCGCCTAGCACTGACTGCTCCGTGCGCTCACCGCCAGCCTCCGCGCTACCCTCTGTGAACAAAGCCCCGAACAATGAAAAGCTCGTTCGTGTAACTAGATTGTATGCCATTGAGCCGTGACATGCTGCCCGCCCAATAGAATCTGCTTCGTATACAGCGGCTTATGTAAGTAACTCACCGCCGTCGCGGACTGAGCACGGACTTACGCAGAACCCTAACCAACTCCCAGCTGAGTCTGCTTCCTCTTTTAACAGCTTTCCTCGCTTCCTCTTCTTTCTTCCTTCTTCGTCTCCTTCTTTTCCCTGCCCATTTCCTAATCGCGTCGAGCAGCATGCAGACGGCCTTTCGCAACCCGCTCGGCACTCTCGACTTTCCCGTCTCCAGCCCGCCCCTCGAAGGCTTCTGCCGCGATCCTGAGGGCTGGGGCCCCGTGTCCGATGACTACGACTTCACGCCCTGCTTCTCAGAGGGCACTCTCGTGGATCTCGTTTCGCTCTTTATCATCGTCCTAGGCTCTGTTCAAATATCAAATCTTCTCAAAGTCAAGCCAATTCCCACCCGCAAGAACTGGCACTACTGGACAAAGCTTGCCCTCGTGGCCCTCAACGCGCTGACAGCCCTCGCAACTGCCCGCCAGCTCGTCGACATCTACGATGATGCCCTCATGGACGTGCGTCTCTACGCATCAATTCTCAGCTTCTTTGGCTTCCTCGTTGCCATGTATCTCCACCATCTCGAGCATAATCGTCAGCGATTCGCAAACGGCGCCTTGCTCTTCTTCTGGCTCATTGTCGTCCTCACTGATGGAATCAGACTCGTTGTGTTTGTCAATCGCGAGGCACACATCCGCGAACCTCAATTCATCACCACTTTTGGTTTTTCATTCATTTTGTCAATCACCACTTTTATCCGTAAGCATTGTGTCCGCTTATCCCTTATCTAACTCTGATTTGGCTTGCTAATCTATAACCTGCACAGTCGAGGCGTTTGTTCCCAAGGCCAAATCTAGCTACGAAGCTTTGGCTGAGGAGATGGACGAATCTCCTCTCGATAGGGCCAACGTCTTCTCTCGTCTCACATTTGAGTGGATGACTCCAATGATGAAGCTTGGTTATGAGGCTTTCCTCACTGAGGACGATCTGCCTGGCCTCGCCAAAGGTGACAAAACTGGTGAATGCCGTATCGCCTTTGAAAAGTACTGGACCATTCAGAAGCTCAAGAAAACTCCTCCTTCTATGGTTCGTGCTCTCTTGCGCGCCTTTGGCTCGACTTACCTTGTTGCCATGATATTCAAGACGGCTACCGATATCTTGGCCTTCTCTCAGCCGCGCCTGCTTAGACGCCTTATCCTTTTCATCAATAGTTACAATGAGGGTGATCCTGAGCCACTCACTGGAGGCGTCGTTATTGCTTTCTCATTCTTCTTTGTCTCGCTTGCGCAGACTGCCTGCCAGCATCAGCACTTCCAGCGTACCATGACTGCTGGTATGCAGGTTAAGTCTGCTCTTGTCTCTACAATCTATCGCAAGGCTGTCGTCCTCTCTGGTGAGGCTAAGAGCGCAAAGTCGACTGGTGATATTGTTAACTTGATGTCCGTTGACGCTCAGAGACTTCAGGATATTACCCAGAACGGTATGGTTCTCTGGTCTGGTCCTTTCCAGATATTTATTTGTCTCTACTCGCTTTATGGATTGCTCGGTTCTAGTATGTGGGCTGGTGTTATAGTCATGATTATTATGGTTCCTACCAACGGCTACATTGCCAAAAAGCAGCGTGCGCTTCAAAAGTCTCAGATGAAGACTAAGGATCAGCGTACGCGTCTCACTACCGAGATCTTGACCAACATCAAGTCCGTCAAGCTATACGGCTGGGAGAAGCCATACATGGACAAACTTCGTCATGTCCGAAACGACCTTGAACTCGAGAACTTAAAGATCATGGGAATCTATTCTGCTTTCTCATCCTTCCTATGGGCCTGCGCTCCTTTTTTGGTCTCGTGCTCTACTTTTGGCCTGTTTGTCTACACTGCTGGAATTCCCTTGACCACTGATATTGTTTTCCCTGCTCTGTCGCTCTTCAACTTGTTGGCTTTCCCTCTTGCTATGTTCCCCCAGGCTATTACCAACTTGGTCGAGGCGTCTGTTGCCGCTAATCGTCTCCAGGAGTTTTTGCTTGCACCCGAACTCCAGGACGATGCTGTCGAGCGTAAGGATGCTGCCACTGTCATGGGCCAAGAATCTGTTGTTATTTCTAACGGCACTTTCTTGTGGGACGAGAGTGGAAAGCATGCTCCTGCTCTCAAAAATGTCAACTTCACCGCCAAGAAGGGTGAACTTGCTTGCATTGTTGGACGTGTTGGGTCTGGAAAATCTGGTTTCATGCAGGCTATTCTCGGTGATTTGTACAAGGAGCATGGATCCGTAACTGTTTGCGGTCGTGTTGCTTATGCTAGTCAATCTCCTTGGATTATGAACGCTACTGTTAAGGATAATATTACATTCGGATCCCGCTTCCAGCCTGATTTCTATGAGACTACTATTAAGGCTTGCGCTTTAGTTGAAGACTTTTTGGCTTTGCCTGATGGAGACGAGACTATTGTCGGTGAGAAGGGTATCTCGCTTTCTGGTGGCCAAAAGGCTAGACTTTCGCTTGCGCGTGCTGTCTATGCTCGTGCTGATGTCTATGTTCTTGATGATCCTCTGTCTGCCGTCGATCAGCATGTTGGAAGACATTTGATTGATAACGTCCTTGGAGCTGATGGTCTGTTGGCCACTAAGACACGTATTTTGGCCACCAACGCTATCACTGTATTATCTCAGGCTTCTAATATTACTATGATTCGCAGTGGTGAGATTATCGAGCAAGGTACTTATGATCAAGTCATGAATGCCAAAAATGAAATCTACAACTTGATTAAGGAATTTGGGAAAAAGGCTGCCGGGCCATCCGAGGAAGTAGCGGAGGAGGCCGCTAACGATGCTGATGCTGCTGTTGATGATGCTGAAATCTCTGACGAGGAGGCCGCTTTACTCAAAAGACCTGTCGACCGACGCGCTAGTGTCAACACTCTTAGAAGAGCATCGACTGCTAGTTTGACTAAGCCTAAGTTGGTTGATGAAGAGGCTATGAAGCGCTCGAAGCAGTCGAAGGAGCATCTTGAGCAGGGAAATGTCAAATGGTCTGTTTATAAGGAGTATGCTAAGGCTGCCAATGTTTACGGTGTCATTGTGTTTATGGTTTTGTTGATTGCTTCACAGGGTGTCTCTGTTGGTGCGTATTTTTTTGCTCACTTTTTTTTTGATCATATTCTAACTTTGAATTATTTAGTTGGCAATGTTTGGCTTGAGCACTGGTCGGAGGTTAACACCGCCAGCCAGAGCAACCCCAACACGGGAATGTACCTCGGAGTTTACCTTTTCTTTGGTATCTTCTCTTCGGCTCTTACGGTCTGCCACACTTTAGTCATCTTCATTTTCTGTACCATTCAAGCCGCCCGAACGCTTCACAATCGTATGGCTGAAAGTGTTGTCCGTTCACCAATGTCATTCTTCGATACCACTCCTATCGGACGTATTATCAACCGTTTCACTACTGATATTTACCGTATTGATGAAGTTTTGACTCGTGTCTTCTCTATGTTCTTCAACAACACTATTCGAGTCGGTTTTACTCTTTTGGTTATTTCAACCACCACACCTGCGTTCTTGTTCCTCGTCATTCCTTTGACTCTTCTTTATCTTTACTACCAGCGCTTCTACTTGCGCACCTCGCGTGAACTTAAGCGTCTTGACTCTGTTTCTCGCAGTCCTATTTATGCTCATTTCCAGGAGTCTCTCAGCGGTCTGTCTACTATCCGTGCTTTCCGTCAGATTGAGCGTTTTGAGAATGTCAACGAGACGCATGTCGACTACAATCTTCGAGCATATTTCCCTTCCATCAGTGCCAACAGATGGCTCTCTGTTCGTCTTGAGTTCATTGGATCTGTTATCATTTTTGCATCCGCTGGACTTTCAATCATGTCGGTCTCGTCTGGTACCGTCCGCGCAGGATTAGTTGGTCTTGCTATGAGTTACGCTCTGCAGATCACTCAGAGTTTGTCGTGGATTGTTCGTATGACTGTTGAAGTCGAAGTCAACACGGTTTCTGTGGAGCGTATTCTCGAGTACTCGCGTCTTCCCAGCGAAGCTCCTATGATCATCAAGGGACACCGTCCTCCTGCAGCCTGGCCGACTACTGGTGACTTGATTTTTGAGAATTACTCTACGAGATACCGCGCCGGTCTTGACTTAGTCTTGAAGGATATTAACCTTCATATTCAGCCTCGGGAGAAGGTTGGTATTGTCGGTCGTACTGGTGCGGGTAAGTCGTCGCTTACATTGGCACTTTTCCGAATGATTGAGCCTGTTGATGGGCATATCGATATTGATAATCTGGATACTTCAAAGATTGGTTTATCAGACTTGCGTCATAGACTTGCTATCATTCCTCAAGACTCACAGGCATTTGAAGGTACTATCAGAGATAATCTTGATCCCTCGTATTCTCATGATGATACTGAACTTTGGGAGGTTCTTGAGCTTTCGCATTTGAAGGAGCATGTTTCTCGTATGGATGGTGGACTTGACGCACGAGTTGCTGAGGCTGGTTCTAATTTGTCTGTTGGTCAACGGCAGCTTATGTCACTTGCTCGTGCTCTTCTCACGCCTTCCAAGATCCTTGTTCTTGATGAGGCTACCGCTGCTGTCGATGTTGAGACTGATCAGTTGCTCCAGGAAACTATCCGCAAGGAGTTTAAGGATCGCACAATTTTGACCATTGCACATAGACTTAACACAATTATCGACAGTGACAAGATTGTTGTTCTGTCAGCTGGTCGTGTGGCAGAGTTTGATTCTCCTGAGAATTTGCTCGCAAACAAGGATTCTTTGTTCTACTCGCTTTGTAAGCAGGGTGGACTTGTGCATGATGATGGTGAAGGTTCATCATCTGGATCTCCGACTGTTGAAGTCAATGAGGAGTCTAAGAAGGAGTAAAAAAAAAAGAAATAAGTTTCAAACTTTCGTCGTTTTTTTGTTAACTGCTATTGTGCTTTTTCCAAATTATATTGCAACGTTATATATATGTGTATGTATGAATGTAAGTCACAGAGTTGTTTTTCGTTGTGTTAATTGGCTGTAGTTGCTATACATTTTGTCATGCCTCCATGTTGGGAGTTAGAAAAATGGCATAAACGACCACTGCAGAATCATCAAAGACTGGTATTGTTAAGCTTGTCACAGATTTTGTCTATCTGCTTGTACTCCGTTAAATTTACAGAAATAGCATCATCTAGACAGGAATATTGTTAGGTTAAGAACTGCTTTTGAGGTGTGCATGATAAAATGAATAAATATGCGTGTACGGATATTTCAGCGAAGTGACGCTAAAGCAAGAGCAAAAAGATGGACTTTGCTGAACGATTCAGTGCATTTTATTTATATACAATTAGTTGGAAAATAAACTGTATGATTAAATATACAAAATACATCCCATGATGCCAGTCAATATTTTTTTTTTTTTTTTATTTAACGTCATACGGCATACAAATTCAACCATTTAAGTTATTTATAGCGGTTGTAGAAGCATTAGTTTTTATAAGAGAGAGGAGGAGGAGGGGTGGATATTTAGATAATTATCCTGAGTGTAAGCATTTTTTTTTTGTTTTTTTGTTTTATTCTTTTTTGTTTTGTTTTGTTCTGTTTTTCATTCTTTACTATTGAATTTCTAATAATTGAGGTTGTAATTAATTCTTGGAATTGAGTATTAATAGTATACCCGCCTCCATCCTCCCCCCCTCGGCCTCCCCCGCTGCCTTTTAAAGCGGATAATTTTTTATGCAGACACTACTGTCCAATATATAAATAACAGTGCGCCGCGTGCGGAAAGAAAAGAAAGAGAGAGAGACGCGTTTGAGGAGATGGAGGGTTGGATTGCATGGCTTGTACTGTGTTTCAGATTTAGAGACGACTCTCTCTCTCTCTTTCTTTCTCATATATATATATATATATATATATATTTCCTGTGTTAGTAGCGAAGCATAGGAATGTGTAGACAGTAAAATACCGTGTTTTTTAAAAACCCGGTACTATATAATCGCTGTATAGTATCAACATTTAAACACTACAAATATGAGTTTTCAGATTTCAGTGATTTGATCATAATTGAAAGAGGAAAAAAAATAAGTAAGGCTTTATTTGAGGATAGGAGATTTTGACAAATAAAGGCAATGTTTTAAATTCGGGAGATCTTTTGGCTCGTGGTTTAGTGTGAGGTTTGTGCTTTATTGTGTATATTTCAGGTCTATAGTGCTCTAAATTTGCATCTCGAATGAATGGAAAATAGAGTGGGATTAACGATAATAATGATAAAAAATAATAATAATATCATCAAATGATGGTTTTGTTTGCTTTAGGTGTGAGAGAGAAAGACGTTCAATGGTCAATGTCAGTGCGAGTTCGTTTCAGATCTTTTTGAGACTGAGTACCAAACAAACACCTTCTTTTGAAAAAGGGGAGTGCGTGTTAGTTTGTAGAATGAAACTGATAAATCCATTTACATTTACTCATATATATATCGGAGCAATCTCAAAGAAAAAGAAAAGTAATAAGAAAAGGTCCAAGTCTTTGCAGATGGCGCAAACTCCACAATATCAAGTTCAAGGTCAAAATGCGCAGCTGGATAATTGGCAGAATGAATTGCCACAGAATCCTGTCAAGTCACTAGTCAACAATGACCTTATTTCGCATTCTGATATCCTAAAAGGGAGAATTAAGGCGCAGATTTTTACTGGGGAAGAGTTAGACTTGATGGATCATATTTCCGATGTGTTTCCTGATATTTGCTTAACTGTTAGAACCACCTTTCGTTAAATTTAGTCATGGTAGGAAGAGAAAAAAGAAAATAGATTAAAAGAAAACTAACTACTCTGTTGATTTAGTTTTTATTGCTAGAGCTTGAAAAACTCGATGAGATACCATATACAGAGAACAAAATAGCAACAATTGTTGAAATGCTTTCAGAAACTCCCGATTATCCTCGCAGACGGCAGCCTATCCCTTCTAAGCATCAAAAGCGACGACTGAAAGTTCGAGCCGTTGACAAAAATAGCTCTTATTATCAGAAAATATGCCTTGAAGTGCTGTTATGTGAATTCGTAAACATACCGCTGTTTATCATAAAGCGTGTACTACGTGACGAAGAGTACTCTGTAACGAAAGCGTATAACGAGCTTAAAGCAACCGAGGCCTTTAATTTAGGTGATAAATCTATCAAGGCCAAATTCGAATACGTGTTTAGGCCACTAGATATACCTAGAATAACTATCAATCTTCTAAGTAATCTACGTAAAAAGGAAAGTGGAAATAACGTCTTATCTGAATTAGCAACCTTCAAAGAAGAGATCTTAGCAGCTAAGGACGCGGCGGAGGAAAAAAGAATAAGATCACTTTCTATAGAAGAACAAGAGAAGCTAGGATTGACAGAAGAATGGTAAGCGTATCCATTTAAATGGAATGCAAGAGAAAATTTACTGACAGATTTTTTTTCCAGTGGATGTTGCTTCGCTAGTTATTTGACTATTGATATGTGTCAATGCACTGAAGCGCATTTGTTTTGCAAAATGTGTCTCAAACTTTTTGTTGAGGTTGGTTTCATTTTGATATTTTCAAATTATTAACTCCAAATTCATAAATGAGCTAAAACATATATAGAATAACATTGGCCAGAGACAGCATAACCTCAACTGTATGAGTGTCGACGGATGTACAGGGTGGTATCTCCTGTCTTCACTCTCATTTATGCCAGCTAAAAGTATTGAGCTACTCGAGAGGCTCGAACAGCAAGCATCGCTCCGGGCAGTATGTTTTCGAGCTCAATAAACTGTATAAACGTCGTCAAGCTGATACTGAAAATTTCTAGGCTGGCTATGAATTTGAATTGTGTCCCTTTTGTGACTGCTCCATTCTGGTTGATTATGAAGCTGATACCCTTAATTGCAGTAACGAAAAGTGCTACAAATCATCATGTATAAGATGCAAAGAGCTCTCTCATCAACCGCTTTCCTGCGAAGAGGCCAGAAGACGACAAACAAATCGCGATGCTCGTCATATTATCGAGGAAGCAATGACCAAAGCTCTAGTCCGAAATTGCGCAAATTGTCGCCAAGTGTTTGTTAAAGACGATGGTTGCAACAAAATGACATGCCCTACCTGTCGTTCGTTTACATGCTATGTATGTGGTAAGTTGGTTGGAGATTATTCTCATTTCGATAAGATGCCAGATGCCCCAGGTGATGATAATACAGGGTACTGCCCGCTTTATGACAATACCATTCTGCGGCATGAAAACGAAGTAAAACAAGCGGAAGAGGTCATGCGACGTGTCGTGCTGTCTGAAAATCCCCAGTTGCAGAATTCAGATTTGGAAATCTCAAACTCTGCTGTTACAAACGATTAATAAGAAGCACCTTTTAAGTAAAGGAACACAGTAAAAAAACAAAAAAAAAATCTTGACAATTTGGGAGACTGCTTTGGAACATATTTGGCACACTTCTTTGCTGCAAAGCCCACACCTACATTTGACAGAAAACAGATCACGAGTCGGTACCTCTTGAGTGGGCGTTTATTTTTAACATAACCGTGGCTATAAGTTTACAAACTTGATTTTTAAAAATATGCGCACGATCTTTGAATACAGTATTTTTCAAATAAACAGAGCAGAATTCTTTTTCTAGTAATGACTTCTTAACCCTATGATCTAAAAAACCCTAGGACCACGACAAAAGTACTTTGTCGAGAAACGTACACCAATGATTACCTTAATCTGAAGTTAAAAGTTTGTAAAAACTAAATGAATCAACGGTACATAGATAGAAATATCAATAGAAAAAGTAAAATGAAAGTGCGGACAAAACAGCATACACAGCATTAACCTCAAAATTAAAACTTGCATCAGTAACAGTAATCATTATAAAACTTCGGTGTTAGGAAACGCAAAACAGAGTATACTCAACAAAAGGAGAGAGATTATAAGAATTAAAATCGGAATCAATATGTAAAAAATTGGAAATATTAAATAAAATTAAATATATTAGAGAAATATAATAATTACTTAAGTATTTATTATTATCATTAGATGTATCATTATTAAGATATTTATTTTCATTATAAGAAGCCAAAGAATCTGAAGGCATTTTTTTTAATTGTTAGAACAGCGGTTACTTATATAACATGTTCTAACTGGAAATATTATATTTATATTAAGACACCTTAAAACTTCTATAATATCAAATTGATTTCAAAAGGTGAGGGTATTAACAGTAGTCAAACAGTCTTTTAACAACATATTATCCAGCTAGTCAACTTCGTTATTCTAGTAGTAAAGTAGATTCATTCTAATTCCGCTGTTATGTAACCGCGAACTATTGTAGATAAAGGCAACACATCCTCTTTTGCGAGCACCTAGAAGCTTTTCCTGACAGACAGTCCCATCAGTATCATCAGCTATATTAAACAGTACCTTTCGATCATTAAATGAGACGAGGTCAATAAAACCCAATTGAGTGCTACAACTAAATAGCGACAGAGCAGCGCATTCACAGTGAACCAAGTATCATGAGCGTCTCCTAGACAAAACGATAGCCGAAAACGGTGCACAAGTATTTCAGCTTCTGTCTTTAAAACAATTTTCAAATCATAGTGGCAAAAGTAATAAATCGGTAATAAATAGGAGAATTGAAAGTCGCAATTTAGTAGAAGATGTCCAAATTCAAAATGTCGCCAATTGTAATTCCAAAGGGTGCTGCAGATGGACAGTACAAGCACCTTATTTTACAAAAGTCCCGGCGCTCTCATCTTCTAACCAAACTTCTTACTCTTGTTCATACAAGGCTTGCGATAACGCCTAAAATCGACTATAAAAGGTACAGGCGGGTATTTGAATGGACTATATAAAAAGTACAGCGAGTAGTATTGGTGGGCGTTAGCGAGTGAAATTGCAAGCGAATTACGGGACAA
>JAKTPV010000131.1:0-16492 GCA_030556335.1 Myxozyma vanderwaltii
CCGCTGGAACCCCTTCCTCAACACGAGACGATACAATTTAAGGTTTACAATCCAGATAAATCTACTCCCGATTCCGTTAACTCTCCTTCTTAACTTTGCTGTAACCGAGCTTCTCGGGACAACCGACACAAGGGCCTTGTATTTCTCCGCGTTCTCGCTGTGCTAATTGCGGGGGCGGAGATTGCTGGGAGAACTGCCACTGTCTCGCGACTGCTCGTGCTGCTTCTGTACCGACATCACCCTCATTTGAAATGAGAGACTCTTTGCGCGTTACGACGGAGGAAGTGGTTGAGGACGCAGACGATGGGCCCGATGGAGCAGACGGACCGGCGTAGGTTTGAATTCGAGTTGCTTTTGATGCTTTTAGTCTAATACTCGCCTTAGTTGCCTCGGTTGCCGAAAGCGCAAACGGAAGTGTTCACGCACTCAGCCTTGCTTGTATTGTACCAAATTCAGTATGTGAAATAACAAAAGCTTTTTGAAGTGCGTGGCTGTGGGACTCACTTTACATTTTACCAGATCTTGAGTGCGAGTATGACGAAATGAAAGCAAAACCAAAGCTAAAAGCAGGAGTTTTACAGTCGCATTCGGAACGACTTGATAGTCTCGAGAAGCTGTTTCTTGGTCAGAGCCTTCTTCTTCGGAGTCTGCTGGCTCCGGCAGTAAAAGACGTGAATCGGCTGGCTGAACGAGCAGCCCCTGAGCTAGTACATTATTTGGGAGACTCTCTGTTGAGTGAAGCAGGCTCTTCGAGCGGATTACTGGAGACTTTAGAAGAATTAAGGCAAGAGAATGGACTTCCAAGTCGGAAGCACGATAGGGCTTCATCGGAAGATCAAGAGGACGCGGACGAACATAATAGACGAGGACGCGCCATGGATAACACTGAGGAAGACCTCCAAAAATGGCCCGATGCTATAAGTATCTCCAACGCCGATGAGTCTAAAAAGCTATCCTCGATCCCTTGTAAGCAACTTGCTATCTCTACACTTCTGACGAAAAAAGAACTCGATGAAACAGTGATTACGCATGCAAATCAAGGCCACACAGAGCACTTTAAGCAACACCACAGCGACTTGATACCCCTTCTCTCTTCTTTTAATTATACTCAATCATACCTTCCTCCTGACGACCTAATATATGACCTTGTTGATTTGCATTTTGAGATCAATCAGCCTTGGATTCCAGTTCTTCACCGCGATACATTTAAACCACAGGTCAGAAGTTACTCAGAGCGCCGTAGGCTCACTGTTATTTTACACGCTATCGTAGCTGCTACGGCCCGCTTCTCTAAAGATCCTCGATTGAGCGACCGTAGTATTCGCGAAAAGCTATGCAGCGCGTGCCGTCAGTACGTTATACTCCAGAGTTCCGAGTCTTATTCGGTGGAGAATGTACAGGCTGCTATCATTGTTGCATTTGACTCTATTGGGGCAGGTAGAGGGCCAAAAAGCTGGGCGTTAGTAGACTCGATGACACGCACGGTCGAGCATCTACGACTCTCGTTTGAGGAAGATGACGAAAGCTTACAAGAAAGCAAAGGATGCACTAAATCAGGCGCTCTCCCACCTCATCAAAAATTTATGACACGAATGACTTTTTTACGAAAAGCGGAATCGTTTATAGAGCAAGAAGAGAGGCGGCGGGTGTTTTGGAATGTCTTTTTACTGGACCGGTTTTGTTCAATATCTACTGGCTGGAATCCTAGCTTGACCGCTGTTGACGTCAGACGACGGCTACCTATTAACGGTGAATACTGGAGTGATAATATCCCTCATCGAGGGCGGTATTTTGGATTCCAGTCAGCTAGAGCTGAGACACCACGGGGTGATGGCGATACTCCCATCACGATGAGCGCGAACCGATCGTCTACCAGTAGTGGCGATGACTTCAAGTCAGAGATCGAAGATGAGGTGAAGGGTCTTGGAGGATTTTCATATTGCGTAGAGGCTTCAGAGTTTCTTTCAGCAGTAACGCAATTTTTTCTACAGCAAGATGTGCAGCCGCAGTCACTTAAAGAACTGCAAGAGTGGATGAATGGTTTTAAAGACCTTGATTTGAGGCTCGCTCAATGGAGGGCTAATTTACCCGCTAAATGGCGCGAAGTTCGACTACACCCTGAACCGAAGCCCAAATTCGACCCGCTAGTAGATCAAAATTTGACGCTGGCACATATCACACATAACACATCAGTGATTTTACTTCATCAGTTTGTTGCATATCCGGTAGCGCAGTGGCAGTTAACATCGATGATGAGGTCGTCGCAGAAAAGTTCAGCAGAAACCTGTTTGGCAGCGGCTAAGGAGATATGTAGTATGACGTTGAGGTATTTAAGCGCGATGGAGGGTATTGTTAATGCACAATTTGGGTTTTGTTTGTTTGTATGCGGACGTATGCTTTTATGCCATGCATCATTTACAAAAACTGAGTTGCTAGCTGAGTTTTCATTTATAGTGGACAGCTTGGGTCAGTTGGCGCGACGATGGAGAGGTGATTTTTATGGTGGGATTTCAAATATAGTCGGAGAGGCAATTCGACCCGTAACAGAAGTTGGAGAGATGGATAATTTTTTTGCAAAACTGCAAAAGAGTTTGATTAATTCTCGAACTCAGATGGCGACGAATGAGAACGAGAAGATTGATATCCGAGCGCCAGTTTATGCAGCCACATCAACAGGTCAATCAGGGCCTCCATCACCTGTGCCGGCGCACAATCAAAAGCCAGAGATGGAAAGGTTCGACGATCCTGCTATGCATGGGGAGTCAAGCTCGACATCTCCACCCTTGCCGATTACATTTCAAGCTGATCGGTCCATGCTTGCGCCGTATTTTGTTGGGGATTTGCCTTCATATTCTGGGGTGAATACAGAAGTCAACACACCCTTTGCCGCATATCAAAGCAGTAATAAGAACGACATTGAGAGTGAACGAAGAAAGTCTGGGGAGGCGGTGAGTGGTTTTAATACAGATTACTTGGCGCCATGGTTTGATGATCCACAGTTTTCAGAACTCGATCGAGTTTGGACTTTTGGAAATACAGAGTAAGAGGAAGAATGATAATTCTATTTACAGTAGAGATAAATATAAGAATGATATAAACTCAGATAAACACCATATGCCAATTCCAGATCACAGTAAAAAAAATGAACAGGTAAATAAACAGCAAAGACGAAGAACGTCATTTGAGAACCAATGCTTTCCAGTTTGTGATTACCATTTTTGCAAAGAAAGCGGTGACACCACCGGCGGCCATCATACAAGCAGCAAAAACAGCCGCACCCCAATAACTTCCATTGTTTGAATCAATAATGGCGCCTGCAACAGGCATTCCAAATAAGGAAGACATTGATTGAAAAGCGGAGACGGCGCCCATTCGAGCGCCTACTTGTTGCATCGGAGAAATTTCCGCAATCATGGGTTGCCAGAGAGTGAATGCAATTCCAGACGAAAAACCGTAGAGCGCAGCATAGAATATAATTGCGACATGTGAGGAGGCAGGGATCCAAAGCGCGGTAGTGAGGATTGCACTGAGGAAGGTGCCAAGGATGAACATATTGAAGCGGCCGAATTTATCTGCCAGCAGACCGGGAACAACGCGACCAAAACAGGAAGCTGCATTTTGGATGGAGATGAGGTAGTTTGAGAGAGTTGCGGAAAAGCCGTGAGCGACCGCAAAGTCGGGCAGGAAGGCGATGGGGATGAAAAGGCCCCAGTATGCAAAGAAGACGGAAGTAGCAGCAATGCTAAAGTCAGGATAGGTGAATGGTTTGAGATAGTTTTGATAGAAAAGAATAGGCTGGGGCCCGGAGGGTTTGAGTCTAGATGATACGGTGAAGCAGCTGATAATGGAGAACAAAGTGAGGAGGAAACCCACGGCGCGTACGCCCCAGCCAAAGCCGGCTTTCGATTCGACATTGCGGAAGATAATTGGGATGATTACGCCGCCAAAGGAGGACCCCGCGTTTGCTATTCCAAGCGCGGTTGCGCGACGCCTAACAAACCAGGTGGATAAGGAGGCGATGCAGGGATTGAAGATAAAGGCTGCTCCGAGTGCGGTGCAGATACCCTGAGCAAGAATGAACTGGTAATACTCGGTACACAGCGAGGTCATCATGATGCCAAAATTCATGACGATCGTACCAGGAATTAGCAGCTTCGTCGGGCCAAAAATATCATAGAGTCTGCCAACGACGACACCAAAGAGAACAATGAGACAGGTCTCCATTGAGGTAATCCACGCAATCTGCGAGGACGAGTACGTCTGGAGCTGGTGCTTTCCATAGTACTCTGTGAAGACACCAATGACCTGGACGTATCCATACGAGGCAAAGATTCCACAGAAGGAGCCAAACACGCAAAGCCAGGCTTGAATGTGGGATTAGCAGCGAAGACAAGAAAAAGCATCAAGCAAGCAAAAAAATACCCTTGAAGCCGAAATCTGGGGGATAAAGTTCGTGAGACTGGAGTTGATACGCAGAGTCCGGATTGTCATCTGAATGATCTTGCTCAAAAGCAAGCAGCGGTAACGGCAGCGGCAGCTCAGCGGCTGGATCAGTTTTTTCATCGACAGCCGGCATTTGTGTCGCGCTGGCCCTGACGCGGGGGCGAAGGAGCCAGGCGGAGGATACGGGCGGTTTATATCAAAATGGTGGGGTCCGGAGAAAGGATTTGCCGTCCGCCCATTGGCTGGAGTTAGTCACTCTACCGATGAGGATGACTGATTCATGACACATAGGGCAGCGAGAAAGAGTCTGCCCCCGTGCAGGGCATGTTGCCGCGTGGGGGTGGGCTCTGGTTTGGACCGGGGAAGAGCGGCGGAACCTGCATTACAAACCGGTTGCGCAACCGGTTGCGGCGGCGGGGGCATCCAGTATATAGCGGCCGCTGCCCCGCATCGCGTTCTGAAGACCAACCAACTAAAGCAATTTGCAATGGCTACTGGGTGAGTTTTTTGCTGGTTGCTGCTGCGATTATAATAACTTGACATTTATGCTGATATTCTGCTCCAGGCGCTCATTCACTCTCAACTCTGGTTTCAAAATCCCGGCGGTCGGGTTGGGGACGTGGCAGTCGCCAGAGAATGAGGTCTACGCTGCAGTCATGGCCGCGCTTAAGTGTGGATACCGTCATATCGATGCCGCTTTGGTAAGTGGGTATTTGAGGTTAGGCAAGGTCAGCTACTGACTGTTCAAGTACAGTGCTACGGCAACGAGGTGCCCGTGGGTAGGGCCCTCAAGGACTCCGGCGTGCCGCGCAAAGACATTTTTCTCACCTCGAAGTTGTGGTGCACTGGACACACGCGCGTTGCAGAGGACCTCGAAAAGTCACTGACAGCGCTTGGAGTTGATTATTTGGATTTGTATTTGATGCATTGGCCGGTCTCTCTCAACCCTGCCGGAAATCACCCGCTTTTCCCGACCAAGGAAGACGGATCGCGCGATATCCTGCCCTCGGACCAGTGGGACTACATCAAGACCTGGGCCTCGATGCAGGAGTTGCTCAAGACCGGAAAAGTGCGCTCTATTGGCGTGTCTAATCTCTCGACAGTGCATCTCGACAAGCTGCTGACGGCGCCGACTACGACGGTCGTGCCCGCGGTCAACCAGGTCGAGCTGCATCCGTACAACCCTCAGTTCAAGCTGCTGAAGTACACTCGCGAAAAGGGAATTCACCTGACTGCCTACTCTCCTTTGGGATCCACTGATGCGCCGCTGCAGCAGGAAGCAATTGTTGCAGAGGTTGCGAAGAAGACGGGCAAGACTCCTCCTCAAATTCTGATTGCGTGGGCGATCTGGCGAGGAACTTCCGTCATTCCGAAGTCAGTTACGCCTAGCCGTATTGAGGCCAACTTCCAGGACTTTGTACTGTCAGATGAGGATGGTGCACTGCTAGATTCGATTTCGAAGACTACGCAAAAAAGAATTGTGAAGCCCAATTGGGGAGTTCCTGTATTTTTAGATGATGAGTAGATTAATAAAATGCATGTGTGATAAACTCTGTAATAAACCCTATGATAAACCCTATAAATATGAAGTTACTACTTAATTCTGTGTGCATACATATCATCTACAAAACATCAGACAATAACCTCTCCTGATTGCGACTCAACACTTTAATAAATAGTCTACTAATGCATCTAACTGATTCTATACTCATTTTCATCTTAAAAGACCACTTCCCCAGAGTTGACAGCCTCCTGCAAAGCCCGAGCTATTTTAACGACGTGCACAGCACCGGCCGGATCGATAGGAACATGCAAGTCGTCAATAACAGACTTTGTAAACTCGCTTGCCTTGTTTGCCTCAATAGCAAATCCAGGGTAAAGCCGGTCCAAGAAAGTTTGAGGGATCTCACGACGGACGCCGTACCTGTCCGTGGACGTTGACTTGATTAATTGCAGGATCCGTGTTGACGGTAAGCTTCCATTCAGTCTCGCTGCCATCATACGAGTAGCATACAACGTAGCAATTTGGCCAGATTAGAAATCAACTGGGCCTACAGAATTGTCGAGGTCTTTGTGCTTCAGGATATCATGCTCGATGGCGGAGCATCCCGATGCCGTGATCGACTTGGCCTTGAAGTCCTCGCCAAGATAACAGAGTGCGAGGTCGACGTCATGCACAGCGCAGTCGACGAAGATGCCACCAGAGAGCTTTGCGTACTGAACAGAAAACCCGGACAGATCAT
Source organism: Myxozyma vanderwaltii (assembly GCA_030556335.1). NCBI lineage: Eukaryota > Fungi > Ascomycota > Lipomycetes > Lipomycetales > Lipomycetaceae > Myxozyma > Myxozyma vanderwaltii. Next base: position 6,687 of record JAKTPV010000131.1, read on the forward strand.
TGTCGCCAATCTGGCTGTAGTAGATGACAGGCCTACCGATGATGACCAGCATCAATCTGATTCTTGACGTCGCGATAGGACGGATCGAAGCGAATGGCCTTGAGCGCTTGCTCCGCGTGCACCGCGATGACTGTGGCCACGTCGATAGCGTCCTGCTTTTCATGAGGCAAAAATACATCTTAGTCGTCATACAACAGTGACTCCAAAAGGCTCTAAATGCTCCTTAGCCCGTGCCATCTCGTGCAGAGCGCGCGGGAAACGCTGTTGAGGAAGTTGTATGCATGGCGCTGGCCCATGCGGCCTGGACCGGCGCAGGCGAGATTAAGCTTGCAAAGAGGAACCATTTCCTGCTTTTATTTCTGCTACAATTTTAGAATCGCAACAAACTACTGGCACTGCGCGCGGGTGGAATAATAAGAAGTAAAAAGAGAGAAATGGCCGGGCCAAATGCAGCAAACCTCGAATACCCAAAGTGCCCCGCGGCTCAGGGGCCGAATGCAGCCGCGGGGTTAATGTGGGGAGCGTGGTTCGGGCTGACCATATCGGGCAGTACTCGCGCAGACTAGCCTCCGGTGGAGCGGATTTATGCGCCCTTTACGGAGTCTATTCCGCAAAAATGCTGCCCCGCAATCAAAGTTCCGTAATACCGCTCGACGAACACAACACGGACGCTTCCCCGGATTCGCTCCTCCTGTTTTGCTCTCTTTCCCCTTTTCTATCTTCTATCTAGCACAAAACACCGCGTAATCGTACGACAATGGCACCTGCAGGACGGCACGGTTCGCGCTCGTCAATTGCGTGCAAGAAATGCCACCAATCAAAAATAAAGTGCGACGTTTCCGCACATGGTTCGCCGTGTTCGCGCTGCAAGGAGAGGGGAATTTCCGACTGCGAACCCATTCAAAGCAGGCGCGGCACCTACGACCGCAAAGAGTGGCTCAAGAAGGTGAGGGCCCGCAAAGAAGCGCAGCTGGCTGCCGAACGCGTTTCTCTGTCTTCATCACGGCCCGAGTCAGTCGCCATCTCGCCCGCACGACTCGCGCTGCTGCAGTCTGAACATTGCTTTGACAAGCCGGCGCCAGGCGTCCTCGACGCGCTGCTCGGCGCGTACTTCAAGCACATCCATCCTGCTTTACCCATCATCAACAGAACAGACTTCGCGGCCAAATACGACGCCGACGACGTCCCCTTCATCCTCCTCCATTCCATCTGCTTTCTCGCTGCGGCCTACATACCCGCCTCAATTCTCTGCACCCAGCCCTTCCTGGGTTCTACTTGCAGAGAGGCCCGCGCCGAGTTCTACCGCAGAGCAAAACTTATGTTTGACTCCGCCGTCGAAAAGGACCACCTCGTTCTTGTCCAATCCTGCATCCTGCTCTCGTTTGGCGGCGACAAGCGCAACGAGCAACGGGATGCCTCTTCTTGGATTGCCTCAGCCGTCACGGTTTATGAAAATGCAAACACAATCACTCAGCCAGGCATATGGCGTCGTCTGCTCTGGATCATTATCTCGCGCGACTCATTCTGCGCAACCCTGCTAGAAAAGCCCCTCAGAGTGCATTCCATCGCAGCAGTTCCTTTACTCGCACTCTCCGACTTTGACGACGATCCGGATCTGCCGCAAACTGCCACTTATGGTACTTTCAGCTCCGACGTTGCGCTTTATGTCATCCAAGCCACAACTCTCACTCTTCATCTGCGCGACATCGTCCTCGCTTCTCGTCGACCGCTAGCAATCACACAAAGCTTTATTCTTTCTACTTTGCAATCACTACACAAGTGGCGGTCAACCGTCCCTAAGAATCTGCAGCTGATCACAAGCTCTCCGGGCTCCGACCTATACATATACGCCGCGGGTCTCTCTCTCATGTACAGCCACCATCTAATTTACCTTCATCAAATGACACTCAATGTAGCTCCGCTGCCTGTCCTTATTCCTTCGAGGGATATGCTCGGAGCTGAAGCAATCAGTGTCGCAATCGCGCAGGACGCGGTTACTCAGATTGCCGATCTCGGTTCTTCTCTTGTCACTTCTTCAAGCATACCTTTACTCCCCCCGGACTCGCATAATTCCTTTTTTGTGGCAATTGTAATGCTTTTTTCGCAATTAAAGATCCTTTCTCCGTCCACCGCTCGCACGCCGGTCGAACAATTACTAAAGGCTCAGTTGAAAATATGTGAAATGGTGGTCTACAAAGCAAAAGAGTCTTGGAATCACGCAGATTGGATTCTTGATCTTGCTGAATCTCTTCGACTTAAAACGGACTCTCTAGCGCAAGAATGGACAAAGAATAAACATGAACAGCCCATCCAAATTCCTCCTCGGTTTGAAGAGCGAATATTAGCAACCACAGAAATGAGTGCGTCGTTTACGATTTCTACCGACCGTACTCCTACGCCACCGTCTCTAGAAGATGACGATAAGCGTGATGCCACTATTCGAAGCGGAAGTTCAAGTAGTTGCGGTGACGATGATTTATTATCTGGATTTGGAGAGTCATCATATGCCTCATCTAATGCAACTTCCGAACCTGTGAGTGAAATTATGTTTGGATTCGATCTCATCAGCAATGAGGACTCGGATTTGACTATAAAAGCAAAAAGTGGTGATTTGATGGGCGTTGAACAAAATGTATTTCAAGAAATGTCGGATTGGTTTGTTAATTTGGATGCTTGTGTTTGATTTTAATAGTTAATGTTTTCCAATCTATATTTTTTTTTTTGGTAAATTGCTTTTAGTTATTCATTTAATCAGAGATTTCAATTATTTGTTTTAGATAAAAAGAGATTCAATATAATTGTCTTCCCGCTCGTTGTATGCAAAATTGAAGACCTGAAATCACTGATATTAAACTGTCCATTTCTTTTTTATCCATAACTCAAGACTCATATACTATAGATTCGTATACTATAGATTCGTATACTATAGATTCATATACTATAGATTCCTGCGGACATTCAGCTTGAGGCTTTAAATGCGCCTGATGCGTTTAAAACTCGTATCTAATTTGCTGATACTTTGAGAGGCGAAGCGAAATATATGACAAACTTTAATTAAACACCCTATGGCGCGTCCAGCAGTCATTGCGCTTCGCGCTATTACGAGCCGAGTGCTTTCTGGTTGATTACGCGCAATTGCTATGTAAGGAATGGTGCGATTGCTGCAATAAGTCCGTCTAAGAGTGAGCGTGGATTCACTAGACCTTGAGTTCATTACGATAGATAAGACGCGACATCGGGGCATAATTTCAGCAATTTCTTATCAATGAGCACCTACCTATATAATAAAAGAAGGCAAAAAGTAAATGAACCACGTAGAGATAAATAAACAAAATAAACAAAAAAAACAAAAACAATAAATGAAAAAAACTACACCATTTGTTCAGTACAGCTCTTTTCCACAATATTTACAAAATGATTTATCCTCTTAAACTGATTTAACTAGATTTGAAATTTTGGTTCAATCTGTCAGGTGCGACAGCTTTCTGTTCTTTCGAAGTTTAATAATAATACACTACTCTAATTATATCAATAGCTCTGCTTAAGATCAAAAAGGTTCAAGTGTCAACATAAAAAAGCGTTTTACTTTATCGAAGAGGAAGGTCATTTGTCTCAAAACTATGGATACCAGAAGTAAACAACTTTAAAACAAACCAATTGGTTTGTCTACCAATTTGTGTTCTCCATGCCGCACAAAAGGAAGGAAATCCCTTCATTGACACGGGAGCGAATATAAACCTCGTTAAGAGTCTTTGATAAAGGACTTGCTATTAGTATTGAAAATACAGATAAACTTATGGTTCTACCAGCATATTGATCATAAAGATGAAAAAGCATATATTTGTCTGTAATTCCAATGGTTAAGATAAACGTAGTAGTATCAAGCAATTGCAAATATTAAAAATGAACAGCATTAGGTATTTTAGCAGAATGTCTACAAACGATTAATATTATATTGTGGTATTAGATTCTAAAAAAGAAAAAAGCTGTACATCCGAACGCTTCTTATTGATACAGATTTCTGCATATTAGGTTTACACTGGTAAGACCATCTTGCTTATATCTAATCACATTCACTTCATACCAGATATATTATCCGGCAGAATGTCACCCTATTGTACAATTGATTATAAAAAAAGTTTTGTTAATTAAACACCATTTAAATCCTTAACAAACACACCATCTCTTGTCAACTTGCGCATTCTATCTATGTCTAGTTGAAGACAGTTGCACGCCACTAGTCTCTTCAATTTTGTATCTGTTTGCAAGTACTTTGACACCGCAGCATCTGTTGCATTAGGGGACCCTGATATGTCAAGGTATTCAAGATTGATTGCATGTGGGAGCGCTTCAAAAACTTGTGGACGAACTGTAGCATTGTACCCTATTTTGAGCTTTTTCAGATTTGGTAGCAGTAGTATAATCAACTCAATTAAACACAAGTTCCTCTTCGGAAGATCTTCGCGGCCGTAAGATGAAGGATGGCTTACGAAATCAGACGTAGGTATACCAGAATTGCGAATTTGATGCTTGCCAAACACGAATGATGTAAAATCAATATGGACAGAGTATTGCAGGTCTAGTTCCGTCAGCACATCAGGATTGCATCTTGCAAGCACATCAACTAGCTGTTCCCGTGAATTACTGTACCACGATAAATCCAGCCTCTGAACACGCTCAAGTTCATACTCATCTAACTCTTTCTCAACAGCTGCAGTTCCTAACCGCTGATATTGTCGAGTTCCATCAATTGTTACGCATGGCCGTAAGCTTTCTCCAACAAACCGTCGAAGCCTGAGTTCATCACATCGGGGGAACCGTATTATAGACTTTGGCTGCTGAAATTCCGACCAAGTCAGATCAACAAGTTTTGCATTCGGGATCAATCGCGCGAGATCAAACTCGCAAACTGAATTGCTTATCAGTCGCACAAACCTGCAGGAAAACTCCTGTAATTCGGGGAAGCATTTGAGTACAGACCTTATGGCTTCCACTTTAATATGCGGAATTTCATTTGGTTGAGTGTACGGAAACAGGGAGTATTCATCGTGACAGGGTTGGCCGCCTATCCTCAAGACTTGAAGTGGAAATGATTTCTTGAAATTAACAAGCCGATCAGTTACACCGATCTCTGATTTATCATACCTCGCCGGATTATAATGAACGTCCAAATTCAGTTTCCTTAGCTGTTCCAGCTTTCCATCACAGATAAGACTCCAGACTTCACCAGCACTTTCTATCGGAATTGAAAGCTCGACAAGTTGCCCAAGTACACCATAGGAAAACGGCGAGTTTCCGGAGTCTTCACTAGACGGTGGCATATTCATATCCACAGCTACTTGCTTTATATGCAGTACCTGTAGGCTAGGATAAGGCATCCCTCGCCTACGTAGAGGAGAAAGAGGGCCATCGGATTGAAGTCTGTCTTGGCCTCTAAATATCAAGAGGATGCAAGAAAGAGTGTCGGAGCGATTAATATTTCGTAGAACAATTTCTTTCAAGTTTTTCTGGCAAATGAGAGAAATGTGTCTCATCATATCTAAAGTTACTGGCCGTTCTGAATATCCAAAGTCTATCATAGTTGTCATTTCCTGTAACGTTGTAATTAGCCGATTAATACGCTTGCTGACTATTTTCAGCCGGCGACGCTCGAAAAAAGGAACATAATCGAATATCATCAGTTGCAGTTCGTCGGGGAGAGCGTTGAAGAGGCTCCCTTCAGTATTATTGCTAGTAGTATGAATGGAGCCTTCATTTGGGAGTGGATCGGGGGGATATGATAAAGCCATTTCAATTAACTTCTGAATGATCGGTATCAGTTTCAATTCGCAAATACTATATCAGAGAGTATGTCTTACCGCTCCCAGGTCAAACATCTTGTTGTATCTCGTTCCTTTTGAATTACTCTTTTGCATGGTGTAGCCGGTATAAACCACTGAAGTCTCTGCGGCGGCACATACTGCCTTGCTCTCAGTAAGTTCCTAAGTAGTGTGAGTGAGCAGCTGAGAGAGGAAATGGTAGCAGAACTTACAAGCAGACTTTCGTGAGCGATTCCTGCCTGCTCTGCCAGTTCGCACACCATACAGGCTAGCCAGTAATCGTTTAGATATTCGCTTAGTTTCATAGCCAGCCGATAACCCTTTATAAATTAGTTCCGAGGCAATTAATGACTTGTCGGCTCGCGACTCACATCGATACGCATTGGGTAAATTTCGACGAGTTCCAGCGCAGCAAAGGCAGCCTGTTTGTAGGCACCCCGAAGTAGAGCAGACTCGAACAGACGGTTGTAAATGAGAATATTTGTTGACGGTCGACGCAGCTCGTTCTCGAAGCGAATCAGGGCCTAAATATGTATTAGCCGTGGCCAACGCAGTCGCCTGTCAATTGATATTGAATATACCTGGTTGAATATCCAATAAGCAGTCTCGTACTGTTTATCCTTCATTGCCCCATCGCCAAACTCGAGGAATGGTTGAATGACCATCCAAGACCTGTGTTGGCCCACGGCGGTAATGAAACTGAGTAAGTCTATGGACTCGTGATGGTCATTCTCGAATATCTTCGTCCATTCTGTACCGTGAAAACTGTTTTCTTCTTTGACAACCTTCGATGATTGCATAATCTTCAGCACAGTAGATCAAAAGCAGCTTGCTTGTTGGCGAATTAGCAAATCGCGACCACAAATGACTTGTTCATATTTTGGGCGAGGTCTCGAATTGAGAAGTTAAACCTAAATCAATAATTCACGATCTTCGGATTTTAGAATTGGGCCGCACTGTTTTGAACCTTATATTTGAGGTATTGGATTCCATATACAACTTACACTATAATGCAATTGCTGACTTATCATCTACTGCACAAAAATGCAGCGAGTTCTAGTTGATGAACGGACTGAGCAAGACAGTGTCACTATTTTTTTATTTTAAAAACAGCGACAAATCCTTCCAAATAAAAAATTGGGTGTCTGACTTTTTTTCCTATCTCACCGACATATAAACATTCACGCAGGATGTGTATACATACAACAAACTTTGGCAGCGAGGAATGAAATCCCCATAATCCCACTTTCTTATTGCGTGCATCCTATATACTACTCTATATTATGCTATCCGCTAAACAAATAAACAAGTTATATATTATTTGGTGAAAAACAGGTAAGTAAAGCCCCCATCACCATGCATATGTAAGAGGATTAATGCACAAACTTTTGGGCGCCCATCCTGTGGGCTTAATCAATATTGGTACTACATTATATATTCATAAAAACCCTAAAAACCCTATAAGGATCTGAGCAGACATTTGTTTGATTAGAGGTAAATTGAACGCCTAGGTAAACTTGGTTAACAGCAGTGGGAATAGAGACCTTTGGGAATAAAATAGTAGTACACGCAAACTTGGTACAGCTTGAGCACGATTGGGCTAGTCGGTGAAAAAGCTTAGCGATTCCGACTAAAAAACCCGGCATCTTTTAATAGTACCCAAAACAGAAACCACATACATTTACCAATTGTTTCCTATAGTTTCGAATTTTAAAGAGGATGCGTTTGTTTATTGACTATTCATTAAGCTGCCACATAATAGCTCTATTATCAAAAGGAGATATAAAGCAATTGAAACAATTAGAAGAAACTACACTTTTTTTGGAGTATTCTCGTTTATCAAAGATGAATGAAAAACGATAAGATATTGAAGTCAATCATATAACTAGTCATTAGAGGTGTTTTAGCTGTCAAGCGAAGCCATTATCATTAGTAAGACTCAGCCACTGCTAATAATTTGGTTTGCTAATAATTTGGTACGCATTGTAAACCTTTTAAGCGCCGCATAGTCGTTGAGTTTCGGAACTAAAATCCTCCAGTTAGAACTTGAGCCTCCATTGACTGCTGGAAGAGTGTCCCAAATAAAACAAAGATGACGGCTCATGATCAAAACAATCAGTTTGAAATAACAACGATGATAAATTAAAAACAGCAACGTTCAAACGACACTACTGGCTCGAAGATGCGTAGGAAAGAGCAGGATAAGCGGGGATTACTACGGGCTATCAAAGAAAGACATAAGCATGGCTTGATCGGAAAATAGCCAACCGATCACGGAATTACGCTGTTTTATAAAAGAGATATGGACAGCATAGAGCAAAACAGCACCATCAAGATTTTCACCTTCGCAAATCAAGCAACAATGATGAATAGTCTTTATAAGCAAGAGCTTTATTCAACCAACGCATAATCAGCACCCTTTTTTATTTTGAGAAAATTTTCACTACTATGAGTGTCATTAAGGACTGCATATCAGCATCAATTTAAGAGCACCATAGCGGACGCGTTATAGAATAGATATCGGAACATGTGGCAAGACATTGGTTGGGCAGGAGCTTGAACACGGCTTGCACTCAGTTACAAAAGCTTCCATTCTAGGAAATTGTCCTCTTTATATATGTTTAGTCTCTGTACTACAGTCTAACCTCTTTTATGCTATTGACGGTCAAACAGGAAAGCATAGACTAAGGACGAAGAGACGAAGACCAGAGTGCCGGATTTCTCAATCACATGACTCGACGAGCACCCTGACTTGTATCCGTAGACTGCGGGTGAACTGAAAATTATGACAAGGACATATTCTCTAGAGCGACTAAGCGAGTTTCTTCATTGCAGACAGCATTGCCGCGTGATGGCGTCCTAAGGATGGACGACTTTCCCCCTTTGTCGTTAACTCCAGAGCGGTTGCTGGAGATAGCCTAAAGCGGAATTAAGTCCACGCACCTGATCGTGAAATGCCCAGACTGAGCTTGCAGCGTAGTTCTCCGCGCGAGAAAGACTCTACATTCTGAGCCAAGCTTCGGGGTTTGTTCTCGTCCGCGCTGGTTTTTAGTTATCTGATCTTTCACCCTGATGCCAAAAAAACTATGCTCGGGCTTAAGGATTTTGTCGTTGTTCTCTCGGCTTTTCGGGGTGCCTCGAATAGTTTATATACACCGTGTCGCCCATGCATATCTCAAATTCCAACTTGATCGTTGACCATCTTAAGTATGTCTTCAGACGACGTCACTGACCTTTCCGCGCTTGAAAAGACCGAAGAGGAAGAGCGGCCGACTGCAGTTGCTCCTCCTCCACTATCTCACGAAAAGTATCCCCCAGATGTTGGCTATAGAGGTAATTGTCCCTGTAGGTTTTAGTTTTAGTTTGAATTACGCTAACGAAATTAGCGTGGCTTTGCTGCTTTGGTTCCTTCTGTGGAGTCTTTGTGTCTTTCGGTTATATCAACTGCATCGGTGTTTTCAACGAGTACTACATCTCACATCAACTTTCAGGGTACTCTCCCTCCACCGTCTCCTGGATTGCCTCAATTGAGACTTTTATTTTGATTTTTCCCGGCTTCCTAATAGGCCGATTGTACGATCTCTATGGTCCTGAAAAATTGATGATGGTTGGAACCGTCCTCTTAATCGTCGGCGTCTTTACTACTTCGGTTTGTAAAGAATACTATCAGTTCATGCTCGCTCAAGGTATCTGTACCGCGATTGGCGCTTCACTTGTTTTTAATCCCAGCGTGAGCGCTGTATCTGGCTGGTTTCACAAAAAACGAGGTACGGCTTTGGGACTCGCTATCAATGGCTCCTCTCTTGGTGGTGTAATCACGCCAATCATGTTTCAAAAAGTTGTAGTGACTTCAGGATTTGGTTGGGCTGTTCGATCAATCGGGTTTTTAATGCTCGGAATGGTTTTAATTGCAAATTTTACCGTGAAATCAAGAATTAGATCAGTTTCTGAAATGAGAGCTCTGGGTGAAGTTCAACATGGACTGAG
>JAKTPV010000132.1:0-16339 GCA_030556335.1 Myxozyma vanderwaltii
CTATTCCCGGGGATAAGGATTGGAATTAGGAGTATTTGTGAGTTTCGATTTTGGAGAGAAAAAGACTTTTCCATACAAATTTTGTACATATGCGCAATATCTTAATTTTTATTTCTATTTTATTTTGTTTTTTGTATATTTCTCTATTAAAGCATTTTTGATCCCTTATTCACCACCTTTCAAAAGTATTAAATGTGATGGTATATTAAGCTATTTCATAATCAACATCATATACCTTGAACAGTTATGTGACAAATACCAGTATTCTAACAAACACAATTAGTTTCTCGTGAAACATTCTTCTCAGATTATTATAGTTTAGTTAAAGGAAGATTTGCTGCGCGGTGATAGTTGAATTCCTACATTAAATGTCTACATTAAATGTAGTCATGCCGATGTAATTCCCACGCCAATAGAATAGACAGCCATATATAACTAATAACCGAGATAGAGTGTTGCTGTTGGAAGCGAAATGGTCAATCGTCGCTGTAACCGTCTAGCAATTGCCACGCTGGTAATAACTTTAACGATTGCATTATTGTTTACTGTGTACACCTCCTTCAAATCTATTGTAGAACAGGCTCAGTTAATTTACGATGCGTGTATGGAATTTTGTGTTTTATGTATAGGGTATTGGGGTTTATGAACAAAATATGATATTCAAACTTATGATAATGGGTATTGTTTACATGTGGTTTGAGTGAACTTATCAGATGTTGTGCATCGAGTGGTGAGTATTGAATATTGAGTATTGGCGATTGAGTATTAGGTATTGTATACTAGGTATTAAGTATTGGATATTGAGTACTGAGCTTGGTCAGCCGGTAAAGTTGTCGTTCGCAGAGGTTTATCATTGCACAGACACAATTTATTGTCAAGTTGCGACCATACCAATAGAAAAGTACTCTAACCCGTTCGATCTAGCCTTGTCAACCCTGTTTGGGCCTATTTAGTACTGCGGTGGGAGACCACGCTGGAATCATAGGTGTTGCAATTCTGTTTTGAATTTTATTTTTTGGGATAGTCTGGAGGTGGGCGTCGTCAGGAGGAAGTGCTTAATGTTGAGTTTAACTTTGCCAATCAAATGCAGCTACAGTAGACTTAGGCTACGGTTTTTTGGAAACTGGTCTGATAAAAAGAAAGGTAGCGTGCCATTAAAAGCCTTTACAACGAGAGTACGCGTTATGGTCATGAGCAATCCAAGGTCAGACGCGCGAGTGGGCACGGTTGCTCTGGCAACAGGTCTGTTGTGGTCGAGCGAGGGTTTACAGCCAATTTCATGTGATTATTTCACCCGGAAGTAACTCCAATGCTTTTGTTATTCTCTCGTCGTTGCTGGAGGTCGGTACTGTTGTTGATTGGCAATTCATCAAAATCAATGGCTTTTTCTGAAACATATTCGGGAACAATAGGATTTAGCGCCATTGTGAAAGTGTCAAATAGCCGAGATCAAGCGAGCGTTGGAGGCAGAAGTGTATACGATGTATGTGCGATCTCTGCCGGCGGCCGCAGGCTGCTCTTTTTAACAAACTTGCTTAGAACCAAGATGAGATTTGTAAAATTTTTATGCAAGCAGTTTATGCGTTACATTTTCTATTGTACTCTGTTTTATCGGTGAATGCCTATGCCCCTTGAGCAGTGCAGGGAGGACCGCGGCAGACGCACCGCGTCAGTTCCTCAATCGCTCTAGTCCCAATCGGGTGCCGAGTAAACTCAAGTCTCCCGTGATCATTCCCATCAACGCCCGCCCGAATGTCTATAAAGCACGCCATTCCCGCCATCTCCCTTCTCTTCCCTCTTGTTTTCCTTCCATACACTTCGTATCATATGAGAGTTTTTCTTCCTCTCGGCCAAGTATAGCTCCTTCATGACATATCTGAACATGTGCCTACTCGTTAATTGCAGCTAGACTCTGTCTCGCGCAAGTGGTCCTTAGTCGATTGACACTGTAAGCTACTGTTGACGCGCTTTGTTAATTGATAATTGACCTTAGAATTTTTATTGCAGTGAATATGGCATCCTCTGCCCCCGATCGACTTTGGACGCGCACCCATTTTCTCCTCCGTTGGTAATCTCATCACCGCCGTCGCCGCTACCCCAGGCTTTACAGCCAGATAACATATTCACTACCTTGCACTCTTGTAACGTTTTTGCGGGCGATGTGTCTACGGCACTACGGCGACTTTGGGTGCGATCCCACGAGGATCAACGTCTGTGGCTGCAGTCATGGGACTGCCAGTCTGATTTGAAATCACTACCGGCCAGTCCTGATGCATGGACGTCGAGCCCCCTCTTATTAAATGCATGTGTTGAGAAGTATTGCGAAGAAGCCAGAGGATAGCATATGCGTAAAGCTACGCAGCATCTTCATATGGCTGCAAGTCCTGATCATAGCACCAAGTATCCCGAACCGACAAATAATTCCTGGTTCTTCCCATGAGATGTTGTCGTGTGAGGGTGTGCTAGCTCCTTTAAGAGCCTTGTATTGATGGGATGATTGGGGTTCGATGTCTGTTCTTGCGAGAACACATGCCAATCGGACAGGTGTCTGCTTGACGACATTGAGGGCTGGTAAGTGTCGATGATGAATGCTTCTGATATTACCACAAGCCGCAGTACAATACTTTACGGAAGCTACTATCTCAAGTTCGTATGATTGTTATTTTACCGCTATGTGCCTACTAATTGATACTTTCCTTAAAGCTTCACACTTCCATACAGTTGTCAACTTGATCTTATTTTATCAACTTTCTGACGCTCTGACGCTTGACATCAAGTTTTCTTTTCATCCTAATAAGTTATCTTCTAGCTGCTGATTGTTTTTGAATGCTGGCCTGATTGCAATTTTGATGGATACTATTTAGATTCGTAAATTGTTGATGAATATATATATATGTAACTATTGTTTTTTTTTTATGTTTGATGAATAAATTTTATACATTTCCGTCAATCAATTGCAATATTTATAGTATGATTGCGATAGGATGATGTAGCAACTACATGTTGCTCGCCGCCTCTGTACTGTCAAGCCTTGTAGAAGAGGGAGTAGAAGAGGGATGAATGGTGCACCATACATGGAAATTTTTTAGTTTGGTGCTCACTTAAACTCTGCGTTTGTTTACATGATCTTTCATGTAGGAAGTGCAAACGACAAAGTATAGAATACTAACTAGTTTGTTTGTGATATTTATTTGTTTAAGATCAACTCATAGGGAGCTGTATATTTGCTATGCAAACGTCATATCCTTGCGGATGCATACGTCCATGAAAAAAAAAAAAAGCCAACCTGTACAAATCATATTTCATCTACTATTTCATATACTGTTCCCTCAGACACTACTTATTTTGGGCGTCTGTATCATTTTGTATAATCCTCACGGCAGTAATATTTGATTTTCAGGATTTCTGCGGTTGTACACACTGTTATTTGTGTCGGACCGTTCCTAACAGCGAGCTCGATCAGCAAGGATTTGCTTAACTAGTACCAGCCAGATTCCATTTCACGTAATATGAATTTATTTCTATTAAATTCTGTTATGATGACAAGAAGTTAGTTATTATAAATATACATGTTATTTTATAATAAACTGATATCATAGACGCTAAACAGTTAAATGAATGAATAAATATATCAAAATATAAACAAACACAGCCATTTCCTCATACGCGATTAAAATAACATTTCCACACAGCATATACAATTATACCCATATAAGTCTCCGCGCCAATAGATATTCATACGTTGCAAATAATTGGATCAAAGTGCGCCTGTTGGAAGAGTTCACGGGTAACAATTTCGACGCTGGTATTTTGTTCGACGAAATGCATCAATGGTGACAGTGTATACACCTGTTTTTCGTAATCTCTTAATATAAAATCAAAAATGTACATTAATTTATCAGTTTTGCTGGATTCAGAAGTGTAGGATAATCGCTTTTTAATTACAAAGTATATATTTTCTATACAGTAGCGATTAATAATGTTCAACGAATAATGATGACATTTAGTCGAGGTCTCGTCGAGCCAGTTTGTATCAACCAAGCACGAATTTTTTCCGCAAGCAGGACTAGATTCTAAAAATACATTAGAAGTTTAGATGCCGATTTATTTGTAATATTTCTATTTGATCAGTTTACGAATCAACGGACTAATTTGCGCTGCTAAATTTGCTCAAAAGGAGTTTTATATTATTTATCGTCGGGACATTCAGGAAACTCCCAATTGCTCATCTCACCCACAATCACTATCACGATTCGAATCACCTTCAAATACACAATAATACAATCTTATCAGCAACGGAATTCAAGTGAAAAAAGAAAAAAAAAAAAAAAGGAGATAGAAATAGAAATAGTGATGCCACTGGCAAGTAGTTACTGCACTGCTTCGCTTTTAGCAGCACCAAACAAACGATTTATTACTCTTTTACTCACAAATTCTTCCTCATTGCTATCTCATCGAGTGCTACTTTTTCCCGCCTCTTCTTCAATTTCTACTCTTTCGAGTTTTTTTAAAACGACATCGAATATTTCAATTAGGGAATCTAAACTTCCTCGAACATTTTTCCGCAGTTTTTCAGATTCGACCGTTTGCGCTGCCGTTGCAGCGAATTCCACAAGTTCAAATTACGAATTCATTTCGTGGCCTGAAAAACCAAATCCTAATCCTTACGAAATATTTGGTATTAATCGACAGAAATTCGATCGACAGGTACTTAAGAAAAGATTCAAAATCCTCGCTAGACAGTATCATCCAGATACCGCTAAACAACTTGGTTCCGATAGCGCACGCGCCGCTCATGAAATTATTGTTGATAGATTTCACCGTATTGTTGCTGCTTATGAAATCCTCGATAATAGCGCAAAAAGGTCTTCATATGATTTAACTGGATTAGGATGGAGCTATTCGAATGCAGATACAGTTCATCCTTCTGCACCGAAAGCAAGACCTCGCTATACGCATTATAGATATGATCCTTTCACCGATGATAAATTTTGGACTGCAGGCCAACACACGGATCCGAATGCAAGACCTCGATACCAAGCCCCGCGTGAACCAAAACCTACTGATCATGAGAAAAACACTAGAACTCTGATGTGGATTGTCTTATGTACTACACTAGTCACTTTTCTACAAAGTCTAAGAGTAATTACGTGGTCGGCTTATGGTAACGGTGTACCACCCGCTGCATTTGCAAATATGCGTCCATCAAATGAAATCTTTACAAAGTTTTCCGGAATCGATCCTGATGGGACTTTTTTACCAGAGACTTTATTTCCTGAAAATAAATCCAATGACGAAGCAACAACTCCCAAAGAAACCGAATCAATGATAAGAATTCGAGAAATGTTTGGAAAATTACATAACCAAGCAATCGATGATAAAATCGACAGAGAATCTCAACAGTTTCGTGAAATAGAACAGAAATATTTAGATAAAAGTAGAGTTGCAATCTTGAGTGAACGAAAACCAAATGGTGCTTTACGAACTTTGAAGTTCTTGGAATCAGAAATGTTTAGAGATTATGGTCGTATGAGAACTCGATTACGAAGAGAAATTAGAGAATCTAAAAAAATCACGTTGCTGCCTTTATCTCACGTGGATAGTTCTACTTCTGTTACATTAGCAGATTCAAAGACAGAGAATAGCATAAATGAAGTTAATTAGGCAATGATGGATGGGTATTGGCATGCGCATATTTTGTAAATTCATAGTTTTGGAGGGAGTTTTCGTTCATTTAGTTTTTTTTTCTGTTTTTTTTTGCACTCTTTTGTTACCAACGTGTTTTTACATCTGGTGTTTTTTGATTTGATCACATTTTTTGAATAGTAAATTTACAATAGGTTCTTTAAATAATCCCTAATTCTCTAACCCATAGCTCTCATCGCAAGTTCAAACGCGTAAAAAGTACAAGCATTAACAGGTGCAGCACGTAATATAGTAGGCACAAAACCTCTGAAAAATCCTTTAATTCCAGCAGCTTTAAAAGTCTTTTGAAAGCAATCTATAGTTGAAGAAAATTGTCTCTTAGTAGGATCTAAAGAATCAGTTTGCATTTTAGATTTAACCACATCAAAGGGATAAGCAGTCATCCAAACACTGTAACCGGCACACCCTCCGTATATACATAATCTCCAGCCAGGGATATCTGTGCGTTTGAGTCCATTGTCTTTCATATCTTTGTTGACAAGGAACTCATATGTTAGAAAGTAAATTCTAAAAAAAACCTAGGTTATTACCATACGTTGATTTTATATTTTTTGTTTTCAGCATAAATTACATACCCCATTCCATGACCTTCACGTAAAAGAGTAGGAGTTAAACCTCTAAAAATTCCAGAAATTCCAGAGACTTGACGAAGTTGTTTTACAACATCAATAGGTCCAGAAAATTGCCGCGGAACGGTATTAGTCTGAGTTTGCAGCCGAATACTATAAATACCACCCCATATTAACATTGATTAAAAGAAAGATGAATGGCTTGAAGAAGAGAAGGGGGTTTATACCGAACGTGTTCAATGGGACCAGTTAAGAAACTATTTGCAATGCCGGCTGCTGTACCGGACATATAATATTGTGGATAAGTTAAGGATTCAGAAACAATTCCATTATTTCTGTTTTGCGCGCTGAAGAATCTTTTCATTCCTTCAAAAATAGCAAATTGAATGGAAACTAGATCATTAAATATTAATCTCCAAAGTATAAAGATATATAAAGAAAGGAAAAGGAAAAAGATTTTACTTACCACATGCACCGACTCCAACTAAAGGAGTCAAAGTACCTTTATAAAGCGCTAATGGTCCTTCTGTTTTCAATAACTTTGTAACAACGTCAAGGGCTCCAGAATATGTTCCCGGAGGTGCACTTTGCAATCGAACCTATAATCAAAATATAAAATAGTTTAGTATCCATAATAAGTCATATTCGCAAAAAAAGGAAATCAGCGTACTTTTGTAGTATCAAATGGTTGTCCAACAAGAACCTGTGCTATAATTCACATTCAGCATACTAATAACTCGCTATAGTATATGTTTATTTTCAAATTACATACTGATTCCTCCACATGTTCCTGCGGTAACATCTTTCAATACACGAAGTCGATCATTCGAATCATGCTTCTCGACGGCTTCAATAAGATGAGGATCAGCTTCTTCCATAATTACCAGAACAAACAAATATATATTCAATATATGTCTACAGCCAACTAAGACCCTTATTAAACACAAAGAAAAAGAAAAAAAACAAAAAAAGTAATGCTAATTTCTAATATTACTTTTCAAATAGTCGCTTTTTTTAATCTATTTTTCTTTTGTGCAAGAAAAAAATCAGGTTTTTGGCGGGGCAGAAAAACTCTTAAATTACAGTTATGACGACGAGGCTTTTCGTGAAAAATTTAAAATTCCTCTGTACAGTATTTACATTATGTTTTATAATAAATAGAAAGAACTTTTTACATTATTATACAAACCATCGATTATCATCATTTTGTGGTGTTTAATTTCAAATAATCCTCTTAAAATGTAGATAAAGGTACTTATTTCCTCATCAAAGCTTTACAAAATAAACTAAAACCTCAATGCGCCGCAAAATTCACGTGAACTTGAAATCATTGATACAAATCCGTGTTGGAAATAAATCAAGTTGTTAATAGTTTTTATTATATTTTGAGTAATGGTATAGGACACAATGATGAGTTTTTTAGTGTATAATAAATATAGCGAAAGTGCTGGGTTTGAGGTTCATATATGGTATGAAGAAATGTATATGGGATCTGTTGTTTACTTTGTAAAAACAATAACCCGCCAATTTCGTTATTAAAAAACGTACCTATCAAATACAGAAAGAGAAATCCGCTTTAGAGCTTTAGCAAATTTATCATCTTGCAAACTACACTATTCCACAAATCAATTATACACGTATAAATTCCTTATTTGGGCAATAGTGTACACCAAACCCTTACATAAAGTAATCATTAAGCGAGGGGAAACGAGCCCCAGTTTCCACACACGTTTTGAATCTCCATCATTCATTTAATCAAATATTGTCAACTTTCATAGCCTGGTTTCTTTATTTTCTTTTTATTAGTGAAAGCAAGTCAACTAAAAACATATACTTGAAATGCTGCCATCGCGAGTTATTTCACGTGCTTCTCGTATCGGTGCTATAACGCGGGTATCTCCGCCTATCGTCGGATCACCGGCATCATCTTCAATTTCTGCTCCATCTAGATTCCAGTCGGTTTTTCACCGCGGTTACTCTGTTGAATGTAAAGCAATTGTATTTGCAAAGCATGGAAAGCCTCTTGATGTTCTTTCGTATGTTGTTTTGCTATTTGAATTTAGGTACTGGGGTAAAATAAATAACGAGGAAATAACTGACGTGAAATATGTATATACAGAATTCATAAATTTCCTTTGCCTGATCTTACTGACGATACAATTCTTGTCAAATTCCTCGCTGCGCCTATAAACCCCGCTGACATCAATCAAGTTGAAGGCGTATATCCTCTAAAGCCACCTTTCCAAACCGAGGCTTTATCATCGCCTGAAACACCACTTGCATTAGGAGGAAACGAAGGCGTGGTTGAAGTTCTCAATGTCGGGAAAAATGTATCTGAATTCAAAGCTGGTGATAGAGCTATTATGAGACATACGATATTTGGCACTTGGAGAACTAAAGCTATTGCCACGATTGAAGATTTGACAAAGATACCTTATTCGGAGTCTGAGATTAGTGCAATTCAAGCTGCCACTGCATCTGTTAATCCTACCACTGCTTACAACATGCTTTTGGAATTCGCTGATATGAAACCTGGTGATTGGTTTATTCAAACAGGTGCTAATTCAGGAGTTGGCCGCGCGGCTATTCAGCTTGGCCGACTGTGGGGATTCAAAAGTATTAATGTTGTAAGGAATAGAGATAATATTGATGAATTAAAGAAAGACCTTGAAAGTCTTGGTGCTACTAAAGTTGTAACCGATGAGGAGCTTGCTGATAAAGGATTTAGACACGTTATCAAAGAATGGGTCGGAAATTCTAAGATCAAATTAGGCTTGAACTGTACAGGTGGTGAATCAACTACTAATATCGCAAGACAACTTTGTGAAGGTGGACATTTAGTTACCTATGGAGGTATGGCTAGAAAACCCGTAACTTTACCCGTTAGTTTATTCATTTTTAAAGACATCACATCACATGGATATTGGCTTTCGAGATGGTCTGATACCCATCCTCAAGAAAAAGAAAAAATCGTGAATGAAATATTCTCGCTTATCAAAGCTGGTGAAATCAAAGATGTCCCAGTCGATCAATGGGTATGGACAGAAAACATGTCGGATCAAGAAATGTTAGACGTGTTTAAAGAGGGTGTAAAAACTTATATCGAAGGAGCAAAGGGTAGAAAGCAGGTTTTAGTTATGCACTAAGCTCTTTTGAATTCATTAGCTTTTCTTTGCATAATATGTATACAAAAACGATTTATTCCTAATTAAAACGCCAATTTCCCAATACCCAAATATTCACACATAATAACTAACGTAATTGAGCACTTTTTTTGTTCTAAACTCATTTGATTATCTCGTCGGTCTTGCTTTCGTTTTCGTTTTCTTGTTCTTGTTCTTGTTCTTGTTCACTGTCAAAGGCAGCTAACGCATCTTTTCCATATAACTTTTCAATTTCATTGCGAGGCACATATTTCTCTAAATCCAAAGGATGAAAATCCGTTTTCAATTCTCTACTTTTTTTCGTTTTCGGTGTCGGAGCTGTATATTTTTAAAAAAAAGGAAAGAAAATCTCGCTGTTAGTGAAAAGCCAAATATACTGAAGAAGAGTTAATAGTGAATAGTTTTAACGTACCTTTCTCATTCTCTTGCATATAAAATCGTCGAAGTAACATAATAGCTTCTTCTCTGTAAAAACCAGGATAGGCAGGATATCCTCTTTCTACCGATTTATCTGAATTAATTTTTAAAACACTTCCGCAACCACCGAATCGGTCATTCGCACAACCGAAATAAACAGCACGAATCTTGAGTTGTCGTAAAGCTGATGCACACATTACACACGGTTCAACTGTTACGTAAAGGTCTGTTTCTTGAAATATCGCTGAGGAGTTTGTTTTTAGGATTTTTTCTATACCGAGGAATTCTGCGTGTCGCGTGCCCTGGGAAATAATACAGATTAGTATATATAGGTTTTTTGATATAAATTCGCATCGATAATCGAATTTGGATTATATTGTTAAACTTACGCAAAGAGAGCGATTTGTGTCATTCATTCCTTCAGCAATGATTTTCCCATTATGAACATATACACAACCAACAGGAACTTCATCAGATTCAAAAGCGAGATTTGCCTATATATTATTTTAAAATCATTATCTTGTTAATATTGAAAAGTAGTTTAAGATACAATATCACCGATTTACCATTCTTAAAGCTCTCGCCATGAATTCATGATGGACTGTTCCCATGTTGTTTATTTAATTTGTATTCTTCTCCAAGTATATCACAAAAAAAGAAGAAGAAGAAGAAGAAGAAGAAAACAAAAAGAAATTCCATTCAATGTACAAAATGTGCGTAAATATTACTCAAAAGTTGTAATTTACACAAATTAATTTTTCTTATATTGTATTTTTGTGCGGCGCAAATTTAATTCCGAAGACTTTCAATGTTTTCGCCGACTCCTAATTCTGACACTTCAAAAAGTCGCTAATAAATCAGGTTATATATATGTATATATGTATATTTTTGTTATTTTATTTCTTATAGATTTTGTTGATATATAGATTACTGAAATACCTGCATCTATGTCAGCTATTCAAGAAGGGAAAGCGTATTTCCGGAATATTGCGTTGCAAAATCCTCGTTTACGTGCCCTAATTTCAGTCCGAGATGAAGATTCTGTTCTGTCTGAACTAGTTTCATCAGTAAGTAAAAAAGATGGGCGAATAAGTGGGAAGCTTGTCGCTTTAAAGGATAATATCTGTACTACGTGGGGAAATACTACATGTGCTTCGCGTATGCTCGAGAGTAAGGCTCTTTGAAATGAATGATTTTCTTTTTTGGAGGTTGCCATTATTAATATTGATTGTTTTATATATATAATAGACTACCAAAGTCCTTATAACGCTACCGTTGTTGATAAAATAACAAAAGCAGGCGGTGTTTTCATCGGAAAAGCAAATATGGATGAATTTGCAATGGGGTAAATTATTCCAAATCATCTTAAAAACACCCATCAACGAAATTTGCTCATATAAACTAACAATTATATTCTTCTTTTTTTTTCTTTTTTTTTTCCCTTTCACAGAACAGATAATATTCATACAATCTACGGACCGTCTTTGAATCCACTTTTTGAAAACTCAGATCACAGCACAGGAGGTTCGTCTGGTGGTTCAGCAGCAGCGGTTGCTGCTAAAATGTGCGATATTGCACTTGGAACTGATACTGGAGGTTCAGTAAGACTTCCCGCTGCATACTGTGGAGTCTTGGGATTTAAACCTTCATATGGACTAATTTCTAGATGGGGTACAGTTGCGTTCGCTCAAAGTCTTGATACAGTTGGAATTGTTGCTAGAGAGATTAATGATATTCGAAGTATGTTCAATACTTTAGATGGATTTGATGAGAAGGATCCTACAAGTATCTCAAATTCACTGAGAGAGAAAATTTCGATGCAAACAAAAGAATTAAAAACTTCAAAGTCTAAAAAAAATTATAGAATTGGAATTCCAAATAGCTTTATTGTTAATTCACTTTCTCCAGTCGTAAAAGCAACTTGGAAATCAACGTTGTTAAAACTTCAAGACGCTGGCCATGAATTATACTCGGTTTCTTTACCTTCGATTAGTAGCGCTTTACCTACGTATTACATCGTCGCTCCAGTTGAAGCGTCATCGAATCTCGCTCGTTTTGATGGTGTACGATATGGTTATCGTTCACCTTCCGCCGATAAAAGTTCTGATTACGATGATGTATTATACGGTAAAACGCGAAGTGAAGGATTCGGAATTGAAGTTCAAAGAAGAATATTATTAGGAAATTACAATCTCTCTTCAGAGACTTTTCAAAATCACTATATTCAAGCTCAACGTGTACGAAAGAAAATTCAATTAGACTTCGATCGTGTTTTCACTCTTGATAATCCTCTTGCTTCTTCAACTCCTAGAAAGCTAAATTCAACGGTGGATTTCTTAATCACTCCCTGCGCAACCGATACAGCTCCTTCATTGTCAGATGTACTTAATCAAAAATCTCCTCTAGATGCTTATGTTAATGATGTAATGACTGTTCCAGCAAGTTTAGCTGGTATTCCCGCTATTAGCGTTCCTACACCAGATGCTTTTGATCAAGGTAAAACTGTTGGAATTCAAGTTATGGGACAATTTGGTGATGATGAAAGAGTTCTTGATATTGCTGAAGAAATTATGAATTTAAAGTAGTTGACTCTAAAAAAAAAAAAAAATTCAAATTAGAGATTTAAAAATAGACAACAAACATATGATCTAACTCAGGTGTTTTAAATAGATATTAATAATAATAGAAATAAAGATTAAAAGGGCATCAAGCCCAATTTATATAGAATCGAATAAAAAAAAACTGAAAGATAAACGCAAAAAAAAAAACAAAAACAAAAAAAAAGCAGTAATAGCACACACACACACAAACATAGGTTGGAGAAGACAGATTACAATTCAACATCAGGCCTGCCCGATAAAATTTCACTAATCTTTCTCATTCTAGTCCAAAACGCCTTTCTAGGTCTTCTATTTTCCGCTTCAGTCTCATGTTCAACTAAATGCTTGATATCAGTAAACACCACGCTGCCACCTGTAATGCCAATAACTTTAGCAGTTTCTGAACTTCCTCTTCCTTCAGGAATATCCTGTGCAGATTCAATGAATTCCATACATTTAACTGCAAATCTAGTTGCGCGAAGGCGATCCATAGGAGAAGGAATTCCTCCTTGCTGAACATGTCCTGGATTAGCTGTTCTAGCATCGAATCGTCCCTTTGCTTCTTCTCTGATGATATCAGCAATAATCTCGGTAGTGAATACGGTTGAGGATTTCTCATTTCGAAGAATTAATTTTCCAGCTCGGTTTTGTCCTTCGTCATTGGTATAGCTTTCACGAAGTAATTTGACATCCTTTTCAAGTTGCGTAAGAGAAATTCCCTCTTCAGGAGTGAAAATCGCAAGTGCTCCAACGCAAAGACCAGCGTACGTGGCCACATAACCTGATTTTCCTCCTTGAACCTCGACCACAAATACACGACGACGCGTAGCAGATGCAGACTGCTTAATTACATCACAATAATCAACCAATGCGTTCAAACAAGTATCTGAACCAACAGAGTATTCAGTTCCCGGAACGTTATTGGAAATAGTGGCAGGTAAGCAAACCATTGGAATGCGAAGGGCAGGATAAGAAGCTCTAGCTTTTTCAAGTTGAGAAAGGGACATGAACGCTTCGAATCCTCCCACGATCATTAATCCATCGAATTCAAATTTTTGGAAATAATATGCAACCATTCCCAAATCAACTTCAGGTAAGTTACGATTAGTACCAATCTCAGATCCACCACGAATAACCCAATTATCAACATCAAGCCAATGCAACTCCTTGACTGAACCGTGACGAGCAAGGCCTGTGAATCCGTTATGAATTGCAAAGGCTCGGTGTCCACGCGAAAGACAATAGCAAGTAGCAGCACGAGTAGCGGCATTCATACCACCAGCAGGAGCTCCGACGTTGATAAGCGCAATCTTGAGTCTTTTGTCTTCAGGGACTTTATTTGATAAATCGTCAATATAGTTAATTGCTTTAAACGCAAGTAAATAGTCAGCAAATTCAGCATCACGTAAGGACATTGCTCGATCGAAATCTTTTCTTTTAATAGCAGCAGCAACTTCCTTTGTCAAAGCAACAGATTCAACAAGCGGTTTTCTAGAAATTTTATTCTCGTTGATTCCAATCATGGGCGAAGGAGTTTCCGGAGTGGATTCCAGTACTGCTTCAACAGCATCATAACCTTGCATCGTTGCAATCATACGATCGAAAGCAACAGCTGAGCCACCACGCTGAACGTGCCCGAGGGTAGTGATTCTAGTATCAAGGCCAAGGCGCTGGACAAGGAGGTCTTTAACGTTTTCGGCAGAGATTGGATTCAAATCTGCATCAATCGCACCTTCACAGACGATAACGATAGTTTTTCTTTTTCCTTTTTGGCGGTGCTAAGAGAGGGCTATTAGTATCTGAATATTGATCGCGGGTAATAGCAAAGTAGTAGAGTAAATGAACAAAACTTACGGCACTGACGATGGAGCAGATTTCATTACCCCATTCATTTGCACTAGGTGGTTGTTCCGGAATAAAAACATAATCAGCACCGGTAGCAATACCTGCCATCAACGCCAACCAACCGCAATGACGACCCATAACCTCGACAACGAAAGCACGGGAGTGAGATAAAGCGGTAGCGTCAATGAAATCGACACTTTGACAAATTCTCGAAAGGGAAGAATAGGCACCGATGGTGGCATCAGTAGAAGACATGTCATTGTCAATTGAGCCAACCAAACCAACAATTGTAAGATGTTCGTAACCCTCAATCTGGTTGGAGGAAAGCTCGTTAGTGTCAACAAGTTCTTTCAGCAAATTGGGCCATTCAGCGCGGAAGAGGTCAGCACCCGTTAAAGAGCCATCACCACCGCAGACAATGAGAGCATCAATTCCATTGACAATCATATTCTTTGCCGCTTTCAAACGACCCCAACGCTCGCGAAAGGCAGCGCATCTGGCGGTACCAATGAGCGTGCCACCTTCAGAGAGCCATCCACGGACATCTTCCCACTTCATTTGCTTCATCATATGGCCACCCTGGACGAGACCTTCGTATCCCTCGTAAATGGCGAAGGCGTCGCAGCCCTTGTATATAGCAGTGCGGACGACTGCGCGGACGGCGGCGTTCATGCCCGGAGCGTCTCCGCCCGAGGTGATGATGCCAATTTTCTTGCGTTTCCCAGCGCAAGTTGCAGCAGCTGAAGTGGATGTCTCCTTGGGCAACTCCGCAGTGCCGATAAGGGCCTTCGGGAGCGCGAGATAGGCAGGTTTAGCGGAGGTAAAGGGATTGGCCTTTCCCGTGAAGCCAAGAAGGGTTCCAAGGGGATCATGGGCGTAGACCTCAATGGGGTCAGTGTCGGAAGGAAGAGGCTGGTAGAGAATCTTTTGCTTCGCAAGCATCTGAATCAGACTGTCGATGTAGGGCGTGTAGAAGACAAAGGCGGAGCTGCGGCCACGCCAGTCAAGAGCCTTTTTCAAATCTGTTTCTGCGGACGAGAGGCCCGCATCGTCAGTGGGAACAAGGCGGAGCTTGATGGTGACGCGCTCGCCCTCCGAGGTCTTTGATCCGGAGGAGTAGAGCCAGGACTCTTGCGTGGAGTCGAAGCAGTGGTCGACGCGGGTGACGGAAGACGGCTTCGAGCGGTCATAAACCAGCACCTCGGAGAAGCCGAGGTCGAGGTAGAAAGTGAGGGTCTTTCGGAAGACATGCGGGTTGGGCGCAACGAGGGAGAGAAAGGAGACGCCGTGGACGAGGGACAACGTGTTGACGTGGGAAGGCAGAGAGAAGTTATCGGCCTGCAGCTCTGGCGAGGCAGGCTCAAAGTACGGAGAAGCCGCCATTTGCACGTAGGCAGCAGATTGAGTTGCGGCGAAGGAGGATTGGGGGATTGAGAAGGAGGATTGTTTACGAAAGAAGGTGAGGAAGAGCAGGAACAAAACAAGGTTTTGGAGGCGGCTGGTTCATGCGTTCTCGGCAAGTGGAAAAGTGTGGGTTTTTCTCTTTCTTTCGCTGGCTTGTTCATTTATATCTGCTTGGTGCAATGCATTTGTTTGTAGAAGAGTTGCAATGTGTTTTTTGTTTAATGGCCAATTGCTACAGCGAGGACGGTTGCGACTGTTGCGATTGTTGCGATTGTTGCGACTGTTGCGACTGTCGCGACAATGGTTAGCAACAGGGCCGAGTACATCGAGCTCCTCCCCGGAACCCCGACAATGCGTTTCAAAGTCAACAAGCTCGTTCATGATTATCAAACAGCTTATTTGGTCAGTTATTGCATTTCAACAGGGGCGATGTTTGGCATGCTGAGGGCAGCAAATAGTGTTAGTTGCATTGGTACCTGCTTTGTAGTAATCAATAACTTGTACTTGCGCTACAACACCACCAAAACCGTGAAATTACTGCCCATATACGCATACAATCTGCCTGTATTTCCTGTTCAGCAACAACAACAACAACAACAACAACAACAACAACAACAACAACAACAACAACAAC
>JAKTPV010000133.1:0-15842 GCA_030556335.1 Myxozyma vanderwaltii
GGTCTCATTGAAAAGAGATCCCCTGCCTAGTAGCTGCCTTGAATCAGCATAGTCAAACTGGACATCAAGCACTTCCTCCTGACGACGCCTACCCCCCAAGCCATTCAAAAAGAAGGAACAAAAATTGCAACACCTATGATTCCAGCGTGGTCTCCCACCGCAGTACTAAATAGGCCCAAACAGGGTTGACAAGGCTAGATCGAACGGGTTAGAGTACTTTTCTATTGGTATGGTCGCAACTTGACAATTATTGTTTTCAAGCCATGATATTGCTCAGTGAACAACGTGTTTTACCCGGCCTGCCGCGTTTAACTACTAACTTCTTTGTAGACCTTCAAACCATTCTTTATTATTGTGTTTATTAATGTACCAGATGCTTTGTAAAAATAGAAAAAAAAGTTAGTTAGCAAATATCAAATAAAATTACGATGATAATCTCCTACTAATCAAATTAGCAGAAACAATAATGGTAATGAAAATATGTTTACGCTGTAACTTTCCGAAGCAAGCTTGTTAAGTCATTAAACGAACGCTATGTGCGTCCGAGGCTGTAAATCGGTCGTACAAAACATGATCGAGCGTAAGTTGCGCGTGGTTGGATGATCTGATATCAATTGGGAATTTTGGGAAATACTGGATATGAACTGCGCTTACTTGTCACGGACTACAGTATGCATATATATCTTGCATTATTATTCGAGGGTTCTGCTTAAGTATAGTTTGAGATTGAAGTAAAGTCGCAGACCGCTGATTTTAACACGCCTATCTGCTATGAACAGCTTAAAACTTTTAGTCTCAAACAATTATATGGTTTCGTAGTTGATTGAGTGTTCTACCTCTAAAAAAGATAAAATTGTCTTGTAAGAAATATGTACTGCGAGAGGCTAGTGGTATTCGAATATCACATTCCCACAAAAACATGACAAAGTTCCAATGGTACACCGTTAATGACAGATTCAAAGCAGAGAGCTAAGCAATCCGATTACTTCTCCAATGATCAGCCTGTGGGTATATCGTTTCTGTAACGGCTGTAAATGGGTATTATTTATTGCTTGCGCATTGATTGTACAGTGCTTTGTTTCGTTCACGTATATTCTGCAACCTCTCAGCTGCTAAACAAAGTTCATAACGAGGCTGGTGCTTTCGTCTACATGGATCTCTATAAGCATCGAGTAGTTGTTTAACACGGCATGTATAGGGATCCTTGTCAAGGTATTGGAAGCGCCCGGTTATTGATGTTGTTGATATGATTTGAGTTATTGGTGATTTCTGCTTCGTCCAATTTCCAAATCTCTTTGACCGTTTGGGTATCATTGGGCTTGGTATAGGCTGTTTCTTCTTATGTTTACTTCGTAAAATTGGTAAAGACTTGAAACTATGTTCTAGACTCTCTCTCTTTCTTTGTTTGACTGTGCGCGCAAGGTTCTCGTTGAATGACCGAAGAGATATTGACGCAGCATAATAAGGTGACACTGATTCGTGTGCCTTTGCCGGGATGACAGAACGGTTTTCATTGGAGTATGAATAACGTGACGGACTTTGCAAGTTGTAGGCCGTAGAGATAGGTGTCTTGGGAACTTTGATGTCGTCATTCCCATGAGCAGCTTTCATCGACGGTTTCCTTGGTCGTCGCGCGGGAGTCTTCAGATTCCTAGCAGAGTGTGGGATGTCTTGAGCAAAACCCCGTCGTTGTCGTGTTGGACCTTCGGCAACTGCCGAGACTGTTCTCGGCGATCTTGCGTCCATGGTGTATCGACTGCCATGTGCGAGTCCATCTTGAATAAAGACCTTATCACGACGTGGTCCGCGCCCACGTGAGAATAATGCTCGTCTGCCATATTCGGGACCAAACATAGAACTGCCTGTGCCTCTGTCGTAGTCATTCAAGCTTCTTTCCTTTGGCTTGTTACTGGATTGTCTAGTTGGGGTTTCCAGCTGATATGAGGTGGAATCTTCAGTATCTAAATAAGACGATAATTCAAATGTAAAGTAATAAGAAGGATCAATTTCTCCGTTTCCATATTTAAACCTCCTTCGAGGCTCCTATGAGAAAGAGAATGGTTAGTCTACGCCGGTCGCTATAATAAATCGATGAACTATTGCAAAATCGCAATGATTCGATTGCTAGCAGCAAACTTGACGAACTTGATGAAATAAATTTTTAATTCGTGACAGCATGTTTTAATTTCTTCAATCCAGTTTCTTCCGTCTAATGTTTATTCACATGTGGAGCTTTGGTTATGCTCGAGTGAAGAGATTTAATCCAGGAAGGGAATTGGGTGTGTAGGAAATTTGAACGGCCCGTTTTTAAATGTCCCACTTTTAAATGAGTGAAGCGCAGAATGTACAAAATAAACCTCACTCCCGAAACAAGAAGCCCATTAGAGCACAAGTTATCAGAAAAGAGAAGGAAAACCAGTAAAAAAAAAGTAATACGAACGTTTATATATTCATTTAAATTTGAAAGTCTGTGAGATAAAAGCGTATTGGCTCTGATATGCTACTTATTCAGCGACCAAGCAAGCCAACGCATTTAATAATTAAGTAATTTTTAACCAATTTAAGGCCCTGAACAAAATCTTACAATATATACAAAAAATATTTCCTAAACGGTCAATGCAAACCCACGTTTAGAACCAGGATCTCTTTTTCCTGGTAAAAAGATCTTTGAACATCTCTTTAAATCCGTACTCACCTCCTCTCTTCTCCATTACCTCCACTTGATCAGTAAACATGCCAACAACAGGCTTTCCTGGCCTTGTTCTATTTAGCATTAGATTATGTCGTCCAGTTTTGATGGCATGATCGCGATCCTTCAGTGCGGTCGCAAGGAGAGGAGCGACTTCTGCATAACACATTTGACGCTCACGGCCAACTGAGAGGTAGGCACGTCTAGCTGGCGACGGGGCCTATACAATCATCTGTCAATAAACGAGTAGCTAAAACATATCAAAAATAAAAATATTAACTTACCATTAAATTGTAACTTCGGATATTATCGTTCAATGTTTTCACAGACAGCTCATGATAAGACTTCTCAAGTTCTTCCCATTCGTGTTTTGGCAATCTCGGATGATCAGTTTCTACCAGCTGTTCATGAATTTCCACCTTATCCTCTGAAATAATCCCATTTTCCAATTCAATTGCCGCTAATTTTGAAGCTGCAACAAAACCATCACCGGATTCTGTAGCATCTTTAACACCCGTAGTTTTTATCAATCCGCGCTTTCGCGCTTCAAGAAGCTCGGCATCACAGTACTTGTGAGCAAGCTCCATTTGTTCCTCAAGAGAGTCAGGGCATTCAATTGTGATTAATCGCATTGCATGACGCTTCCATTGCTCTCTAAGCTCGACTCTAAATCGACGGATATCTGAACGAACAGTAGCTTGTTTGTCAATCCAGGGCGGTTGAATATCTTGCCTCTATAATAACTCACAGGCTGATTAATTTTATAACACATCCAGTAAGAAACAAAGTTTAGAGTTTACCTGAATGATTCGATTCAAAAAGAACTCAGTCGTATCAAGAAAAGGTGAGGAAATACGGGCGTCCATATCTAATTTACCTCCCCGCTGAATATTTTTGAACTGTCCTCTAGCTCGTGCGTCTTCAATTCGCTCATCTGCTAAAGCTCTTAATCCATGTAACGTACCAGGCATAGCTCTAGGAGATTTAAATCGGTCGGCGTATAGCCTCTTAAATTCCGAATCCTCTTCCAGAGGATTTGAAGATCTCTTTTTTATACTTTCAGCTGTCTTTGGATCAGGTTCTTTAGCAAGTGTATATTCAAGAGACTTTTCTCGAGCCTCTGATAGTCTTACAGAGTTGGGAAGTGCCTTGCTCATTGTAGGCATGGGAATGACATTTCCATTCCCACCTCCTCCGGCAGGTCCACTTAAACGAGCTCTACTTCCAAATGATCCTCGTCCGCCTGATATCCGAACAGGCTTATTAACATCCACCAACATGCGCAAAACAGCATCTTCTTGTGATTCAGTACCAGTCCAAGGTTTACTGTAAGCAATGTCTTTAGTATGCTTGCTAGCTGAAGAAGGTAGATTAGCGGCAGCTATATGTTGAGCATTCTCCTCTTTATATATTCTTGCTGATAATCGTTCTTGTATATCTTTAATCTCTTGCTCTGACATGAAATCCTCATCGGGAACCTCTTTTCCAAAAGTCGAATCGTGTCGTACAGGCTCAGCTTCTTCCGAAAGTTGCATCAATCGCCGCGTCATATACCCAAGATCATCTTTGCCTGGCATCTTTTCTGAGATTGTTGATGAATTTTTAGCAGTATTTTTATTCTCCTCATTCAATGACTCATTTTCTGGCGTCAGCAGATCCTCTTCAGATTTTGTACTGTAATTTGTTCTCGCTATCCTCTGCATTATTTGCTTGTGGCCATCACAAGATCGCCTTATCAGCCTAGAGCATGGTATAGTCGACGCTGTCGTCAGCGCTGATGATCCCCCTTGACAACCATGCAATTTCGAACGCAATACAGCCTCTCTATTCAAAAATCCTCGAGCTTTTCCTCGTATCATGTTCACTCGTCATTACTTCGATGCTGTCGAAGTTGGTGAAGATCTAGACGCGGTTTGCGCTATCGCGATGCTGGGAGTTTTGATCCACGGAGAGTAATTTCTGCTTCTTGGTATATCGCACCCCACTTTAAGACTTTAATCAGGTGAATAAATACACACAAAAGCAGCTCGATTGGAAGAATGCTCGTGTGTCCGGATAGATTATTATAAACTGTTTGTAGCGCAAGATGGATGTAATATTATTAAACTGCGTGAATCGTCGGAGTTCAAGCCTGATTACGCGAACAAACACTGCAACGTTCGAGCTATCCAACAACATATATTAATCTCTGAAGGGCAATGGTTATCTATTAGAATCTATAGCCTATAACGCTCTTATGAGCATAAACTAAGAGTAATGCCTCTCCGGCTGATATTGGTTGGAAAACGATAGGGATTGTCTTAGTTGACCAATCCATGTGTTAGTAGCCTGAAACCGTAATTTGGAGATTTTGACAAGTTTCAAGCTCGAATCATCTAAACAGCGTTGACTCGGGACACTTAAATCATTATTCTATTAAACACTGTTACATAGCGATAATTACTTGTAGCTACATACCTAGTTAAAGCAAAAGATGACGCAGAATACAGTTCTACAAAAGAATATCAGATTGTGATAACATTTTAGGAGTGTATTGAGCTGGAATATCTTCAAATTTCAAGGTTGCGGTCTTAGCTCAGTTGGGAGAGCGTCAGACTGAAGTCGTACTTCGGTTGTTAATCTGAAGGTCCTGTGTTCGATCCACAGAGATCGCAATTTTTTTTTTTATCTTTATATGTTAAATTTTTTCTTAAAACAACTTCTTTAAAACACCTGAGCTTTTATTTTTTGTTGACGCGTAAGTGAGGAGACATTTGAAAAATGGATTATATAATCGTAGTCACGAAGAAATTAAACAATACATAATTGAACACCAACCTACATAATATTTTCGGTGCTCCCAACATATTGATACGCCGGATTTGAACACATTATAATTTTGACATAGTAAACCAAACAGCACATTAAACCAAAAAAAAAAAAATCCAACAGACAGGCAAACATATGCTGCCTTCTCCCAAACTATTATACTGACATCTAGATCGATGGTAATTACATCGCTTGACCAATGGATAAACCGGCAACACCAGCACTGGCTTCTTCTAATGCGCCCTTCAAATTAACGTCAGCAGGCTCTATCTCCGGTTCTTCTAATTTTTCAAAATCATCATCTTCAGAGTTAGCAGCTTGTTCTTCGGCAGACTCTTCTTGACCTTTGGTATTCTTGTGATCATTGGGGTGTCCGTAAAGGTCCCTTCTTCTTTCTTCGTCCAGAATAGCACGTAGTGCTTTGCCGACCGCCGGAATATCACTGAGTAAACCGACATGACCACGGTCCGAACGAACTCTTGCAACTACATCAAAGCCTTTTGGAGGCATCAATTGCCGAGAATTAACGACACCGTCACCTGCTGTGAAGATATAATCCGAGAAGTCACCCTCAACAATTCCACGTTCTCCATTGACACGAGCTCCACGAACTGTAGGTATTCCCGAACCATATACCACGGCAAGAGGTGGATAGTCGACGGAAGGGTCGCGCACAAGTAAACCCTCTTTGAATTTCTTTATACGAGGTAACACACGCATTAAGTATTCAACGCCATCTTGTAATGGAATACTGCTAGCATCATCTGGTGATGAGGGAGTATGTGGGCCCATTGAAGTTATGTGTAAAAGATGCTCGGCATTTAGTAATAATTGCTCATTCTGATGATTCTGCTGCTTTTCCTGTTCTTGCTGATGAGTTGCTCCAGCAACAACATTCTCCTGTGCATTTGAGACCGATAGATTGTCAGAGGAAAAGCTCAAAAGAGTTGAAGAATCACGAACGCAAGGCGAGAGACCATATTTCAACCACACTCTATAATCGAAATAGTCAAGTTTAATTTCACGACCAGTGTTCTTATCAACAAAACAACGTCCGTCAAGAGGTAAAAACACAAGAGTACTTCGCATTGAAAAATTTACGTCTGCCGCTAAGACTTTTGTACTCAACATGACACTATCGCCATGTCTAATCGGACCTAAGATGTTTACACTGCTTGATGGAGATCCAACGTAGACAAGACCCCTGAACAAATACGGCGCTCGTAGCATTGCGGAATGTGCAATGATACCACCCATTGAGTGCGCAATAACAATTGCTCCTTTCCAAGACGGACCTCGTTTGAGTTTTATAGCTTCCAAAAAACTGGCAAGCTGTTCACCGACTAGCTCATTAGAAAGACGCCAGTCATAACCAAATTCGTGCACGGTACATTCAGGCAAGGACTAAAATGCACAGTTAGCATCAGGAAAAGAAAACGTATAAAAATGCAACAAAGACGACGTACCTGCATACGACGAATCAATCTACGAGACACATCAACCGGCCCAATATACGACAGCATTCCATCTGGAACAACGTCTTCTTCAGAATTCAACTCATCCTCATCGGACAAGCCTAACTGAAGATTGATTTTACGCATATTTAGTCCCACTTTTAACGGTATCCATATTCTTCGACGAGTTTTTGCATCTCGTAAAATACTACCTCGGTATCCGCCGAGAATGACGACATCTCCAGATAGATCTTCAGGAAATTCATCTTTGGCGGAAGAGAACAATTGATCCATAGACATTGACGTCTTGAACGTCTCTCTCATCGCACGCAAGCGGGAATTATCCAATTGGTGAACTTTTGCATATTTCTGTTCATCTTGCAAAATTGAGTCCGCAATAGACAACCCAGTGGATGTGCGCTCTAAGTTGGGTCTCAGAGATGTAGATGGCTCATCAACTTTAACTCGAAGTTCTTCCTTTTCTTTGAATATCGGTAACGTACGAGATTTTAATTTGAGTGTACGAGAAGGACGAAGCAGACCTTGGTCAAGAAGCGAAGAAGCAGACTTCGAAGTTAATTTAAAATCGCGAATATCTTTAAAAACTGGAAAGCTGGGAGAGAAAGAAGAAACTGCAAAAGGAAATGCAAAGGGAAAGACTTTGCGAGCTTGATTTCCGTTTACTGATGAATCGGTAGAAGTGCTGCCTATGCTACCTGATTTCTTGTGTTTGGACTGACGCTCGTGCGTGGTGTCTAAACTTTGATAACTATCCGCAGCATACGAGTGCCTGTCTTGATCATCACCATCGTCATCGTCATCGGCATCGTCATAGTCTTCAGGGTCCTCGTCATCGTCTTCAGTGACTCCGCTGCCATGAACATGCGAATCTGCCCCATGCCGCCCTTCGACGTTTGATCCACCAATAATCGAGTCAACTTGTTCTTCTTCTAAAGCAGTGTAATCTTCGTTGTCTGATGAGTCAGACTCATCGGAGTCCTCAACCGCGTTGTCCGCCTGCTCTGGTGCGGATGTATGAGGAGAAAGGGGCGACTGTTGAGGAGGAATCTGCGAGTCTCGATGTGCCTGAGAATGGGTGCGGGATCGCGAATGTGACCTGTTGCGAGAGCTGGACCGAGACCGCCGCGAAGGCTCGTTGTTTGCCCAGGACAGGGCCTCGCGCAGAGATTTGGCGATGGGCAGCATGTTATGCGCTTGCTTTGTCGACTGGGGTTTTAAGGAGGGAACGACAGAAGCAATGTGTATAAACTAGAAGAGGAGAATATTGCGCTCGAGGGTGAAGACATGCACGCGATCCGCCCGCATTATAATATTGGCCCGCATTGTCCGGCCCCGGAGCTAACCAATCGCAGGTCGGAAATCGCCTGCTTGTCTGCACTCTCCCGCATAGCTCTGCTTTGTTCTACCGCCTGCGCAAAGCACGGCAACGCGCAGCTAGTCTAGCATGGACCTGCCCAAGCAGAACAACACCGGGGCCAGTCGCACGCCTCGTCGCTGTCCCTGGCTTTCGGCCTAACTCGGAGCCGCCGGGAGTGAGCCGCCCGCCCTGAACAGTATGTTCCAAACGCCAAATACGCACCCCTGTGGTAGTGACCGTGGCGAGGTATGTGGCGGTGCTTCACATGACGACTGGCTTGGTTTGTTTACTGTTTGCGATTGTCAATTTAGCGCTGTCCCGGTCTATCTGCTTCGTCTCCGTTGGCCACTTTCCCTCGTTTAGTTTGCTCATCACACACGCGGCCCAGCCATAATTCTTGCTGGAACACGTACCAGACAGGTGTACGTTTTATCCGCTGCTCAACTTTACGCCTTGTCCGCAGATTACCGCACTCAGCGCTCAAATACCCCTGTATAGCATACCGTGTACTCATGCCACCTCCCACACCGGCCTGGATCGCGACTCAAAACAAAGCATTCTTACGGTGGACAAATTCGCATTTAGAGTCGCATTCTGTTCCACCCGTTGTCTCTTTTGAGAAAGATTTTTCCGATGGCGTCAAGCTAATACAGCTTCTGGAGATTATTACCAACGAAAGCCTAGGTCGTTACGCAACGCGCCCCAAATTGCGCGTTCAAAAGGCCGAAAATGTCATTGTTGCTCTTGAGTATATCAAAAGATGCGGCATACAGCTTTATAATATTGGAGCTGAAGACATCGTTGATGGGAACGTTAAACTAATCCTTGGATTACTTTGGACTCTCATTCTCAATTTTTCAATTTCGGAAATCAAGTATGCATTTCTAAAACTCTCACCAGCATCACCGATGTACTAACAAATTTTAGTGCTGAGGGATACACTGCCAAAGAGGGTCTTTTGCTTTGGTGTCAACGTAAAACCGCTATATACGACGAGGTTAATATTACTGATTTCTCCTCGAGCTGGAATGACGGCCTTGCATTGTAAGGAGCACTGCCTTTATAAGATTTCGCCGTCTGTGTGGCAAACCATTGACTTTAGTTGACGTCTAGCTGTGCCCTTCTCGATCGGCATCGTCCAGATTTGATTGATTTCGATAAACTGGACAAAAATGATGCAAAGGGAAATATGGAGCTAGCTCTCCGCCTCGCTTCTGAAGAAGTTGGAATCCCTGTAAGACTCTCCTCTAGCAAACGCTGTATTCAATCAAGGTCT
The DNA here is from genome assembly GCA_030556335.1 of Myxozyma vanderwaltii. Taxonomy (NCBI): domain Eukaryota; kingdom Fungi; phylum Ascomycota; class Lipomycetes; order Lipomycetales; family Lipomycetaceae; genus Myxozyma; species Myxozyma vanderwaltii. The sequence goes on from JAKTPV010000133.1 coordinate 9,606, forward strand.
AACATGATATTGTATAGCAACTTCTTGATGTCGAGGATGTATTAATAGCGAAGCCAGATGAGCGGTCAATTATGACATATGTGGCTCATTGGTTTCATGCATTTTCCGCCCTCGACAAAATTGAAACAGCAGGTCGTCGAGTTGAGAAATTTGTCGAGACAATGTCTTCTAGTATAAATTTACAGCACTCATTCGAGCAACGAATTAAAAATTTACTTGATTTAATTGATGGACAAATTAAATTCTGGCAAGAGGCCACATTTGCTGGTACATATTCTGATGCAAAGAAGCAAAATATGAACTTTTCAGTATATAAAACGAGTACGAAACGAACTTGGATAGCTGAAAAGACGGAAATCACATCAATGTTGGGAAATATCAGAACAAAACTAGCCACCTATGGTTTGAAGGAATATACACCTCCCAAAGGACTTCAGCTATCGGATCTCGATGCTGCTTGGAAATTACTATTACGCGCTGAAGCAGTGAGATCTAGGAAGATCAATGAGGCAATTAGAGATATCAAAGAAACATTGAGAAAGAAATTTGCAGAGACTGCTAATACTATATCGGAGAAGATCGAAGCTGTGTCCATCGAGTTGGTTTCTCTTGAAGGTGAACTGGAAGATCAAGAGAGATGTGCTCGTAGTATTGAAGAAAAGTTGAAACCTGCAGAGGAATTACTTGAGTCATTAAAACGTTTAATGGATGATCTTGACGAGGCAAAGGTTGAAGAAAATGATTATACAGTCTTTTCATATGACGAACTTGTGTATGAATTACAATTAGCAAGAGATGCTATCAAAAAAAAACTTGCATTCATAGATAATCAGATTGTAGCACGAAGTATGACGAATTTAACACCTATACAGTTAGAAGAATTTGAGTCTGTATTTCGGTATTTTGATAAACGGCAACAAAATAGCCTTGAAGAAGTTGAATTTGCAGCTGCGTTAGCCAGTTTAGGTCTTGTTTACGGCGAAGATGAGATACGGGAACTTTATGATGAAATTAGAGATGGCGAGCCTGCAGTGCTATTTGAACAGTTTATTCGATTTATGGTTGACGTCACTGAGGATCAGAATACTGCTGAGCAGGTATTGCAATCATTCATGGAAGTCGCTGAAGGTAAACCATACGTCACGGAATTTGATTTGCGCAATTCTCTTCTTCCGGATAGTATGATTGAACAACTGGAGGATATCATGCCAAAGGATGAGACAGGAGAGGGTTTAGATTATATTCAATTTATGGAGAAGCTTTGTTTATAGGCCACGCAAATAGGTCTTTTTTATGTTTAGCTTTGACCATTTTTTTTGTTTTGTATATACAATGGAAATACGTGATTTATCCTCACCACCTCAATCAGAATCCCAGACTTGAATAGCACCAGTCGTTGTACAACTAATCATTTGCGCCTTCTTTGGATGATAGGTCACGCAGCTAGTGACGTTTTTACTTTTACTGTCAGCCAAGACAGGTCTACCAGGAGGCGATAATTCATGAACTATTCTTCCGGATAGGAGCTCCCAAGCGAATATTTTCCCGTTTTCACTCCCACTTATAACGTACATGTCATTATCGCCAAAACATGAACGAACGCGATATTCGGAGTTCAGATGCCCTTTAAAGGATTGCAAAAGAGAGCCGTTGGATTTGTCAAACAGTCTTATTGTATTGTCTAATGTTGAGACTAGTAGAGTTGCTGAATCGGCGGAGTTCTGAATGGAAGTTACCGGATCTTGTAGTTCAAAAAGTTAGCAATTTTTATGTTGCTGGTATAGTCATCAAAGTAAAAATGGACTTACGACCAACTAGATCCTCTTGCAATTGACCTTTTCGCAAGTCATATACACGTACAAAACCATCCACAGATCTATTTCAGTTAGCTATTGGATCAGTCAAGTGGGAGGTAAAATATTGAACTTACCCGGTAATAATTTGCAAACCAGACACCTGTACACTGGAAACACTATCCTTTGCGTCTTCAAGCATCTGAACAGGTTTTTGGGAAGAGGATTTCGCATCCCACAGACGGACAGTCGTATCATATGAAGCAGACGCAATAATCGACGCATCAGCGTTGAAATCAACGGCATTAACTCTAGCGGTATGGCCTGCAAACCGACGCGTTATACTGCCGGAAGAAACATCCCATAAAAAAACAGTCCGGTCACCACCACAACTAACAAACTGGAAAATTACTGTTAGTTGTATTGACGTAAAGATCAAATCAAGACTCGTACTTTTGAGTTGTCGTGGGACACAGATATATCGAGAACTTCGTATCCATGCTATAAAGACAGTATTAGATTTGCGTTACAGTTTGTAAAAGGCAGTAGAGGTAAACTTACACCTTGATAGGCTTTGATAAGTTTTGAGGTATTCGGATTCCACAAGAGTACCTGGCGGTCCTGCCCACCACTTAACATATACTGTCCATTAGTATTATAGGTAACCACATGCACAGGCCCATTGTGTTCCTAAGTGACTCCGACGGTTAGTTCACAAAAAGTAACATAGTACAGTACAATGTCTGTAGTTGCTTACTATTAATGGAGTATTCCTGGCATATATCGGAAACGGCATCGCCGATGACACTGGAAAGAGACGAAAAGGCTTCTCCCGCTGTGCACGACGAAGTTAGATTTCCTCATACTACGCTGACTTTCACAAGTGTCTTGTACTAATACGGCGAAGTCGCATGGCCAGTCCAGCGGCTTTGAGCACGGTAATAACGGGCGCTTGCGACGGCGCCGATAGTCATTGTTTACCGTAGACCAAACTAGACTACAAGCAGGTTTATGCGCGACTGTTTGTTTATTGCTCTTTTTGCGGTAGGCTGGCTGGTCTTGTGCCAGACTGAGAGCCGCGCGAAACCCTTAAACGCGAAAAGATCGTCGCGGTTATGCTCGTCCTGGTCGACGTGCGCTTTTATATTGTCTCTCAATGCGTTTTTGATCAGTAAACTGGTTTTTATACGTTCAATCGCGTAATCTCAATCTATTCGCCTTTTGCATTCTTTTCTTCTTAGTGAAAAGGCTTCTGAGATCCTCGCTGATACCCGTGGATCGGTCTGTCTCTGCAACAGTGTATTGCAATTGCGAGTAAAGGGAAAGATAAGATGGTGGTCCGAAATTTATTCAAATCAAGGCGCACGCTGTTGAAAGTCGTGGCAGCGGTGGTAGTGATTTGTGTCCTGTTTGCACCAACATCCAGAAAATTCGAGGAGCCCCTGTCTAGCACTGCGCCCGAGCACTACGAAAGGCCACAACGGACCGAGGATCCATCCTTTACCCCGATCGTCAACACCCACAGCAGCTCCGAGGACCATGCCGATGAAATAGTCAATAGAATGCAAGAAACATTACACTCCTCTGAGAATGATGACGGCCGCGTGGATTCGTCTCTTATCTCAGCAGGTCATATCGTCCCGGATCAACCCATAACCCCTATCGCGGATGAAGTGGAAGAGGGAGAACCTGTTCAGACTGAGAAACCGTTGTTCGCCGGCACGGTAGTTGAGCTGGGAACTCCCAATGCTGCAGCCATCGACGCTGCAAAGACATATGCTAAGGAAAAACCACGCAGGGTTTTTCTGATCAACACACCCAGATACCACTATGAGATCGTATTACCCATTCTCAACGCTCTTTCTGTTCTTGAGAATGTCGACTTATCACTCTTTGCTCACAAATCAGGATATGATCGCTTTGGTGTTCGTCCTTGGTTAGATCATTATTCCATGGATACACTGGATATGCACGACCTAGAAGCTCTATCTGGTTATTTGGAAAGTGAAGCGCGACCGGACCTAATTTTCTTAACTTCATGTGCTGAAGACACAAACCGACTGAAATCCGAAATAACAAAGTTTCTGGAAAAAGGTAGTAAAGTCATGTGCATTGTACATGAAGCACAACGTTGGGATCTTGCCGATACAGACGAAAATCGCTCTTCTTACAAAGAAGAGATTAAGTACATGATTCCTTGGATAAAGGCAGGGAAATGGGAAATTGTTTCACTTTCATCGCACGTTCAGAATTACATTCACGACAAATTCCCGACCTTTTTTCAAACCGGCGATGAGATTCAATATAACCCAGAAGTAATTTATCCCGTTTTCCAATTACCAGAGGCGCGGATTTTGTTGGAGCGAGAATGGCCTTTTATTGCAATAGTTGGTAAACTTGAGCCCTGGCGTCGAGATTATAACAAGATATTTAAGCAATTTGAAGAATTCAGTCCCCCATTCAATATTTCGCTAATTGGCAGCGGAACACCTATGGAGGTGCCTGAAGCTATTAGAGATAAAGTCCGGTTCGAGTTAAATCTTGAGTTTCCGGAATACTTTAAAACCGTGTCTAGGGCCGCAGCTGTTGTTCCATCTTTCGCGCAAAAGGAATACTTGTTTTCACAAGCGTCGAGTTCCATAGCAACATCAGTGATTACTACCGCCCCAGCACTGATGACAAGGCAGATGCTAGATGCATACTCATACGTGACTGATGATGCAGCTTGGCTGCAATATGACACTGAGACAGAAATGGAGGCTATCGCCCGAATAGCCGCAATGGGACCTTCTGTATGGTGGGCGAGAAAGGAAAGGTTGGCACAGTTGCGGGACGAACTCATATTAAAAAACGTTGACTTTTTCGGAGCAAGACTAAAGAGCTTGTACGCATAGAAACATGGATTTGACAAAAACGCAGTTTGGCAAAAAAAAAAGTAAGCAGAAGGTGGCATAGGTGAGATTAGCATATGACTGAAGAGCTTCTTAGTCCATCATTAGTTTTTGTTTTGTTCTGGTGCGGTTTAAAGGAGCCTAGATGCTGATGAATGATGGCAGTTTTACGTATTCTATGCGCTAAAAATTACTGATTTTGCATACGGATTTTAAACTTTTTGCTTTTTGCCTTAATGTATATTGTTTTCGCTTCTTTTCGCTTTAATGGGAGAAAAGTTTGCATGTTTCGATCTGATTGAGCTGTGAGGAATATTTTTCCTGTTCTGATTCTCATGTACATACCGAGTACGACTGCTTGTCTTTAACAGATACTAACCTAATAAAAAATATATATTGCATTGCAGATATAACGTTAAATGTACATAGCACATCAAATTACCAGTTGATTTAGCTCGCTGCGGCGAACAGTATTGTGGTGGTCTGTCTCACATTAATATTAATATGTCTATGCCCTTTATCCAAGCTTAACCGACCGGCGCGTAATAAGCTCAATACCTGATTACTTTCCGAAAGCGGGGAGGCAATTTATGAGGTTGCCGCACTGAGCCAACAAAGTACCACCGGGTGCGGAGAGAGAAATCCATCAACCGACATATGATGTGTTCGAGTATTGACAATTAGTAGTACAGCTGTAAACATCAAACTGTCAGTCGGTTTGATGAACGACAAAAAAGATACCGCGCTAAGTAATTCCTCATTCCTGGCTACTGTGAGCACACTTAGCCAACTGGTCCAGCGGCAATACAGAATAAGATCGTGACACCGCGAGACTCGTCCGTCGGCTATTTTCTCACGCCAGCAACAATTAAATCCACCTGTTCTAGCTACGGCCGCTGCGGTGGAACAGCCTGCTTCCAGACGGTTTGGGTACGCGGCGCCAGAGCGAGGTTGTTTGGGGCGCGTGTTGCCGACCACAAAACGGTTTTCGCTAAAGAAATACGTTACCAATTTAGTCTTTTTTTGTTTTTCTTTTCTTTTTAAGTCGTCGTACCATTTTGGTACCCGCAAAAATCTTCCTTCGCGCTAAATACTACCTGAAATATAACTTCCAGTGCAGACCATTAAGTCTGTACTCAGTCAAAAATGCATCTATGTTGGAGCAATACACTGCCAACTTCTTCGTGTGGCTTCTGGGCCTTTAACTGGCTGAGAAATCGCAGCCGAGCAGTCGAGCTTCGGCAGTTAGGCATGAGCTGCCTATTTATATAGGGTCTACCTAAATCGACCGACCCGATTGCTATATCGACCGACGCCATTCCATTTTGGGAAAATAAGCCACAAATTGCGCCACAGTACAGTACCTTTCCATTAGTTTGCACATTGACACTATCCTGCTCTCCACCACCACAATACAGACTAGATTCTTAAGTCTATTTTGTCACAACACAACATGTTCCTAACTAGGACTCTGCATGGGCTAATCCTCCTCCGCAACCACATCACAACTTAAATCTAATCCTAACTCTAATTGGGTTACTGGCCCTGCTATC
>JAKTPV010000134.1:0-15464 GCA_030556335.1 Myxozyma vanderwaltii
TTGCTGGCCGGCCCTCATGTCTATGTCCGCTACACCTTGATGCTACAGTTCGTATACTCTCCACACCCTCTTGCACTACAGATACTGACTAGCTCGCAACAGGCACACAATACTCTACACTACATCACTATCTGTCCTTTTTCATTTACCATTTCACATCTTTTCATGTTTAGTGTATCATCTGCAAAACATTCTGGACTCTTTCTCTTACATCTCAGTTGTTGCTCCTGTTGGATCTTTGCACATCAATGTTGTTGTTTCGATTTTTACTTAGGCCAATCTAATACATGGATGAGGGTTTGGGGTATGACATTCTATTTCTCGTGTAAAACTGTAGACCATGTAAAACAGATTGTAAATATGTTTACTATAGCTGTGGGTGCCAAGTTCACGAGCGGTGAAGAACCTTTAAAATCCCTATAGTAAAAACCCTATAGCACAAACCCTATAGTATAATTCCGTAGATTTGCTATACCAACCCTTTGCACAATATGCAAAAGTCGGTATTTTATGAGTTTATCTAATAGTGTTTCTGCTTGCTTAGATCAAGCTAAAAAAGTGAACAATGATAAACTGATAAAAAACCTTGATTGATGAGGGTCATTTTCTATGAACTGCAAATTTAATCCTCAAATCTTAACCTGGGAGTACAAATCCCTTGACTTGTGATAGCGCCGCCGTGTGCTCTTTCACACGAGCCCGCGCGTTTCGAGGCTGTCCCTACGGCCCTGCGGCCCCAATGTATTTAGTCTGCACTGCAAACCGTAAATCTCCAGTCTACCGCGCCGTCTAAAGTGAGTATCATTGTTCTATTTGAAAGTAGTTAATGTGCTGTTTGTTTTGCCTCAGCTTCTTCTTGTTGTAGCAACAGGTTATCTTGAGTAATTTCTCAACGGTTAATACACGCATACATTCAAGATCAGATTGGAGAAAAGAGGAAAAGCTGGCTGGCAAGCCACTTAATGAGCTCAGATTAGGCGGCGCTCGGATCGTCTTCCAAATTTGGTACTACTTCCCTTGCTTTTGCTGCGAGCAGGAATGCATTTGATCAGCAAATTTTAAAGTAATTGTTTAGTTGTAGATATATTTTGAATGCAGAAATAAAGAATACGGTGTTTTGAAATGACTGGGTAAGGTGTGGATTGTTGCTTGTTTTCCCTTATCGGGCTTATCGTTGATATTAAGCTTTGGCCATACGGATTTTGTCGTTTCGAGAAAATAGATTTTGTTTTTTTGAATAAACTGGCTTTACTTTGTCTTCAGCTGTTCTCGTCTTGGTTCTTTCTTGTTCATTGTTCCGTTGATTGACGTCACCTTTTTGGGAAGCAATGCCGGCTGCTGATAACGAAACTCACGAGTCCGGCGCAAGTTCCAGCAATTCCTCCAGCTGGGATGAAAAGTCCCTGAACAGCGCTTCGTCTACCGCGAACGCGACTGACAAAACCCCACTTCTCAGCAAAGACCCAAGTACTCTTGACCTTCCCACAGTAACCGACGAATTCTCCGGATTGCCTCACGAAGATGCGGAAATTCTCAGAAAACAGGTGCAAGTTTCGAGCGTTGAAACGAACTTGTTTTCAGTATACAGATACGCGACTGGATTTGACAAGATTATGATTTTACTTGCGTTTGCTCTTGCCATAGCTGAAGGAAGTGTTAAGGCTCTCATGCCTGTAAGTTAATCCTTTTTTTCGTTTCCTTTTTGCTTGAACTATTTCACTAACTCGTCATCGCAGCTTGTGTTTGGTGCCGTGACCGAGACTTTCACGAATTATGTCCGAAGTTATGAAAACGGATACAACGAAACAATGCCATACGACTACAACTCGACGTATTCATATGAATACAACTCTACCATATCCTCATTTGACGAATATATAAGTCCTGATGAATTCCAACGTCGCGTGAATTATCTCGCTTTGTTCTTTGTATATCTAGGAATTGCCGATTTTGTTCTTTCATACAGCGCTACTTTTATATTCATCGACCGCGGCGAAGTCCTTGCGTCTCGTATCAAAGAAAACTATTTAGCAGCGGTTCTAAGACAAAATATCGGGTACTTTGATAAACTTGGATCTGGCGAAATCACAAACAGAATATCTTCTGATACGTTATTAATCCAGGAAGGAATTTCAGAGAAATTAGGATACATTACAGAAAATGTTACTACTCTGATTGTCGCTTTCGCTATCGGATTAAGTTTCAATTATAAACTTACGTTGATCATGATGTCTATTGCTATTGGGGTCGGTATCGCTTTTGTATCGACATCAAATCTCATGACTAAATACTTCACTCGTTCGTTAGATGGTGCATCTGCTGGAGGATCCGTTGCCGAGGAAGTTCTTTCTTCTATTCGAAATGTTCACGCATTTCAAATGCAAGATCGTTTGGCTGATAAATATTCCGTCTTTCTTCAAATCAGCGAATATTGGGCTCTTAGAGCTGGTGTTGCCGTGGGTTTTGTAACTGGACTTATGTGGCTTGGTGTTTTTAGTGATGATGCATTAGGATTTTGGCAAGGTTCGATCTTACTTGCTAGAGGTGAAATTACCATTGGTCAAATTATTACTGTTTTGGCTGCAATGGTTGAAGGGACTTTTGCAATTACAAACATAACTCCTCATATTCGCTCTGTAACTACTGGACTTGCTGCTGTCAACAAGATTTTCACTACAATTGATCGCGAATCATACATTGATTCTTATTCTACTGTTGGTGAAAAACTTGATAATATTAAGGGTGAAATCGAATTGAAGCATGTGCGTTTTATATACCCGTCACGTCCTACCGTTACTGTCTTACCCGACTACAGTCTCAAGATTCCTGCTGGCAAAACTGTAGCATTGGTGGGTGCTTCAGGTTCTGGAAAATCTACCATTGTTGGACTTTTAGAGCGATTCTACGCTCCTTTGTCCGGTCAGGTTTTAATTGATGGTCATGATATCGCTGAACTAAACGTTAAATGGCTTCGTCAGCAAATTGCTCTTGTTTCCCAAGAGCCTACTTTATTTGCTTGCTCTATTTTCGAAAACGTTGCTCATGGTTTAATTGGAACAAAACATGAATATGCCTCTCAGGCTGAAAAGAGAGAGTTAGTTACCGAAGCCTGTAAAATGGCTAATGCCATGGTTTTTATTGATACTCTGCCTGAAGGTCTTGATACCAATGTTGGGGAGCGTGGATTTCTAATGTCGGGTGGTCAAAAGCAGCGTATTGCTATTGCTCGCGCTATCGTTGGTAACCCGCGAATTTTGCTCTTGGATGAAGCTACTTCTGCACTTGATACTAAATCGGAAGGAGTTGTTCAAGAAGCACTTGATCGGGCTTCTAAAAATCGAACTACAATTGTTATTGCTCATCGATTATCTACTATCAAAGATGCTGATTTGATTGTTGTTATGAAACGTGGTGAAATTATGGAAATGGGAAACCACGAAGACTTAATTTCTAAAAAAGGAGATTACTTTCAACTTGTTAAAGCTCAAAGTTTGGATTCGGAAAAGAGCTCTAAAGCTGATGAAACGACAGAGATAATCTTTGACGAGAAAGATTTAGAGATGACAAAGTTGGCAAAGATAAAAACAAATGCGACTTCATTATACGCTGCAAATGCAGAAGATGAGGAAACTCAGATGACGCGCAAATACACATTCATGGAACTTGTTTCATTTATCTTTGAACTTAGTTATCCCGAGCGTCGAATAAATCTCCTTGGAGCATTGTGCTCAGCCATTCAAGGTCTCGGATATCCTTCTCTCGGTTTATTTTATGGCAAATGTGTACAGGCATTTAGTTATATGCCTGATACTTATCGAATGCGAAGCGAGATCAACATTTTTGCTGGATTGTTTTTCATGTTGGCTTCAGTTGAGCTTGTTGCTTCAGTCTTGGCTTTGGGTGTTTATTCGTACTCTGGACAGAAACTTGTTCGAAGGATTCGTATTGGAACTTTTAGAAGAATAATGAGACAGGATATTGCATTTTTTGATAAAGACGAAAATTCTACGGGTGCTCTCACTAGCACTTTGTCGCGCGATGCTCAAGCCGTCGAAGGTGCGTTGAAGTTTTCATTTCTATTTCTTAATTGAATCTACTAACGAAATTTAGGTTTATCGGGAACCACATTTGGTCAATTGATGAATTCATTCATGATTTTAGTTTCCAGCATAGTTCTATCATTGATTGTAGCCTGGAAACTTGCATTAGTTTGCACCGCATGTGTACCTGTTCTAATCGGTGCAGGGTTCTATCGATTTTACGTTTTGGTTACATTTCAGGAGAACGGTAGGAAATCTCATCTTGTTTCAGCTACTTTTGCTTGTGAGGCTGCGTCATCTATCAAGACTGTAGTTTCACTTACTCGTGAACATGAAGTTCTAGGAAATTATCATACAGCGCTTGATCAACAACTTCGATTATCAAGGCGCCAAAGTAACATTTCCGCATTTTGGTATGGCGTTGCTCAATCTATGATCTTTTTAATTATGGCTTTAGCATTCTGGTTTGGTTCACTCTTTATCAAATCACATGAATACTCATTATTCCAATTCTATGTTACGTTTATGTCTGTTGTTTATGGTGCTCAATCTGCTGGTATCGCGTTCTCTTTCGCTCCAGATATGGGGAAAGCATATCAAGCCACCGCTAATGTTAAAGCACTGTACGATCAAGAACCTGAAATTGACGCTTGGACTATGGATGGTGAGGGTCCCCAGAATGTGCGAGGCAACATTGATTTCAAAAATGTTCGCTTCCGATATCCTACTCGAGTAGAAGTTCCAGTTCTAAGAGGATTAAATCTCAGCGTGAAGAAGGGACAGTACGTTGCGTTAGTTGGTTCATCTGGATGCGGAAAGTCAACCACTATCAGTTTAATCGAATCATTCTATAGACCTACTTCGGGTCAGGTTTTACTTGATGGGGTAGATATCGCAAAGTACAATGTGAACAAATACCGCAGTCATATTTCCATTGTTTCACAAGAACCTATTTTATATTCTGGCACCATTCGTGAAAATATTCAATTAGGATCACTGATGGAAGTAACTGACGAGCAGATTATTGAAGTTTGCATACAAGCTAATATTCACGAGTTCATCATGTCGTTACCTGATGGGTACGACACTCTTTGTGGCGCTAAAGGTACGCTTCTGTCGGGCGGCCAAAAGCAGCGTATTGCAATTGCTCGCGCGTTGATTCGTGATCCAGCAGTTTTGCTTTTAGATGAAGCTACCTCTGCGCTTGACAACGAGTCGGAAAAGGTTGTACAAGCAGCTCTTGACGCTGCTGCGAAGGGTAGAACTACAATTGCGGTAGCACATCGACTTAGCAGTATTCAGCGTGCAGATGTAATTTACGTTTTTGAAGGAGGTGTGATTGTTGAAGAGGGAACGCATCAGGAGTTATTGACAAAGAGAGGAAAATATTATGAGTTGGTAAAATTGCAGGCCTTGGAAGCCAATGCTTAATAGATAATGGAGCATTTAAAGGGTTATACAGTATACATGTATATATTTGAGTATTTTTAGCGAGTAAGAGAAGATACAACATGTGCACTCAATAACATATTCCACTAACTCAGGCCTATTTTAAGAGTAACTTCTCAGTTAAATACATTCGCAAGAAATACATTCGCAATACAAAGAAAGTTACTATTATAATCAACAAATATATCATAAAAGATTTGTATTTAAGTTTTAAAACAGTTTCCCAAATTTGGGGTTCAAAACCCTGAAAATCCAAGTTTTAGCTTTTTCCTTAAAGCTTGAATTACGCGGCTGCTTTCAAGCTGCTGCTGCTGCTGCTGCTGCTGCAAACACGCCCTTCTCCGACAAGATACTCCACATTCAACCCACATAAAAATATCACACAGGAGAAAGAAAATGATATATTTACGAAAATTGCAATTAGCAGTGTTGCTTCTGCTTGTTTCACTTATCACTCTTGTGTATTTGTCGCTGCCGTCGTCGCTGGATTATGGACTCAAAGTGCAAAACGCAGGAGGTCGCATAACGCGGCCATCACCTAACGAAGCCGTGAAAGCTCAGCAAGGACCCGCGAGGAAGCTACAACAATTTATAGTAGATGACTTTGGAGAGACGTTAGAGAGTAGATTTGGAAAACAGCCGCCGCGACAAAATGCCATGAAAGGCCCAGCAAAACCGTCGGTCAAGGAAGAACTTGCGGTGGCTGAGGGTGTTGCTAAGGCTGCTAATACGAGTGCAGATGCTGCTGATCTCGCAGAGTTGGAACGATACAATGAGCGTCAAGAACGGTTGGCGTTGATTAGAGGCACTGCTCTTGATACTTTAGAGCCCAAGGGTAAAAAAATCGTCCTGCTTACGGCTTCAGATGGAAAGGGGCACAACAGCGAGATTCGTGATTTATTCCGCAATGTTAATGAGAACCGTGAAGATTATTGCGCGTATCATGGTAGGTTTTTGCTTATTTTACTACCTTTCTGAGACAACACGCTTGTGGTTGGTTATTAACGTATTTATCACAGGCTACACATATCAATTTTTCAACATCACAAAATATCAAACTGACGGACGACCTGCAGTATGGGGTAAGATTCCCGCTATAGTCGAAGCATTTCAAGCAAATCCTGACGCTGAATGGGTCTGGTGGCTTGATACCGATGCAATCATAATGACGCCCCAACTTGATCTTGCTTCATTGGTATTAAACCCCGAAGTCATGAAGACTAAAATCACAGCTGGAAAGAAAATTCGTTTACCCAATGGTAAGAATTCTGGATTTTACGTTCCGGAAACGATCGATCCTGAAAAAATCGATTTTGTGATTGCTCAAGATCATCATGGCGTCAACGCTGGTTCATTTATGGTTCGTCGATCTGAATGGACAAATCAGTTCTTAACATTATGGCAAGATCCAAAATACATCAAGACCAAATATGAGCGACTAGAACAAGATGCATTAAATAGTATTATTGTTAATTATCCTAAAATGCAACAGCATTTCGCATTCGTCGATTTACGGTTGATTAACGCATTCTCAGTCGGTGCTGATGATATGGGTTGGCTCTCTGGCGACCTCGTCGTTCATTTCGCTGGATGCTGGGTTACAAAGGAATGTGATTCGCGATGGCGAGATTTCTGGCGCAGGCGGAAGCTTATTCCGAGTCGAGCGCAAGAGTAAAAAATTGATAAACGTGCATTTCTTTTTTGTCGTTCACAAACTACATGGAGGAAGGTGTTGAACTTGTATAGCTAGCTAATCTTTTTAATTTTTTTTGTCGTTTTTGATGATGATGGATGATGATGATGATGATTTTTCGTGTATAATATTTTTATCCTGTTTTGCCCTGGCTTATTCTTAAGGAACAACAAACTGCCTTCTTATTTTGCTTGATAAATATTAAACTATTGAAACCTGAATTTCATAAAACGTAATACAAAAACTAGCAAAACAAATGAAAACAGAAAAAAAACTTTTTGTAACATAGATAAAAATCTAATAAGTAAGTGATGAGTTTTTTCTCAATCGTAAAACCACTTGCCTAGTTTTTATCCACGGATGAGCCATTCTCACAACCACATACTCACCAGTTAAACCACAAGGGTTACTATATGCAATATTTCCATCATCTGCTGTATACGTTTGAGTACCAATCAACGTCACATCTGTTCCTGGAATAATATTCACCAACGATCCGTCTTGAATAAGTCTAACTTCGATGAAATCTTTATCGAAGCCAATTACATAAGGTGAAATAACTGCAGCTGAGCGTGCTAATCCTGTGAAATTTATAATTACTTGGCTAGAAAGAAAACCTCGACTATCGCAACTTATACACATTTTGGAGTAACAGATAAGATAGAAATGCTTTGAAACACGGTAAAATCCAAGTGGTTGCTGATGAAATAGTTGATTATAGGAAATTGGATCTTCAGTGGTAAGTTGAGGAAGTGAAGCAATATCAATTGTAGGATAATGTAATGCCCGAAAACCTATTCATGTATATGTATACATATACCGTCCGCGGTTAATATCAAATCTGGTGTTAAGAAGAAAAAAAAAGTAAAAAAATAATTCAAGGAAATTTACCTTGATTCGTTTTCAAAAGCACTAATTTTTTTAAAATAGTAATACCAAGACATTCGAAACTAGTACGAATAGGTTCTAGTTCACGTATAATTTCACCACCGAATTGTTCAGGTATAAAATCCCTTAGTTCATTATTTCTCAAATTGGCAATTCGAATCCTTCGATCATAAGAATCTTCCTTGTCGACTGTGTGAACGAAGAAATGTGATTTACCAGCTACTAACTCGTACACTCTAATAAATGACTCTGAATTAGATTCGTGCGCCATTAGAACCGTTCTTTGGCTTAATATTCCGACTTCAAACCAATCGAAACGAAGTGAACCACCGATATCTTGAGGTTTTAAAGCATTATCATCGTTCGTTAACCCGTATTTCAGATACTTTTGTAATGCAGCTGCATTCTGAGTAGTCTGATTCAACGAATAAACTGCAAGTAAAGCATCAACACTCCATGCAAGCAAGGCTTTGTTAGCCAAGATTATGGCGACTCCAAATTCTGGTAAAACTTTAATCTGTTTTATACTCTTAATGTTTGAAACATAAACCCATTTTCCACCAAATCCATAACTGATATAAAGTCCTGAATCGCAACCTAGCAAAACGTATGGAATTTTTTTCTCATAGTCGTCGTTGTAAACTAACCGACTACCAATATTTCCCGCATCAATCTCATCAGCGTAAAAAAATGCTGTACATGTAGCATATTTTCCCACAGGAATTTCAGGATATTCGCTTCGATCAAGGCATTGAAGAATCAGTGATTTTTTTGGTGATACAGGTAAATCCGCAACCGCTCCTTGCATGTGTTTTGTCCGATAAGCAAAATCTCCATTAGTGATAACATCAAGTCCGAATGGTTTCGGTTGAGAAGCAACTCTTGTTTGAATCGCTCTTAAAAGTGAACCGCACCAGGCTTTGCGATCTCCGTCATCTGCAACTAAAATTTGGTATGTGGTTCCATGACGACCCAAATGCTGAATTCGAAATGGATAGATTCTTCGTACGTCTGTATTCTCAAAACCAGAAGCATCGCGAAGTTCTTCGGCTAAAGTACTAGAAGTAATTGAAGTCACACTTTGAATACTAAATGAACATGCTACTGGTTTATCATCTTGCGACACTAAAACCAATAAGTCAATTGGAATTGGAGGATAAGCAACATCATACACCAATTGATTCGATTGAATAGTTTCCCGTGTAATAATTAAATAGTTATCCAACAAAATCATATTCATAGACGGTCTCTTATTATCAGCTTGCGACTGTCTCCAATCATTCAATCCTGGTCGTTTATTGTCGCTCGAAGAACCTTTCTTAAAATCAACCTCAACAGAACCATTATACAAAACTTCGCGAGTTCTAGATTGTAATCCTAAATCAACTTTAAGCGAAGAATCAGAGAATTGAATCGCACTTCTCAAATTATCTAAGACAATAGTTCGTCGGCCAGAAGCGAACCGATCTTCAAAAGCCCTTCCAAGCTGTTTGATTCGACCTAGAGCACGTCTCAGATATCGTAATTCAGCAGAAGAATGATTTCCTCCACTTTCAGCAACAATGCTCTCAATCATTTTACTAATTGGTAATGGATATCTTAGAAGTCTCGCCATAACAGTTAATAAATTAGTTGCTTCATCTGAAAATCTAGTAATAAATTTTCTGTAACGCTCATTCTGTCGCGCTTCGGCAGCAGAAATTTCAGTAGCAGGTCCTAGTCCGTCTGCATATCGAAGATAAGGTTCAATAGCATGTCGAATCCATTCCAGTAAAATATCACCAACACCACGAACTATGTAGGCTTCGCTTTGCCGTTTAATTAATGGTTTATGTAAGTACTTGATATTCAGCTCGAGAATTTCAGCAGCATTTTGAAGAAAAGTGTCTGCGAATGAAGACGGGTCAGAAACTAGATGACGACCATCTTCATCCCGTTCCATCATTGCAGTTCGAAAATCGATAGACAACCTCCTTAAATTTCCAATATATGTACGTTCACCACTAATCAGTTCGAAATAAGCGTTTTGTAAATTTTCCATGCTCTTCGGTACACTTGCTCTAATTTTTGCCGGTACGGCTTTCGACCAATTTTCAGAACCTTCTTCAAAAGTAACATTCATGGACTTAATACCTGCAGACAACTGACTAACACGTGAAATGTCTAATCTGGCATTTCCCAGTTTCGCTAACCGCGACTTGTATCCGCGGTTAACTTCATCGGGTACATTCAGTTCACCATCTTCTGATCTAGTCATCACACCTTTATCAATATACCATTCCAAGATTTGAATTGCAAAATCTTCGGCCACTGCAAGGTTGATTTCTTTGATATGATACATAAATAAATCAGTCAAGATATCACAAACAGTTCCTTCCGCCATTGAATTTGAATCTTGCGCAAATATAGTTCGAATAAATTTATATGTATCTGTTAGAATCCATGGCTGAGAACATTGTTCTAGCTGTCGTGCCTCAACTTCAATCCGACGAACGCCGGTAACAAAATATTGCTTAGAATGCAACGAACCATAAGGGTCACCACCAGCATTAATATAGTGAATCTCTTCAGAACCGTCATTTTCTCTGAAGCTATTGTCTCTGCTAATACTATGAGCTGAGGATGAGCTAGTTCTAATAGAACCATCTACACAGACAGCATCAGTGCTCCCCATCGATCCATCTCCGCTGTAACTCTGATATTCCTTTGCTACTTGCGGATATGGTGGTGCGGTCAAAGCTGCAATTGTTTCTTCAGAGGAAAATGGGTCACTTTGAGGAATTTGTTGCACCGATTGGGAAGTTCCTCCAACGATACTCTGTGTCGCCGTAGCTGTCATTTGCTGCTCATTGTCATCATCCTCTTCATAATAATCATCATCATTTAACAGCGCCATTTGTTCTTGCAAAGTAAGCCTCTTGATGAGAATAGGTTCGTATGTCGGAGCTGTCAATGCTTCAGAATCGTCGACACCAACAGGACTATCGGAAAGTGTGACTCCGTGACGTTGATGTGAAGAAATTGGAGATGATACCTGACTTTCCATAGCCTTCTGCGCTTGGATATTTCCATCGGTTCTGAGAGGTATACTACCAGTAGAGTTGGATCCGATAGGCTGAGTATCATCATCATAACGCGTGAAAATTTCAGGCTGAGGAGCTTGTAAAGATCGGGCGCGACTGGTAGCTGCAACGTTAGTATAGTTTGCGTATGTTTCACTGCTGGATGTAGTAGATGCGCACGACCACCCCAAAGCAGCAGATGAAGACCTTAAAGCTTCAGCAGCCTGTAAAGACGAAGAATAATCAGTGTCACATAGTGACGGTGTAGACTCATTATTGTTATCAGACGACACAAAACTATACTCTGAGTTTGAATTTGAATTTGATCGTGAGGGAATAGTATTAGCCGCTTCATGCGTACTTCCCAAATCCACAGTCGCGTCAACCGGCGTTGATGGCAATGACACAAATCCGGAAAGTACCGCTGTACGCGTGATGTGTGGCGTAGAGCTCAATGGAGGCGATGTACTCGTACCCACAGGACGTTGAAGATCTGCTATTGATGAGTATACCAGAGGAGTTACTGCTCGGCTTGGTCTTTCAGAGTTATTTTCTGTCTGCTCTCGAAGTTCCCGCTGATGTGACAAATACATATAGCCTGAGCCGGTAGATGATGAAGAGGATGTCCGGTCGACTAAATCATAGGACGGCATGTTTCCAGTTATCTGAATACTATACAAAGGTTGAACACTTTGTATATCAAAATTCTGATTTTCAGATGCATCATCGTCATAGGCCTGTGGCACCATTTCTGCTAACAAGCTCCGTTTCAGATTTAGTGATTTTGAGGGTAAAGCTTCGACCGTCTCGGATTGGCTTTGTCCCAGACCTTCCAACTTCAATGTAAGAGCCGCCAGGTTTTTATGGGGCTGTGGAGTTATCAATCGCATTTCTAGGGTATTTTGAGTTGGAGAATGTTGAGGGTTCGGGATAGGACTGTGTGTACGCTCTTGTCCATAACTTACATCAAGAGGAGCTAATTGCGAGTATGGAGATCCGGATCTCCTGTATGAACGTGTAGATGAATGGCGGGAAAGAGTGCCGGATGAAACCCGTGAACCACTTGACGAGAGAGGTCTAGTAATCTCTTGAGCAGATGTATCTAGAGATTGAGGTCTAGATGTCTTATTTACCGAACTATGTGTTAGATTCCGAGAAGACACATGAGAGGACTTCACCGATGCGCTTCGCGAAGTCGTATCAACTGAAGCTGGTGACGCTTGTCGCGATGGTACGTTTGATGAAGGCTGTGATTGTGAAGCACGCGGTGTAAAAACTCCGTCTAGATACGGTGATAAGGACCGCATAAAATCCAACGAACTCGGACTTTCGGAAACTGCAGATCCATTCAAATTCGTACTCTGTTTTAGAAAAGTCGGTGAAACCTCCTCATTCATAGTTTCTTCACTTGCAGACTCGACTGGAGCTGCACTTTGTATTTGTTGTCTAGCAATCAGCAGAGGAGCAGAACCAGCTTCATCGATTGGCGATAGTAAATGCGGTTCATCAACCTGTTGATTCATCATTTGATTGTTATTTCGGTTTTTATCGCAATACTCGTCAGAATCGTAATCGTCGCTCTCATCACTGTCGCTTGTAGCTTTATATTGTTTCTGAATATTTTGTCGCCATTGAGTCTGGAGGAATGCGTTAGTAGCTTGCACTGGTATATAGTATGTACCACAACAAACGTGAGAGGGCATACTGTATCGGTACGGCTTATCTTGCGACCATTTTCTGGGAGCTAGATCGAGCAAGTCAATAAAAAATAGTACAAATAAAGCCAGCTGCTATAAATACCCGTGAATCGTCGGTCGCTGAAGCGGGTTGACTGCTGGACGGTAATGATCCAGCCTGGCTTGCGTCATACATATGCGAAGGCTTAAAGTCATCTATTCCGGCTTTTCGTGTTCGGACCTCCTGGTCCTGATCGCGGTGCATTTCCGCCGTATTCAATCTCGCAGTCTGATATGAATTTAAAAGACAGTTTTGGTGAGGGCTCTGCACTAGCTGATATGGGCCTTGATTCTCGTGCGGTGTCTGTCGATATGTAATATCAGGCTGAGATGGGATTTTGTGCGGACTATACGCAGTCTGTTGATATGGTCTTGCGCCACACGAAGTAAGTCGCGAGCTCTTTGAAAAATCGGTACCAGATTTTTCGTTCGACGGAAAATATCCATATTTATTCTCTTCGTCCTGTGCGCACTATGTTAGTCAGATGTGGACAAGTTGAATAACAAAACGCAGGCAACCTTTGCAGACTGGCTAATTTCGGGCCGCAAATCGTCCTGCGCGTCCTCCACACACTCAATTCCCTCAGAAGAAAAGTGCGCCATAAAAGTATCTGCACACTCTTCACTTTGCGGTACAAATATTTGTTGCGTTTTGTGTAAATTTTAAACCTGGGACGGAGAAGCAAGACAGACACGCCGCATGCTCGCGCACAAACACCGCCAGCACCAATTCACACAAAACACAGCACTCAGGCAATCAGTATTTCAACACAATTCCGTTTCAAACACGAACTAATATCGCGACTGTGTGTGAACCGAAAAAGGATGGTAGTCGAGTGATATCATTCAATAGTGACTCCGGTCGCACATCTGGAGCCTCGTTCACGCGGCTCACCCTAATCTGGAGCCTCGAACACCCGCCTAAACGAGTGTCAGGGGGAAATTGTTCCAAACTCTGTTTACTATTACCAGATTTACTAATTGAACATCAATCCTCCTCGTCTTTTTTTTTTTAATGAACGTCATTTTCGTTCAACTGCGCCAAACGTTCTTTTACAAAGTCGATTGCTGTATTACGATAGACCTGTAAGTAGCTGGTGGATTTGACGGTGAAGTAACTTGGTCAGCATATTCTAGGCTATCATCCCGCCTGAACTGGATATCGGCATCGACGTGACTTCACGATATTCTGCTGATACTTATTGTCCTGAGACGATACTCCGCCTGTAGTATATGAATGACTTGGCAGTTTGTTTTTGCTTTGAGGCGAACGCTTTCTTTCCTTGAGTCTAGCAATTCTGTGCAATTAATATCCGCTTCGTTCGTAGTATTGTTAGCTATTAAATATCCATTTGGGGTTGAACGTCTCCGTATCAGGGTACAACAAACAACCGCTAGACATTTGTAAATTTTCGGATTACTCACGGAGGCAGCCAGCAACCAGTAACTTGATCACTAAGACAAGCAAAGCGCTAATTGACGCTGGTGGTGGTGCTGCTAATTCAATTGCGCGTGCGCAGCAACAGCAAGAGAGACTCAAACTACTCTATTTGCGGAATAAGGTCGCACTATGCAAGAGAATCTCAACTTTTTTGAATGCCTGAATACCTGTCAATGCTATCCAGCAATCCGCTCGCGCTTTCTTGATCAGTCAGGGGCCCTAACAGTCAGTTTCTGGAGGTTCAGCAGTACCTTCTGCAGCACATACTCTGCTTCCGCAGCTGCTGCTCGCGAATTCCAGCCACCACTTTGCCCTTTCATCTTCCATAGACTCAAATTTAGTCACCTGGCTTCCTGCGGAACTGTCTACCCCTGTCTACGCAACCTACTCATTCACATGCTACTTCCTCCTACACCAGGTCATTTAAAAAAGCGACAAACCCCCTAAATCTAAATGCCATACGATGTGAGTTTTTATATTACTACTAGGGCCGACATCGGCGCTATTTATACGATTTACAAAAAAATCGACAAACTGAACGCTTAATAATTTGGCAGCAAGAATTTGACTCAATCCAATTCGATACCGCTAAGATACGCGCAAATCAAGTGCGCCCAAACCGCTTTTTCGCGCGCAAACGACCTGATTTCATGTCGCAATGCCATCAATATCTTGGTATCAATTCAATAATGAAGTCTCAGACTTTAGTGTCGGTACAATTATACGCATAATTACTGCATATGATGTCAAGCGATGCAGTCAAAGTTGGGAATATATTGGCAAAAAGTCAGATTTTTGCTGGACGCGTGGCTTGCATTTAGACCGCGCTAGTCCAAAATAGAAGCTAGTCGACAAACACGCCCGCGCCGGCGTTGATGCCCGCCTGTTTATAAATCCCCGCTCCCGCCCGCCTCCTCCTTTTTCCTCCTTATTCCTCAGCACGGCTCTCTCATCTTCAAACTTTCTCTTCTTATTGCATTACATGCCCTATACTCTAAGGCATGGTTCTGCATACATCTGCATGGCATATTGACACACACTTGCCTTATTAATGGTATGTATTTGACGGCTGTTCTTGCTTGGACTGTTTGTTAATCATCTATCGCAGAGCACTGTGACTATACACTGCAATAAAAATCTGGCTCCTTGCCACTG
>JAKTPV010000135.1:0-15323 GCA_030556335.1 Myxozyma vanderwaltii
TGGGAATAATTCCCGACACATTAGCATTACCGGGAGCACCAGCGGTGCCAGGAGTGGCAGCAGGAGTGGCAGGAGCAATGTCCATTGAGGGCTTGATGTCGACGGAGGAGTCAGTCAAGCCCTGTTGATCGGACGGCGGCGTGATATCAGAGGGAGCCATCGGGTAAGACAGCGAAGTGGGTGCAACAAAAGCCTTTGCCTGCGCAGCAGTGCGCGGAACAGCAAGAGAATCCATTTTGCTCCGAGTAAAACAAACTAATGTCACCCGAAAAGGCAAATGAATACAAAGACAGAAAGAGGTTTACCGAAATAGGCAAGTGCAAAACAAACAAAGTGGAAAAGTCCGTTTCTGCGGCGTGGCGAGCACGAGCGGGCGGCCGCTGCTTTATATGCCAAAAGGTTAGGGTTGAGGCGCATTGCCACTTTGCGCGCTAACTTAATAAGGCAGGTGCACTATGCCGTATGCGGTCTAAAGCATGATACACAAAACTCTAAATGTGAGCACAGGGGGGCGGAGAAGGGTGGCCTACACCGTGATTTACAGCCGTATTTGTTGCTGCAAGGAATTGGCAATATCTGCAGAAGGCACTGAGAGGATCAAAAAAAGGAAAATGCAGCAACAAGTGGCCATAAGAGTAGGCGATTTGGTGCAAGGCAACAATAATTGAAGTTGCAAGGGTTGCGTGTGGCATACATTGAGCCGCTCCCGGCGTCGTCACCCTGTGTATCGTGGCATCTCGTTGGGAAGATCAGATAATGAAGGGCCTCGTCCATCACCACAGATCTGCGCTTTCCCTCACGTTCGCGACCGGAATCGAGGCTTGCTCAATTATTACTGCCTTACACTGCAAATGCGCTCTATTGTACTCATAATGTCTTCTAACAAGAGCTGCGTGCGTCGGTCCTTCCCGATCCATATGTACACGCGACGCGACGCGTTCTAGGCAAACCTCCTACCATATCAAAAATCGCTTTTTAGGCTCCACGGGAAGCTCCTCGCCCTTCAGATGCGTGAAAAAAGTCCATGTAGTCCCCAAGTGTGACCGGTTCTCCTTGTCGATTTCTAATCCACTCTGGCGCACGATATCCCCAATATCTAGGTTCCACCGGCAGCCAAACTTTTGCGCGTGTCGCGCGACGTTTTTGTCCAAAATGCGGTTGATAAAATCCCAAGTTCCTCTTCCATGCTCTAGTAAAATAATCCGCCCGCCAGGCTTAAGTAGTCGTTGCATGTGCTTCAAAGCCGCGACCGGATCCTCGTACGAACACAGCCCAAACGTCTCATAGACCACATCGTACTTTTTATCTTCTGGCAAATCTTCAGTCCTTGAGACTACAAATTCGGCAAACTGGTATTTAGGGTATCTTGTCGTAAATTTTTTTTTGGTCTCCTCAACCATACCCTCTGCCGTATCGGCAAACGTTATAGATTTGATTTTGCCCGGAAGATTGAGATATTTCACGTTACGTCCGGTGCCGCATCCAACTTCCAGCACATCGCCCTATGGTAAGCATAATCAGATTTACTGCTTAGCAAATATATCGCACAAAACACTCACAGATAGTTGTGCGGTAACGTCTTTTCTCCAAAATGGCATAAACATAAACTGTTCATCGCGATTGATCATATCGTCAAACTGCGAAGAAAGGCCCTCATAAATTTCTTTCGTATCGCAAGGTTCTGCCTCTTCGAAGCCTTCGACATCCGAAGCAACTCTATAATTCAAGTAATAGTATGCGCCTAAGACGAACGTGAGATAAATACCACCAGCAACGATCAAGAACTTCCGCTTTCGCATCTTCAGTTCGGTAGGACTGATATTATGAGGTCCAATTCCTTCTCCGGGATCATCCTTCACTATTGACTTCTCTTGAGGAATATAGGTCTTTCGTGGAATCCTTCGTCGGTTCAGGTCCGGCGGTGGAAGCTGCGTTTTGTTTGACGTCGTTGACTTATATCGCGACAATGCACATGATGATAGCAAAAGCGAAGGCTTTATCCGCGGCCTAAACAAAGATAATGCAGACATTGTTCAGATGCTTGACCCCCCAAACAATATTCAAAAGATTATTTCTGTCTTCTATTATTCAACTTTCCAATTGCGCACTCTCTCCCGAAATTTTCGTCCCACGCTCTGGTCCCACAACCCTAAACCCAAACACTCGTCCGATTTTAAAGTTTTTAGGTGTTTTGACAGCGGCGTCGCCAGGATGCAAAGCTCTTCCTGGCCCAGACTCTGCTTTTCAAATAGAGACAAATATTTTTTTTTTATCTCTGTTACGGTTTTTATCTAGTACAAACCACATTCGATAGTTACTATAAAACATGTCGTACTCTGACGTTAGATTGTTTATTCGCCCTATTTCGCGTGATGGTATGTTTTTGGTAACTTATTGTGGAAGCAATACCATTCAACGAATCTAACCTGCGCCCTTCTTATAGTCATCCGCGATGACATCGAGGATCTTTTCAAGGGATATGGAAAGATTGTTGAGATCAAGCTTATGACTGGCTTTGTATGCAATCACCTTGTAACTGTGATGATTAGTTATATCAGCTACTAATAAAGTTTTCCAGGGCTTTGTCGAGTTTGAGAATGCGCGCGATGCTCAGGATGTCGTTGCTGAGTTCAGTATGTCTTGTCTGTATTGTGATGGATCAAAATATGATACTAACCGATGTATGATAGACAACAAGGATTTTATGGGTGACCGTCTTCAGCTCGAGTTTGCTAAGCGTCGTCGCGAACGCGAGGACCGTCGCGACACCTATCGCGATCGCGATGGTGGACGGGATAGTTATCGCGACCGTCCGGAGCGTCCTGAGCGTCGTGAGGTCCGTCGTCCTCGTCGTAGCGAATATCGCATTCAAGTCTCAGATCTTCCAAGTGATTGCTCGTGGCAGGTACGTCTTCTATCCCTTGTCTTTTGGCCTATCCGGCTTCCCCTTGATTGACCAGTTGGCGACTTGCGTGGGATTTCCTATCACCCTCTCTGGATGTTGGCGTAACATTTTTCTGTTTCGTTAACATCCATTGCCCGAAAAAAATAATAAATACGTTTGTCTTCCTTGTCTCTATCGCGTCTCCTTTCTATTACCTGGTTCTCAGGTTGATATTTACTGTGACCTTTTTTTTTGGTTTCCGGGATAAATGTCTACGGCGTTCTCTTTGTTGTCCGCTCCCGTTTGGTGCCGTTTTCATCTCCCATATTGTTCCTTCCATTTTGTTTCCTGGAGTTTATGTTATTTATGGCCCACTTATTCGTTCCGTGTGATTGTGTGTGTTTGTCCGAGTGCCCTTCCCTTATTGCCCCCTCGTCCGTCATTGGTGATTTTTTCTGTTTCTTTGCGTTTTTTTTCTGTGACCAAGGATTTTCTTTTATTTGCTTTTGTGTCACTTTTTATCACTGTTACTGTTGAGTTATGTTTTCCGCTCTTTTCTGTTGTTATCCAAGGAGACCGACGACAGACTTAGTCTGACAACCAAACATAAAAAAAAAATTGAGTTCCATGAGACTCCGCGGCGCACGTTTCTGCTAATATTCTTTGGGATCCGACTTTTTATATTTTTATTTTTAGTTTAAACCTAGAGCAGACGTTTATGATTTAATATTTTTTTTAGGACCTGAAAGATTTCGCTCGTCGTGCTGATATCGAGGTTCTCTACGCCGACGTTTCGCGTGACCGGGATGGCACTGGGTATGCTGTCATATTTAATTTACTTGTTGATATTGAGACATGATCTGATTATTGATTTAGTGTTATTGATGTTGAGCGTCAGGCTGATCTTGACCTCGCTATGGAGAAGCTTGTTAACGAGGACATCAAGGGTGTTCGTCCTACACTTAAGGATGAGGTAAAATACTGTCTCATTGCAGAAGGAGGAGCTTACAAGCTAATTGGTTTCTAGGTTGTAGATATGTCTCGTGAGAGATCGCCCTCTCCGGCTTATCGTCGCTCGTCTCCCCCTCGTCGCTCCTACGGCGACCGTGGTGACCGTGGTGGACGCTATGGAGACGACCGTGGTGATCGCGGATACCGTCGCCGTGAGCGCTCCCGCTCTCCCCGCCGCGGAGGTGACTACGGTCGTCGTGGAGGCGATAGATACGATAGACGCGAACGCGGAGATCGTGAAGATCGTGGAGACCGCGATGAGCGTGAGCGTCCTGTTGTCGTTGATGGTGACGATAGTGCGCCTGCCGCTCCTCCAGCTGACGACGCTTCCGCACCTACCGAGCAGTGGGATTCTACCGAGAAAGGAGGAAATGCTGGCGAAGATGTCGAATTTGTTGAAGCCGGTGATGCTGGTAACGCCGGTGGAGAAGATACGTGGTAGATCGATTGATAATTGGCGTGTTGTTTCTGTGGGTAGGCTTGACTAAGAGGGGTCGTTACAAGAGGAAAAGAAAGAGATAAACAGGGGTTAATGGGAAAAATCTATTTGTTACAATGTTTTGTGTTATTTTTTTACTGATACTATGAGTTTATGTACGAATAGTATTATTGCCCAGCTAGGAAAAAAAGTATGCGAATGTGCTAATTGTTTTTCTAGCAAAGTATTTGAAATTTATCTGTATACTACTACTACTACTACTACTACTACTACTACTACTACCACTACTATTATTTGAAACTTTTTTTTATGAAATCACGCATACCGGGGAGAGAGAGAAAAAAGAAAATAGAGAAAGAAAAAGGAATATACGACTTTGTTTATTTATAATCGAGAAAAACCAAACTGATTAATGATAACTAAAACTTCTCAATGACACAAAAACAGGCTTTTCGCAAAAACTATTACAAGCGTATAAAAGTAAACGCAAACCGAAAAGTAAATTAAGAAAAAATAAACCCATGAGCAGTTTAGAGATTATTTTTACTGCTCAAGACACCTAATGTGTTTATATTATTCCGAATTGGAATTAAATATAGGAAACCCTCAAACCGGCAAAGCAACACAATAGTTGCCAAGAAAGACAACTACATAAAAATAAACAACAATAAAATAAAAACAGCAGAGATGCACAATATATACAAACAAAAAACCTACGCATAAAACAAAAAAAAAAGAAAGTTTTACCACCAGAATTTTGCTGAAAAAAAAAAAAACAAAAAAAAAACAGTATTACAGATAATACAAGGCAAATAAAAACGAAAGCCCATTAAAACTCAATAATTGCCATTGCACAGACAGCAGAAATAATATTGGAAAAGCGATAAAATGACAAACAATGCACGATCCGTACAAAAACAAGGAAAGAACATAAGCTAAAAGCTGCAAGGAAAAATCGAAATGTGCGGATAACAAAATGAACGTGTACACCAAAACTTAGTAAAGTACGAAACATATCAAAGGAACGATAAGCACACCAAACCCCCCAAAAAAACCAGAACAGAGTCACAATAAATGAGTGTTAAGCAATACCCGAAAACCGATAGCAGAAACAAGAGGTAAAAAAAAACATAACGAGAGGGGGATACCGGTGATAAGTAACCCGACAAAATTACAAAAGAAAAGAATGACAGGATATGAGCAGAGAGCATAGAGAAAATTACGGTAATAAGCTTTTGGCTAATATGCTGACGTTCGCTCACTGTTCGCTTATGCATGAGCGGAGCGATTGAGTGACAGAATATTATAATGCGTACGCCAAAAACTGTAGCATATCTCAAAATTCGCAGAATGGGTGTGAAGCAAAAAGGGTAATTCGAGGAGAGGCGCGATCTGAGATGACGCGGGAGATTCTATGAATGTACCGAGTACTGAGATAGTTAAGAGCTGGAACAGGCTAATAGGATAAAGATACTGAAGCTGTTAACTTTTTCGCACAACAAATGTAGGGAGAAGGGATAATGTGATGATCGAAAAAGATGTCGCGAGTAATGACTACAGTGCGATGAGTTAGCATCTGAGACAAGTTCAGCTATTGTAAAATACTTACATACTTTAAGTCAAGCCTGTAAGAGCGTTGACCTCAAAACACAGTAGCGAGAAGATGGTATGGACGCGGGGAAAAGATGAAAATTCTATAAACAAAGCAACGAAAAAGATATTGGTACGAAATGCCAGGCTATAGAATGACACAGCATCCTGTAGATTGCCGCTGGCCGACAAGTAAACTTGCCCGAGTAGCAGCTTCGAAAACGTTGTCGACACCTTCGCCTGTAAGTGCTGAGCATTCAAGGTATTTGCGAGCGCCGACTTGACGAGCGACTACTTCGGCCTTTGACAAGTTGGCTGTTAGTGCACAGATCAGGACAGCGATAGAAACGGTGCGACATACTTCTTGCTGCGTGACAAAATGCGTGTTTCGCAGCCGGACCTGCTCAATCGCTTGAGGGTCCTGACGGAGATCCTTTTTGAGTCCGACCAGGATGATGGGAATGCCGGGACATAGTTCGTTGATTTCGGTTATCCACTGTAGAGGGCGTTAGCGCATGCGCTTATAGAGTACAAAAGATTCCGAGTACTTTTGTTGCGACATTCTCTAGCGAATCGGGAGTGTCGACAGCAAAGCCGACCAGAATGACATGAGCTCTGGAGTAGGAAAGAGGCCGTAGTCGCTGGCAGAGAGTGTTAGATGTTGCTTGACGGACGGCGCATGCAGTGCAGCGCCCGGCATTCAGGTAAACAAATAAAATACCTCATATTCTTCTTGTCCTCTATCCGCATAACAGGGAATTAGCATGGGTGATAGCAAAGACAGTTGGGCAGTATGATACATACGCAGTGTCCCAGAGTGCGAGCTGGACAGACTTGCCGTCGACCTGTAACCGTGTTAGTAAGGCTGGTTGTTGGCGGGACGTGGTAGTGGAGGGCAAAGACATACACGGCAGTCGGTGACGTAGGTCTCGAATACAGTAGGTAGCTGCGAGTGGTGTCAGAGGGAGAGCAAGTGCCGAGAGGCGCTGAGTAGAAATCATACGTGTTCCTGGAGAAGAAAGGGAGGTTAGCACGGGGGTACACGTAGGATATACGCCAGACTGGTGCAGGAGCACATTGTGACCTGCAGCGCGACAAACACACGCAGGACAAAGAACAACAACAACAACAACAACGTACTTTAGGAAACTCTCCAAGCGTAAAGACGCTGAGCAGCGAGGTTTTCCCGCAGGCGCCATCGCCGACAATGACCAGTTTTCTGCGGAGGAGGGGAGTTAGCGCGATGAGAGCAGGGCCAGAATCAGGACGAGTGGGCTTTTTGCGCACCGGCGAATTGCGTCGCGAGAGGACATTGGAGACAGCAGCAACAGCAGCAGCAGCAGCAGCAGCAGAAAAGTGAGAATCAGTGGCAGAACCGGACTTGCTCTTGCGTTGGGCAACGAGAAGGAGCAAACGGGGACAAAGACCGGCTGGAGAAGGTGCAAAGTGTCGCGGAACTGCCGGGGCTGGCTTGGGCGCAAGAAGGCTTTCTTTCGCAGGCGTCTTCGTCTGGAGCCGCACTCTGCCAAAAATCCAGAGTACACAGCTGCGAACTACTGCTCGTGTGCTCAGGCTACTGAAATAGTGCGTGTGGGAGTCTGGAAAATACAAAACTATCAAGCTGTTTCGCTGCATTAAACATAAAGAAAGAACCGACAGCATCTACCGCATTCACCTTGGCCTGACTAATTAGTGACTAATTGATACTCCGGGGCTTGTACTAGGCGTATCTGTGATCACGGCACCTGCCCGTTCACCGAATTCACAGCAGGGTAACAAGAAGCAGGGGGCGGCTCCTCCGTCGCAATTCGCGAGTACATACTACCAGTTTTGCCAGCAGACGACCGACACAAACCAGAATGGCAGCACTATCCACTGAAATACCGCCTTCTTCGGCGCATCTGCGGCATCAGGACCTACAGAAATCACACATGAGCGTGCAGCAGCCTGATCTTGCGAGCTCGACCGCGAAGAAGAAGAAGAAGAAGCGCAAAGGCGCCAGCAGCAACGTATCCACCATATCCGCCGACGACAAACTTAAGCAGCAGCAGCAACAGCAGCAGCAGCAGAAAAAGAGCGATCGGATATGGAACACAAACACGAACGAGGAGCGCGAGCGCATCAAGGATTTCTGGCTCTCGCTCGGCGAGGATGAGCGTCGTTCGCTCGTCAAAGTCGAGAAAGAGGCCGTTTTGCGCAAAATGAAAGAACAACAGAAACACTCGTGCTCTTGTTCCGTGTGCGGACGTAAACGCACAGCGATCGAAAAAGAACTGGAGGTTCTTTACGATGCTTACTACGAAGAGCTGGAGCAGTACGCAAACCGCCAACAGCAGCCCGGTCCCCTGCAACCCCCGGCTATTCGCCCACCTTATCCTTCTATATCACCACATCACCTTCACCACCACCACAATCATCACCATGCGCCATCACCGCGAGTACGGGAAATAGGGGTCGGAGAGGAAGACGACGACGACGATGACGACGACGACGAAGACGATCTGCTCGACGACGAGGACTACTCGGACTCCGATGCCCCCGAACTCTTAAACCATGACATACCCCGCGACTTTTTCAACTTTGGTAACTCTCTTACTGTGCAAGGCGGCATTCTAACCGTGGCTGATGATCTTCTGAAAAATGACGGCAAAAAATTCATTGAAATGATGGAGCAGCTGGCAGAACGTCGCATGGCTCGCGAAGCAGAGGCTTCTGTTGCCGCTGAGTATGAGGACGACGAGGACTATGACGAAGAGGAGGATGATGATGAGGATTACGAAGACGATGAGGACGACGAGGAAGCTGACTCCATGAGTGAAGAGCAACGAATGGAAGAAGGTCGACGCATGTTTCAAATTTTTGCAGCGCGCATGTTTGAGCAGCGTGTTCTCACCGCTTATCGGGAAAAAGTATCACAAGAGCGACAACAAAAATTACTGGAAGAACTCGATGAGGAAAATCGACTGCGGGAAGAGCGAGAGCACAAAAAAGCAAAGGAAAAGGAGAAAAAGAAAGACAAGAAACGTCAACAAAAGCAAGCTAAAGAGGAAGAACGGAATCGACGGGAGGCTGAAAAAGCCGCCGAAGAAGCTGCCCTGAAAGCTGCAGAGCAAAGGAAGAACGAGGAAATTCGCAAGCGCAAGGAGGAACAACGACTTAAGAAAGAAGCTGAAAAGCGAGCACTTGAGGAAGAGCGGATGCGAAAGGAGGAAGAACGACGGAAACGGCAACACGAAGAACGGGAACGTGAAGCCGAACGCGATCGGAAAAAGAAAGAAAAGGAGGAGAACGAACGGAGGAAACGCGAGGAAATTGCTCGTAAAGAGCGTGAGCTCAAGGAGCAGAGAGAGCGTGAAGCGCAAGAAAAACGTGAGAAGGCTGAGCTAGAACGGAAACTCAGGTTGGAAGCTGAGAGAAGAGAGCAAGAGGAGAGGCAACGGCAAGACAATGAACGGTTACTGGCTGAAAAGGAAGCTCATGAGCGTGAAGCCGCTAATCGCGAACGCGAAGCTCGTGCGCGGAAAGAGTTACAGCAGCGAGAAGTGTACTCGAAGCGGATTCAGATGCAGCAGCAACAACTCCAGCAACAGCAACAACATCAGCAACAACAACTATCGCAAGCTTCAGCTCAGCAATTTCAGCAGCAGCAAGCTCAGCTTCAAGCGCAGCAACAGCAACAGCAACAGCAACATGCTATGCGGCAAATGGGTTATCCTCCTGCTCTACCACAATTTATGGTCGGACCCTCTTTACCTCAGATTGCACCCGTTGCCAAATTACCTCCGCTGTTCGGTACTCCTTCTTCTGGTAAGTGGGAATAAATATGATGCTGATTTTGGCAGGTTTAATTGACAAAATTATAGCTCCTTTGCAACAGCCACGTCTCCCAACAACCGCTAATGGTATGATTCCCCCACAGCAGCAGTTGCTTCCTCAACCTTTAGCACAACCAGCTCAGCAGTTACAACCTCAATCGACCAGCACGCAGCCATCAATTCCGCGGGCTCCTTCGACGACTTCTTCTGCCTCGTCTCCTTCGATCATTTCTCCACCGTTACATGGAATACCCAGTGACTCTTCTTCTCCGTCGCAAACGGCCGCTCAAATTCAGCTTGGATTTAGTGGTTCGTACGGTCAAAATTCTCTGAATAGTATATCAGGAATGGGTTATCGAGGTTTTTCATCACCTTTGACCGCAAATTCCTTCCCCCCAGCGACCGCTGTTACTCCTCAGATTCGACAGCAGGGTATACCTACTGCTCCTCAGTCAAGAGTGCTAGCAAATATGGATTACAGTCATCCTGCCACTAGCAACGGTCTTGCTAACGGTCTCGCTAACGGCTTGAGCAATGGTCTTAACAATACTCTGAGCAATGGCCTCAATGGCTTTCCGTTCAGCGTTTCAGTATCTCGTATATCTGTTCCACCTATAGGATTAGGCAGTTTATCCTCGTCTCCTGCTATCGGCGGTTCTACTAGTGTCAATGGCCATACATCAGCTTCTGCCGTTATTGGTTCTGTCCAGCCTATCCTTGAGAATGGAACAGTTGGATCTTCTACGAATTCTACTCCAGTTTCGGCGGACAAGCGGCTTTCGACTGGTGGTTTTGATTTAGTTACCCCATCTTCGCCTAAATCAAAGCCGATTCAGCGGCCTCATCCGATCCAACGGCCTGCAAGCGTCACATCAAAGAGTGATGAGCTTTACGGCTCAGCCGGCTCTAACGAAGAAGCGCCGCCTCCTGTGATGGGTTCAAGGGCATTATATTTTGACGACCTGGATGAAGAGGATGCGCCATTTTTTGCCCCAAGTGCCCGCCGCCCTGCTCCTGTTTCCGCAAACGATCTCAGCAGTACAACGACGACTAGCACGCGGTCAACGCCTTGGTTCGGTAATGGTAATGGGCAGTCGACTTTTTTCCCTGACGCTTCTGGAATTAACGCGATTCCAGCTGTTGGAATTCCCGGAGCGCGAGCTGATTCAACTTCAGCGGCTTCCACAAGCTCGCTTTTTGATGCTGGTAATACATGGAATAGTGCATTGAGTATTCCTGGCGGAACAGCGGTTGCTTCGGGATCAATCCCTGATTGGCTAGGTGCTTGTGAGTGATATCATATGTGTTGCAGGTCAATTTTAAGAGACTAACATTGATTGGTTTTATCTAGCTTGGAATGATCCTGGAAAGAGATAAAAGTAGTGCTATATATAATTACGCCGCTTAGCATTCTATTTATTGGCTTATTCATTTTGTGTTTCCCGCCCAATAATATTTCTGCTTGCTTTTGAATCTATTTGTTTGCCTTTAAGTGCGTTTATCGTATTTGTAGTTTAGTCGTTGTCACCCTTTACGTATTTTCATAATTCTTTGGCTCTTCTATTTTTCTTTTGTGTGTATTTACTCCCCGTCCGTTTTGTTTTCTTTTATTGTGGGTTTATTATTGTATCTTTTTATTTTTATTTTTATTTACCGGTTTTGTTTCTTTCTATTACTGCTAGTATTGATTTAAGTCCAAATGTATAAAAGTTCAGTAGTAGGTTTACTATTGCTGCGCCTATAACTTTAAATATTCTTATATTCATCAAACAAATCAAAAAAAGAAGGCTATTTATATACAAAACTCAATAGCATACTATTTTGAAACCCATTACTGTAATCTACACTCGTCCGAATCATTTTGGTGCATCTCAATTTCTTGGTGCAGGTACGTCTGCCTTCTTCCAATCGTGGTCCCAAGGAATATTTGGTGGTGTTTCGGTAGGTATTCTGTATTCAGGAGGAAAACGCAATGAGAGGGGTTTATCCATCATTTTTGCGAATAATTCAGGACTGGCTATTTCAAGTTCGTCGCATGCAATTTTGATTTTTTGATACTGAGTCATCAGAGCACTGTTGTGCTCCTCACGCTGCTGACGCTTTGTAAGTTGCCATGCCCGATGAATAGTACGATGACGAAGAAGATCTTCATAAGAGTATTTGACTCGATAAGGAGACTTGCGGACACGACCGATTAAACTAAGCATGGCAACTATAGAGCATTCTCGTTAATACTTTTCACACATCAACTACCACAAAAACAGGCCTCAAATTAACTTACTAAGACGCAATCTCTGAGGAGATACACCTGAGGTCTTGGACCGCTTTCCACGAGTTATCTCAAGACTTCCTCGTGCAACTTTCATATCGGAACGATCTTGCTTCACCTGCTGCAAGTTAAACATAGTCGCGGGACGCAGTCCAGCAACTCCGAAAACAGCAGACTGAGAGTTCCGCCATATGTTCAATGTAATTTGCCTTAAAGACATTATTCGTTTGTTGCTTTCTTTGAATATCGCAAACAAAATGCCTGTCGTTAACAAATCGTCACTCTATATTCCCTAATTTTTTTTTGCCGAAATAAATACATCGCGGATTTCTTCATGAGACATGTCACGTGTTAAGTTGGCACGTCTTTTTTGGCAATTTCCATTTCGCAAAGTCAAAAAGTACCAGACACGAAAAAATGTAACCACTTTCTGATCGAACGTGGCACGTGCAATTAAATTATGCTGGTTGTAGAATGAGTGGATTTGTTTATATGATGACTAGTTAGGTAATAATGTAAATCGTCAGCGCTGGCAAAGTTCGCCCATTATAAAGTTGCCCCGTCCGTTTATCAGCTGTTATTTCCTTACAATATTTGGTCTAATCTGGTGAATACTCTTGAAGTTAGGTACCCTTTTCTTTCTCGTATCTATTTGCTTTCTGGATGAGCTTCTGTTAGATTTGTTGCATT
This sequence comes from Myxozyma vanderwaltii, assembly GCA_030556335.1. NCBI lineage: Eukaryota > Fungi > Ascomycota > Lipomycetes > Lipomycetales > Lipomycetaceae > Myxozyma > Myxozyma vanderwaltii. The sequence continues at coordinate 12,699 of JAKTPV010000135.1, forward strand.
TAACGAGTGACAAGATCGCTTGGTACGAGGAGCCTAAGCCAGAGTTGTCAATAGAACCAGGTCAATTAAATTGTGCAAACTGTAAATGCACGTCACAACTCCCTGGGTCATACTGGCACTGATTCTTTAGCTTTGTGACCGAATACCGTGATACCGATCATTGAGACTTATAGCCAGAGCTGCTTCTGTTAAGAGATTACCTTGATTTGTGCAGGGTGAATTCAAGAATCTAAGTTTTATGACAGTATAGAAGTCATAGGCTGATTTTGGTTATTAGTGTAAGGGTATCTATTTGGGACTGACGCCGTGGTGACTTGTGTAGCAAATCGTCTTATAGCTTTTAGAGGAGGTATGAAGAGAAGACAAAAGATTGGAGAGACAAAGATGTACCAAAGCACCAATGATAGAGACATTAGGAATTAAGTGCTGTATTCTTATGTTGGGCAATCAATCCACCGTACTAAGAGACTTCAAAACATGAGTCCCAAAGCAAACTGCCGCTAAAGCGATTGCCTCACGGCTGGTCGTTCGTTTCGCCCGGGTTACTCTTTCCATCGCAGAATTAAACCTTTGAGTGTTGAAGTTTAGCAAACCCAGCTTAGGCCTTCCCGCTTATTTGTTGCACGTATGGCAGGACAGATCTTGCACAACTGACCTGTGTGCCGATTGGCTTTCTAAAATTGAGATTTCTATATTGTATTTTAAGTCGAGCGCGTATCCATGTTGTCAAACTTTTTCAATCCATAAGTGAAGAATTGTTTCTTGTCTTGAGCGGGTGCTTTGACCTCAACCTAGCGCTAAGAGACCGGCTGGTCGGTGCAGGTTTGGAAGAGATGAAAGTTTGAGACCAAAAGCAAGTTGAAGCGAGGAGAGTGTTTAGGAGCGCACCCTTCAACGAAGCCGACTGACACCCAATTAAACCGAACATCATCAAACAAACCATTTAGACGACCAGAGTTGAATGGCTGTCGGAAGGTATAGAGTCTTTGTGGGTATGGCACTACTGGGTATGGCAATATATCAGAAAACGCGTCTAGTCCCACGACATTTGGCAGCTACAGTGAGAGCAGCTACAGAGCATGAGTAAATTATCCTCCTATCCTGGCACCCACCGGTAGTAGATCCACCTATTTGCGCGCTCAAAAGTGGATGGTATGGGTGTGAGCTGGTTAAATGATGTAAAAAGATTTAATACTATTTATTTAATTAATTCTGTGATTCTGTATTTCCGTTGCCTCTGGGAAATTATCATAGGGTTTTTGGATTACTGAACAATTGACTCTTAACAACTTACGCACAGTTCGCACACAATTCAGCATTTCTCCAACTTTTCCAGCAAGAAGAGACACTAGCAAAACAACACAAAAGAAAAAATAGAAATAAACTAGAATCGTCCTTTCAGACATATGATGTAGGAAAATGCTCCGGACGATGAGTAATTGCTTCACGTCTAGTTATTGTTTTATTTTCTGTGGTTTCAGTCGTTAAAGATGGTAAACCGTATTTCTTTCGTTGCCATTATTTTATAGAAAATTTCTGAAGTCTCTTTTGGATGACATCAGAATAGGAAAACCAACTGAAAGAAAATCTCAATCTTGCCAAAATGAGACCTCACCAATATAAAGCACACTTACGCGTCCAAATAGAGTGGAAAATGACAGTTGGTCGTCCGGGTTAGGACCAAAATAAAGAAATTACAATACAGAGGAAGATCCGGAAATTCCAACCTAGAGGGTGGCGCTCTTGGGAGCTGAATTTACTGGTGGTAGAGCTACTGTTAGTTCACAAGAGACTAATAAAAACTTTGACTACCTTGGTAGCTAAGCAAAAAGATCATACTGTTACGGTATGACATAAAAGCTCTCAATAAAGCACAATGTTTAGGTGATTAAATGATAATATATTATATGATACGATATAGAGGCTCGCGGCCATACAGTCCTACTTATTCAAGTACCAATAGCTATCGCCCACAGATACTACGAACAGAATACCGTTCCGTAGTCGACTCTAGACGTTACCACGAGCCCTTTACGAAGAAGGAAAGGAGTTTGGTAGGAAGATGAGTGCTGAAACTGGGACTTTTGTATAATCAGGGTATTGTATCGCTCGTTCGCAGCTTTTGAATTCTTCATTGGCGTCATAAATCGGGACGTCTTCTATCAGCCTCAAACATTTGCTGGTCCAACATATGACCGATGTATTGCTTTGGCCATTGTTTGATTGACCGTCATAATACTTAAAAACAAAAGACTACTCGACCTGTCCTATTTTCCGGTTATCGGCTCGACTGGGAGAAGCTCATAACGTTAACTGTGAACGCGCCGCTTTGTCGCTAATTACTTGTAGTGCTTCATTGGGTCTTATTGAGCTCCTTGTTCCATTTAACGCAATACAAAGACAGTAGCAAAATAAAATACACTAGAACAAGAAAAAAAAAACTAGGACACCTACGATTCCAGCGTGGTCTCCCACCGCAGTACTAAGTAGGCCTACTGGGGCTTAACGAGTGTTGATCGGACGGGGAACTGTGTACTGCCCAGAGTATGGTCCTAGTTACATTGTTATGGATCTGGTCTACAAGACCCTCGGGACTCGGGACGAGTTGGGCCGGATTATAGAAAG
>JAKTPV010000136.1:0-14983 GCA_030556335.1 Myxozyma vanderwaltii
ATATATGTTTGTATATATATTTATATATATATATATATATATATATATATATATGTATAAATATATATACGAGTATATGAGGAAAAACTTACGCTCCACTAGCATTTTCATCGGCAACATTAAGAAGTAGAACTTTACTACCATTCTTTTCATTTTGAAATTGTTCGAGTAATTTACTTCTATTAGCCGCTGATCCCGATATAGTAACATAAGAGATATTTCTCTCATCAAGCAAATTCTGAGCAATAGCCATTAATTTCTCAAACTGAACGAACAGCAAAACACGTTCATTTTTTGGAATTTGATGTTGAATGATATAAGCTACATCCTCCATTTTCGATCCAAACGTTCTTGTTTCGGAATCATGAAATCGATCTTTTGATCCAATCGTTTCTGCCACAATTATATTATTCTTCTTTGTAAGCGATGAACAAGACTCTCCGACCACGCATTTTTCATTCATTGAGAATTTTAAAACACACGTTGAACAGCCTATATGTCCACAAGTAGGGATGATGGTAAGCTGATTTCGATCATGGAAGGTCTTCCCACATCCTGAACACGTAACTTGAATCCCTTCGTTTCCAATAACATGTAATAACGATTCAAAAAATCTAGAAGCGCGACTTCTTTGTACATACTCTTTTGAAAGTTTATGTAGCACATGTGACTTTTCATCAAGTTCATATTCGAGATCTTCATGTGATAATTCAATATGTTTAATCTTCTCTGATCCGCGCTTATAATTTGATAAATTAATCAAAGCTTGAGATTTCATCTTTTCAACGAGCTCACCAAGTCGCAATGCAACAACCGCGTCTCCAAATCCATCTAGTCGTTGTTTCCAGTTTTGGTATTTGTCCGATTTTCCTTTATATAATTTCTTCAACGCAAGCTCCATTTCTTCTGCCTCAAGGCATTCTGCTAACAACTCTTTTTGACAACTTTTTAAATGCTTTCTTCGAATCTCAGCAATTTTTTGACATTCTCCTCCATCCGTACTTTTCTCTTCTGAATCTTCAAGTACAAAATGAGCTGCACAACGAAGTAATGCCTCTTCGGCACTTTCCGCATCGCCTACCGATTCTTCCATTCTTTTTTCTCGATCAGATGAGTTTTTTCGCTTTTTGAATGATTTGATTTGCATATCGGTACTCTGTAGAAAATGTTTTAGTTCAAGGTAAATCGCGCATTCAGCAATTGTCATTGTAACCATTTTCAAGCTCTCTTGAGTGTGTATTTCATCTATCTCAGCTGTATTTTGCCGCGCGTACTTATCAAGAAAAGATTGCGCAATCTCATTACGATGGGAATGCCAACGTAATGAGCTTAGTTCTCGATAGGAATGGAATTTCTCCACGGCTATAGACAGGTTTAGTGACAAATCAAAACGAGGTTGTTGTAAGAGCATAACGTACCTGTTTGGTCTTTTTTCCGCTTTCGTAACGTTTCTGCGCTACCTTCATCACAATCATCAATACCAAGATGAATTCCAAAAAACGCAGCAATACTTTTCACAGAGGAGAAATCAGTTAATGGAGGAGTTCCAGATAAAATCCATTTTCGTTCTGCAGATAAATGCTGAATCATTTCACGTAAAGTGCCAGCTAAATACGTATATTCATCAATAATCACTCGATTGAATTTAAACATCTCGAGTAATGGAGCTTGCATTTTCTTCCAATTCGCTTTAACCTCTTTCTTTTTAAAGCAAAACGGATCTTGAGTGATCTTCTTGGCTCGTTCACTTGCAAGTGCTCTAGCTTTATTTTCTTCCCGTTTCATCTCGCTTTTCTCTTTCGCCGCAAGAACTTTTCCATCTGCTTGGCTACCTTTTCTTCTTTTTGAATTCGAGATGGAATTCTCTTCTGCTGTAAGAATATCTTTAAAAGTTCCCTGTCCATGTTTAACCATTTCGCTCGCACCTTCTTTTGAAAGAATATTAACTTGAACTTTGAGATTGTCAAGAGCTCTTTCGTATCTATATGCAAATACACGATTTCCAGTCTTAGTGACTGGGATAGCAGGTACACCAGCGAGACAAGATAGATGAAGGTGATAAGTAGTTGAATCAAATATTGACGAAGCAGCAATGATAATATCCGCATTTATAAAATCCTCAATTGAATACTTATTTAACGAATTAACGCCACTCAACAGCAGAATTTTAAATTCATTAAACGTGAATTTCTTAACTTCTGAATACCATTGTTTTGTAAGATGTCCTGGAACTAAAATTAATGTAGCTTTAATTTGAATCTGTCCATCAATCACAAGGCACTCTGGATTTTGAACGCGCTCGGAAGTAGCAGCTTCTTCTTGCGTACAGCTAATCAGACCGATTGAAATAACGGTCTTTCCATATCCAACCTGGTCAGCCAAAACACCTCCTCGAACGAGCACATCTCGTTCGATTTTCCCTTCGGCACGCCATCCGACAGGTTCTAAAATACTTTCAACAATTTCTTCTTCAGTGAATGAACCTACGTTATCAGATTCCATGTGATTCATCCATGTTAAAGATCGCAACTGTTCAGGTCGAAGTTTGAACTTGCTGTTCCAAACAGGGGGTTGGGTATGTTGAATATCATTTCTATTTGATTTCAGATGAAATTTAAATTGTTCAAGGACTGGTAAGTCTTCAAAATTTGGATTAATCCTCCACGAGAATCTCATGGGTGAGGAAAAATTAGTTGATTTGGGAAATCTAGCAATTCCCCTATGAAGTAATGCTGCACAATTAAGTCCAACTCGAAGCATAGCATTATCTTTGTCAATTTTGATTTCAGTTGTAAATGGCTCCGGACGTCGTTTCAATACGTACTCGTATTTACTTGCTTGTCCCACATCTTCTTGAATAATTACTCTTCCATCATGACCTGAACTTACTAGTTCAAAGGCAGGTACTTTGGGAGCACATCTATCACAGCTTTTAAACCCATCAGGAAGTTCAACAATAGTCCAACTTTCCGCAATGGTCATCTTGCGAGCACGTTCAGTGACCCATCTTAAATCTTTAAAAACTCCTTTGGCATGAATGTTATCGACAATAAACCACTCTCCCGTACTTGCCTTTTCCCACAATTCCTCATCGATTTCAGCCACTTTAACGCTTTCATCGTCACGAGGAATTTTGGCAAAAAGTAAAACGTTGGTATGCTCACAGTCTTTTGCATCGAACTGTATCGCAAGTTTATCAATTGGTTGCAGAATAATTGGTGTTCGAGGTGGTCTGTGGGGTTCAATTCTTGAGGATTTAACAGGTATCCAAATACCACTTAACGTTCCTTTAACATTGACATTATCGTTGGTTGTGTACGGGTTCCATTCAGGATCTAATTTAGCAATAGTAACTCGTGAATCCATATACTCCAATCTCCGAATATCAGTTGAAAAGACGCAACAATCAAGCGCTGAATTCCGACATCGGGTAGGATCGAAAAATAAATTTACTCCGTTATCATTTCTATAAAGTTGCTCTTTGGCCGTACCGCACTTAGGCAAAGCTTTGTAAATTCCTGAAAAATCATCCATATATTTGGAAATAGGTTTGACTTCAACCCGAAGTTTTTCATGTGCCCGTTTACCTGAGAATTCATCTAGTAGACCAAGGCGACTTTGCCATCCTTGAATCGAGCGCCATTCGCCACTAATTTCGACACCGTCAATCAACACTTTGATCTGTGAAAAAACTGGTAGTCGAAGTTCCCAACGCCCATCAAATAAATCCTCTGCGTTCTTGAGTGACATCCTTGCTACAGGACTTTCAAGTAGTGCGCGAATAGGACTATTTGCAGGTTCATTTTTGTCCGGATTAGCAAATAATAACCATTCAGGATCTTTTCCAAGCCGAAGATGTACTGTTCCAGCCACCGATTCAAAAATAACAATCCATATATCTTGACGACGAATATCCGAAAATCTCAACTCGGACTTGATCGCTTTAAGAGTTTTGTGTTTGAAAGCTAACCATAGTTTTTTATCAATTTCAAGACCATCCGGAATAACGAAATCAGATTCGTGAATGCCTTCAATTGCAACGCGCATAGGTACTGCATCTTTTAAAGTCTCTTCAAACTCTTTAGGAGATATTCGATCTAGATTATCAATAACTTCATAACTGTGCTCAGGTTTTACACCACATTTCGTACATGAAGTAAATCCGCAAAGTTTGCAGATTTGAATAGAATTCGCTGCAATTGAAACCCTACCTTCGCATACACACATTCTTCTAGAGCGATCGCACATGTCAAGAAGAGTGGCCATATCATGGGTAACATAATCTGCAAGGTCAATAAACGACCGTTTCAAGTTGTTCTCACCGACAAAAATCTGTCTCACTTTGTCATCTTCGCGGTTGCCTAACATTTGATACGACTCTAGTCCCTTAGGTTTAGTCTGTAATAGATCTACTCCTAGAATAAGAGCCGCAAGCATACAAGTACCGATTACAGTAGTCGTCATGGCATTTCCGGCAAGGTCGAATAAATTATCCTCAGACTCACGAGTTAGATAAAGCTCATCGATAGGAAGACCTTGCATGGAAAGTGCTTCAAGGCCAATCATTGGACCACCACGGTTAGTAATGAATGCAATTGTAGATGGTGTAATACAGGATGCTACTCCATTAATTCGAGATGCGATACTTCTATCTACGTTCTGGGATAAATTCCAGATCTCCCTATATACATTTTTAGCATGGCCGTCTCGATATAATGCAGCAGCAATACTCACGCTTTATAGGCGGGATCGATATTAGCTTGCGCAGCTCTCAAGAATGAGATATCGAGTAAATCCCGAACGCGATTAACTTGCGTGGTTCCAAATTCGTTCCACCAGAAATCAAAGAATTTACTAGATCCACTCTCATCCCACGAAGTAATAGGTCGTGACGCACCCAACTTCTCGGTATATCGAGCCTTGGAATGCCGCTGCTCACAACGATCCCAGTCAAGTCTACCAGCTTTTGAAGCTGAAAGATGATTCACTGCCATTCTTGCACGAACTCGCTGAACGCGAGGATCATCATTGTGAAGCATAAATGCTTCAAAAGAACTAGATGCTGGGCGCTTCAAGCTCTTTACTTTTTTCTCCCATTTATCAGCTATGCCCTTTGCTCCCTTTTTAAATGCACAAAGATAGACACGATTGCGAGTATGCGGAATGTAATATTCTTTAGAGTCAAGTTTGACTGTTTTTGCATCATATCCCAATTTCTCGAAATGCTCAACCATAAGGTCCCACGGAGCACTGCATACATTTTCAAGAATAACAATAGGAGGATTGTTTTTGGAAACGTAGTCACTCATTCCTCGAAAAGTGCGACCAGACTCACCAGAATCATCTAGCGCTTTCTTTTTATTATTCAAATTGGAAAAATCAACACAAGATGTACCGGCAATCAAAATGTCAATTCCACCTGGAACTTTGACCATACCACCGTAAGCAGTCATACTAGAATACCATTAGCAATCTGATTCAAGAAAGGGACTCGTAGTTGCAACTCACGCTTCTTCGCCACCTAATTCAACCACATCTCTAAACAAAATTGGAGGCTTAAAATTTCGCTCTATATAAGCTTGTTTAAAGGGTTCAATCTCACAGGAAAAAACATGATCAAACTCAAAGTCAATATTTGACAATTGCTTGACAGAGCGAGAAATCATACGCAATGCTAGTAAAGGAGATTCGGTACCTGAGCACATTGTAGCAACGCGCAGTTTGCGGCCAGCCAGCTTGTTGGTTACCTTATCAAGCGAAGGATACTTTAAGACAATATCTTTGAACATATCGTAGATATTGCTGATAGGTGGTAAATCAGAATCCTCAACTGAAATCCCTTTACGGGTCAAAAACTCATTTGTATAGTCATTTGCTTGCACTCCTTCTTTTCTGAGTCTGACGTTCTTTGCTTTTGTTGAGGTATGCACTGCCATGACATCTTCATCGTCCTCTTCATTAAAAGAGTTCTCGCTTTCTTCATCGCTGTTGAAAACACCACTTTCATCATATTCCTCATCATCGTCATCCATATCGGGTGCTGCTGCTTGAATCTCATCATAGTCTGAATCGTCATCTTCATAACGAGACTTCTTCTTAGGCGGCCCCAATTTATAACCATGTTTTTTCTTCCCCGAAAGCACCGGAGCTTCAGTATCCTCGTAATCGCTAGAGCTCAATTCCTGTAGTTGCATTGAAGCGTTTGCAGCTGCTACCCGTTTCGGTCTACCTGTTGGAGTTTGCACTGCTTCTTCGTCGCTTTCAGAGTCATCGGAAAACAAATATCGTTTGCTTCCCACAATTCCAGTTACTGGCTTCTTATCCGAAGAGAATGTAACCTCAACTTCATCAGAATTATCGTTCGATTTTACTTCTAGCAACTCTGGCGGCGACGTTTCAGCAGTATCCCAAACGTCAAAAAATGTTTCGGACTCCAGATGCAGTTCAGAGTCTGGAGTAGAATCTACAGCCAAAAGTGTTAAATTGCATTTGAATGGGATTTAGAAGGGATTGTGACTTACCGTCATATTTCGCAGGTGGATCGGCAATTTTCTGTGTGCGAAACGTTGATTCTGTAGATGAAGTTGATTTAGACGATACAATGCGCCTAGATACTATTATAGAGCAGTTAGTGCTTTGAGTTAACAATGCAAAGTACCGACAAGACTTACCTCCAGCATACCCTCTTCCAGATTTAGTAACTAGCAAATCAAATTAGGAATAAAGTCTTGAGATCTGAGCAGATGGATTAACTTACTTGGTGGAATGACGCGCAGTTTTTTCCCAGGAATTGTACATAACGTATCAAGCGCAACCTGTTGCGGGACTAGCCTAGCATCCTCATCAAGTCGCCATATAGTTGTGAAACTTTGAGTTGTTCTAGTATTTCTAGAATTGGAGGGAGTTACAGGCTTTGCAATAAGAGAGTTGACCGGTGACCGTGCGAACGCGTTCGACTTGGTTTTTGACAACAACGGGTTGGACAAGCTGCTCGAGGATACCTTTAACTCGCTTCTAGAGAAGTATTCCGTTAATTTGTAGGAATTTGTCTCCTGTTTTTTCTTGCCGCTTCGAGGAGCCATCTCAATTACAGCACGCGTAGAGAACCGCTACGCGTGCAAAAGATGCGACGGAGTCCAACTGATCTCAATCGTAATTAGTAATTTTCAATGACCACAAAAAAAGGTAAAAGACAAAAAACAATGCTCACCTTTATATGCTGAAGCAACAACAAACTGCTATAATAGTTTGTCACCAAGCGCAGGTTATTTCCTCGCTTGATAGAAAGTTCAGTTCGCGCTTGTCTCGCGTTGAATCCGAAAAGGTCGCTAATTGATAATACATTACACTGACTTTCGGCAACCCAGTTTTGCAAATCAATGCAATGAATATTCTCCTTTTATTACACGCAGCGTTTAAGGCGTATAAGTATTTCTAATTTATAATAAAAAAAATATTCTAAAAGCATATGAAGGCATATCTAAATAGAAAATGTATGTGCATAAATGCAAAGGTGTTTAGGTGTTTCTACGCGTTTTGATTATGTAAGTGAAATTGTGTATTCGCGATGTCTTTATTTACTTAAAACAAACAAAATCTAGCAAGAAAGCAGATTGAATATAGCAATAAAAACTTTTTATAGCAGCGGAAGAGTATTAGCTGTTAACAGATAGATGAGGTATTGCCAAGTTACAAACGATAAGCCTTATGCTCTGCTCTTAATAATAATTTTGGCATATTCCTAAGAATATATCAGCTGGAGTCTCGTATAAAGATGTAACGTATAAGCCTGCCCGCAATTAAACTAGTAGTATCAGAATTATATAGTTGTACAGAAAATATGGTATTATCGAATCCCGTGTATCAGAACCCTTAAGCAATAATGTGTTTATTCCTGCTCAGCTGTGGCTTAGAAAACTTGTCGATGATATCACCGTATCAAAGAATATTCAGCTATGTCTCCGTTGCCAGCGGTTTGCCATAGGTGTCAGGATGAAAATAAAGCCACAGGGGTGTTGCGTAGTGTACAAGAAGGAAGAATGCCACCGCGGCTCCAGCAGATGCCATGGTAATGGAACACGGTAGTCCAGCAGACGCCCGTGGAGCAGAACGGAAATTGGATCTGGAAGCAGAAAATCTGACAGGTTGGTACAGGTGCTGAATGATCAGTTCTCTAGTTAGCACGAAGTAGGAGGAAGCAGATTGAAGGAACGAATACGAAGTATACCATCATATAAGATGTACAGTGCGTAATGCCGACCATGTTGATTTCAAAATCCACGAAAATCCTCAATGTAGATTGAACTTTGATAATGCCTGATTTCCTCAGAGTGCAGGGTGAAAATAACAATGAGAAGGATGGCAGTTGACTTGAAGCCGAATTAAGACTAGGGTTATTTGGAAACGGGCGACGCGTTCCAATGTTTAACAGCTGAGGTTGAGAATGGCTTTTGGCCAGCGCGCACTTCAATTATGCAAAAAAGTAGTTTAGTGGTCCTTTTATTTCTTTCAGATTTTGAGTACAGTTTCAGTCATACTCAAATAGAGAAGAGCTTTCAAGACTGCGCCTAACCCGACGCATCTTGGCTCAACGCGAGGTTACCTAGACCCAAGTGTTCGAACACCCTCGTAAGCCAGTATCGTAAGTAAATTGATATAGCCAACTGTCATATTAGTAGCTTGAAATGTGCATTAATTCAGAAGCATTTACGATGCGCAACGTCGCTGGCATATATCAATGCGCGAGCGCTAATAACTAAGTCCTTGCATATGCATATCCATTGTGAGACTGAAGATGTCCAAGGGTTTGCTGTCATATTTTACAAGTTAATCGATTGTAATTGCCCAGAACGCAATCTCGATTCACGTTGTAATTTATTGCTTTATTTTTTTTTGCAGAAGAATGTGTAAATATCAGGATTAACATATCAGCTGGGATCACTCGCGCACTCAGGATCTTAGGTTGCGAGTTAAACAAACGAAGAACGAAGACAGGCTTAAAAAGCGGTACCGACGGAGAGTGAAGCATTGCGTATGAAGAACTTTGGAGAAACGCTGCGCAAAGCAGCTCAGGTCAGGGATCTGGGGTTTACGATTATGCAAAACTGCTATGGTGCGCATTTACTTGCTCATGGAGCCGAAATCTAGCGAGAAGAACGCCCTGAAATTTGCAGTTCCAGACATATCTGTAGATATCTAAGCCATTTCTGACATTGCAGTATCTCAAAAGTCTTCAAAAACAAGCGTTTATATCACACTGCTTACCGTAAGAACTGAAAAAGAACAAGAAATACTACATATACTAGTTACAATAGCATACTAGCAATTTTTCATTCACCTAAACTGTACGTATTCAACTCAGCAGAATTGGTAATAGGTACACTATACCCACTACGACTCTGTGGGTCTCCAGTTTAAACTTCTCACGTATGAGTTTCCTACGCAGGAACTTTTACAACTCAATTCTGAACTAATTGAACGATTTAATTATATTACACACAAGTAAAGAAAACCTAAGAATAGTTATACAGAAAACGTAGACGCCGGTCAAAAACCACAACAAGTTTTCCACAAGGGTATTAAAATTTGAAATTCCCCTAGCAAAAATTGAAAAGACCCAAAAGCTCTTGAATTAAAAATATCAAGCTTATCTTGACAGTTGCTTATAATTATTTGCAATTTTTTTTGGTTCTTTATCATTTTGAAGACATGGATATATAAAGCAGGATTACAGTCAAAGCCTCGGGCGTCATACAGTGCGAAATGCCTGGCACTAATCAAGATACAGCACAGCGTCAAACAATCAGTCCTTCGAAAAACTCTCCTCAAATGCTGTTTCAGAATTCACAACGCCAGTGGTATCGCTAAACTCTGGGCGTGTATCAACAGGGGTAGATGAGTCTTTTGTCGCCAATCCCGAGAGCATGTCTTGGTTTTCAAAAATAGGGCTAGTGCTAATAGATTCAGGCCCAGATTCATCAAATCGAAGATATTCATCAAATTGAAGTAAGGTATCAGGGTAGGGAGAGCTCGTTGAGACCACAGAAGCTGACGAGTTTGAATAGGTATCAATCTGAGGATTTGCCTCACCAATATTTGAAACGGCAACAGACTCTCCGGTATTTGTTAAAAAGGAATCCGTCCTCTCTACTGTCAAACCATTTAAAGTATTTTCAGTCGGAAAAACGCCAATCTCACGCATCTCTCTAATGAATCTAGCAACTTGATCTACTGTCAGAGCTTTTGTGGTAGAACAAGAAGGGGAGCCTGACTCCGTAGCATCGGCGCCGAAATCCAGGAATTCATTTATTTCATCCAATGCATCTGGACTCTTATTCACGGAAGTGCTGGCATCCCCTAATAGTCCCGAGTCAGCCGAAGGACTTGGATCCAACTCAAGCCCGGATAAGTTTGTTGCGAAGGGACTAAAACTGTAATCCTTATGAGCACCGCCAGAATTGATAGCAACATTTGACTGAAATGTTACTGCAACTGAATAGAAATTTCCAGAACCCGGCTCATCTGGATATAAAGAGATACTAGGCGCAGAAGCCAATTCAGTAAAAGGCTCAGAAGTTGCAGCGGGCGCTAAAGTAGTTCAAAATAAGGTGCTATTCAATACGGCAAAATTAATGAACGACTTACTATCTATCGGAAACGCCTCGTAATTTTGATCAGCGAGAGGATCTGTTGTCTGCAAAAAGTCACCCAAAGAGGATTGCATTTCAGCTGTAATGTCAAGATTAGGAACGCTAGACGGGCAGGATACTTCTCCGACATGGATCTGAGGGTCTTGAATCTGAGGGGAGGGGGAAACACTGATGCGCGGCATTTTTTCCAGTGGCTCTGCTGCAACGGATTCAAGCTCATCATGACTATCAGCTACAGGCAACGACTGTTCCTCTGACAGCCGTTTCTTGTTGCGCATTGGATCGTAGACGTAGCCGGGGAATACAAGTTTATGTACCCAACTCGCTTCGTCGCCCATAGTGCCAATGACCTTTCGCTGCGTTTCTGTGAGTCCGCTACTGAATATGATGGAGCAATAGCAGCGTAATTCGGTAGGCTTAATTTTAAGCTCCGAAAAATCTCTGAGTGACAAGGCATCCGCAAAAATAAAGAACGAATTCTGCGGCCGAGACGGCGAGTAATTGTCCGGATTAGAGTCCGCTACACCATTTACTTTGTTGCACGTGACCTTGAAGCTGAGGACCGACAAACAGATGTCAATGGTTCTTCCGTCTCCTAGCTGTTCGTCGTGGACAAGAAGCCCATCCCAGATTGCCTGAAGTTTTTCCAGAGTGACATTTTGACTGTTTTGGTTTTTCGCAGGTGGAACTGGCGCTGGCTTAGCCTGTGCTCTTCTGATGGCTGTTGCTTGCCTTTTGGCGCGTCGGTCAGCGGCAGCTTTGAGCCAGGTCTCGTCGACAGTGTCTGTGGCCATGCTCCGAGGGATAAATACGCGATAAATGGTAGTAAGATGGCGGAGTTTCTCACAAGCTTTCAGCCTATTTACATTCACATCACACTTATGATCGAGTAAAAGCTTCTTGTATGCCGGATGATACTCCATATCATGGAAATCTCGCAATTCGGTAGGTGGATATGGCGAGCAGGGTATTTTTGTGATTATCAAGTCAGGGTAACTGGAACTAGATATGTAGTTAGGATATGTTTCATTAATCAGACGATTAAGAAGAGGAGCGCAATTCTCGCAACTGAGGTCCAGAGAGTACGCGTTCAAGCGTTTGGAAACGGTGGTGACCGGAGACTTGCGGGAACTAGAACAAGCTGCGGCTCTGGCGGGACGCTTCTTTACCGCATAATTATTTTTCTCGAGAGTTGTCGGATTATTATTGGTGAGGGCAGGTTTGAAGCATTGGGGATCAACGGAGTGAGAAGGATCTCGATGGCAGTAAATAGGAATTTTAGGAACGGCACGGAGTCTTGATGTGTCTTGGGGCCATTCAGGCTGCTGAACGAAGGACGTATGAGACATGGCCGTAGAGTACTGCTGAGGTCACTTTGGTTGCGATGTTAGATCAGGGAGAGGATAGAATGGAAAAGCATATAAAGATAACGATGGGAAGATAAAATATGGTTTATAAAGTAGAGGTGGATTTGTGAGTAGCAGGCCAACAAGGAAAGCGCTTTTGCTCCTTGTGTACAAAGTGTAGCCCTGTTCACGTGCAAACGAAAGAATAGATTTCCATTCGTGAATGCAGCACGTAAATGTTATCAACGTGTCGCAGCGCGTATCCGGGAAGCAAGGGCGACTTAACAAGGACTAAGCCTATCCGCCACCAGTGGCCGACATGCGCAGATTTCTGCCAACTACCTCTGGACTTGCTATACATAAAGTATTGCCTTTTAGTAATTATTGGTACTGCAACCTATTACTAATCAAAGCCCGAGCTGTTAGTAGCTGTTCATAGCTGTTCGTCTGTTTGATACTGTTCTTCTGGATCAAGAAGAGAAAACGCCCTCTCCTTTATTCAAAATCTCTGTTGCGAGTCTACGCAAATTACATGCTTGTTTCCCGTTCCCGACCCTCTCTTTACCAACTCAAATGCTCGCGCTGTAGATCAAGATTCAGAAAAGCAGTTTAGTAAATACAAAGTTCAATGAATATTTAGATTATGCCACATGAAAGTCATTTCAGCGTGGCTCGTCGGCAATTACTCCCAATGCCCTTACCCAATGCCCTCGGTCGTGTAACTAATTCATATAGTCTGTTAATGACTAGCTTTTCTCCACGATGTTTAAACAGTTTTGTAAACGAACAGCTTAGCACTTATCTTTATATCTCACTATATGTTCATTGCAAGGAGATTTACTTGCTTACCCAACATGTGATTCATACACGTAAGCATCCGCGATGATATGACGTGTACATAGCTGCATGTTCCCGGTGTACAGCAAGATATGACCAGTTTTGATAGTTAGCATATAAGCTAAAACCAGCAATGCATCCCAACCTAGTCCTTTAGCTCTCGATCTGTCCATCCCAGTATTTCTCTTACTATTTAGATATTTGTATATACACATTTTTAAAACTTTTAAAGCTACTCCGTCATGACACCCACCAGAAACCATCGTAAGGGCCGTGAAGTTCAAATGACCTTGCTTTATAGAAGAATATTATCCAGAGAGTATGAAATATGTTTTACAGCTGTCTACTTCAAACATAGCACTTTGCTAATATGCAAATTTTGTTGTACAGCTTTTTTTGATCAAACGTATTTAGTCATTTAGCGAAAAAACCTCAGAACAAAAAACTTGACAGCTCCTATCCGAGCTAATAACAACAAATAGCAACACTATTTTCTTTTATTATATGCTACCTAGTTTACTCAAACACAAATCATTACTAATAATAGAACATACTGCCAAATAAACTCTTGTTTTTCTCTTATTTTTGTTACACAGGTTACCTGTTAAGACACTAGCCAAGTGCGTCTCTACGATACAGTATTATAATACTCCAGGGCTATAGCACATAAAATTGTTTCAAAAAAATAACGGATCCTAAATACCCTCTCTGCATTGCACATACCAAACGTGGCAGAGATTAATTAAACCTTGCAGCGTACAAATTACTAAATAACATTAATTAGCATCAATTAATTAGGCACTTTAACTGAAAAAAACATCTCTACGCCTATTTTAATAATGAAATTCATTACATGGTAAGCACATGGCGCAGTGCTACAGTCATACGGCCTGAAAAACTCGACTTAGATATAGAGCGAGAGGTAAGAATCAGGATAAGTTACATTTCATGCAGAATGCATGCGATTTAGGAGTAAATAGTAATATTATAAAACATAGAAGAGTGTAATTTAACAAAAAATACATCTCATAATATTAATTTCTTTCTCTGCTTTCCGCACTTACTTTAAACCTCTATAGAGAGTGAATTGAAAATAACCCGCCGAAGTTTTAAATGTAAACCTTGCTAAAAGCACGCGTGTACTTTCAGTTCTTCAGCTCAAAATCAAAGTAGCTAGGAAACACTTACCGGCAGCTCTAATTTCATTAACTACAGCACCAAATATTGAATCTTGCTTTGTTCGCTCTCTATCTCTCTTTCTTGACTGTTTGATATACAGTATTCATAATCTCTATTTCTATCCCCGTCCGCACCCAGCATGGCCCAATACCAATGTTGGAACAGTATAACTTTTATCTAATGAAATTCAAACGTGATAAATAGCCGCTCAAAAAACTGGAAAAAGTACAAACAATGTAATGATTATCTTGTATAGACGCTGGGAGATGACGACGCTATGCGGCGCGGCGGCCACTATTTACCTTTTTCTCAAACCAGTCAAAACTCAAATCCCGCGCGCCACTCTAACGCGCCAGTCCGTTTCCTCGTGCTCTCTCTCTCTCTCTCTTCTTCTCTTCTTCTTTATCAAGGATAGAGCTACCACAGTCAGCAACGGCCCGAGTTTAGAGATCTGCTTTGTTTTAAGGTCTTTAACGGTCAACACTCGATTTATTATTATTCCACTTGTTATGGTGAGTTTGTCGCAGCGGGGGTGGGTGTCGAGCCAGATGGCGATGGCATAGGTCATACATCGGCCCTCTTCTATGCTGCTATCTTTTTCACATACTATTTGGAGTCTGGCAATTTAAATATTAACGCATCACAGTCACGGTCTGCGGTATACAAGGATTAGCGATCGTTATCGTTAGGACCGACGCTATTTCCAGCGGCCGGTCCGATTTCAAACACCAGTTTCACTTCGCTGACGACCAAAGAAGTTGCGTAATTTCGGGAGCTTTTATACATAGAATTCTCATTTACCAGGTTGTTCTATACTGATTATCTGCGGGGTGAGCAGGCTGGATTCGTCTGGTCTGCTTGTTCGGGTTGAGTCGGGTTTCTTAGTGGGTATTACTGCAGCATTATTGAGCTATGTACTCGCTGTACGTTGAGTCCCACATAACTTGGCTTTGCCGAGTATGCGTAAAAGCA
>JAKTPV010000137.1:0-14467 GCA_030556335.1 Myxozyma vanderwaltii
CCCCCCCTCCCCATCTGCAGCGCCAGATATATTGATATATAATTAATACAAATCTATCTGCCATTTCGGTTTACTCTGCCTTTGATAATATCACAAAACGATTAGAGAATTATTAAACGCGACAAAACGACAAACTAGAAAACAACTTTAAACATAAGAAACCAAAACAAAGTACAACAAAAACATTTTTTATCTTTTTTTTCATCTTTTCTTTTTTATTTTCTTTGAGCGATCTATCAACTATACAGGAGCCTCGCAACAAATAACAAAATGAATAACACAATCTCATTAGTTGATCAGATTTTATACCTTTTTACCCATTTTTGTACAAAACTATGAAAAATTCTGTATCAAGTCATATTATACCTAGTATATTTAATAGTCCGGTCCCATAACAAGTGCAAGAAGAGCCATGCGGACATAAAGACCATATTTCATCTGCGAAAAATCACCGTTAGTAATTATATCAAAAATTAAGATCAAGTTCGAGATACACACCTGTCTGAAATACGCAGAACGCTGATCGAAATCAATTTCTTCGCTGATTTCATTGTTACGCGGCAAAGGATGTAAGACGCACATATGCTTTTTAGCATGTTTCAAATAGCCACTGTCAACAATATAAGTGTCTTTAAGACGCTCAAACTCTGCAAGGTCGGCAAAGCGCTCCTTTTGAACACGAGTACAGTAAAGCACATCAGTGTTGGCGACAATCTCAGGAGTAAACTCCGATGTCTCCAAAATGAGCATACCGGCACGCTCAAGTTCCTCGCGGTACTCATCAGGCAAAGCAAGCTGAGGAGGGGAAACAAGTTGAATGTGAACCTGGTAATGCTGGAGTAAAGTGCATAAAGAATGAACGGTACGGCCGTATTTGAGATCTCCCATGAAAGTGACAGTGATTCCGTTGACAGTGCCAAGTTCCTCCCGGATAGTAAACAAGTCAAGAAGAGCCTGAGTAGGATGTTCCAATGATCCGTTACCTATTAAGATCATGTTAGAAAATCAGTTCGACTGCTTAAAAGTCAAGCAGTGCAAATATACATACCTGCGTTGAGAACAGGGATGGGACTGTACTTGGCAGCGATAGCTGCACTTTCCTCAGAAGGATGTCTGAGAGCAATGCAATCAACATAAGAGCCAACAGTACGAATAGTATCCTGGAGAGTCTCTCCCTTAACCACACTAGAGCTGCTCGCGCTCACATTAACAACACGACCTCCCAAGCGTTGCATAGCAGCATCAAACGAGGAGCAAGTACGTGTAGAAGGCTCGTAGAACAAAGTACACAAAAGCCTGTTGCTGAGAATGTTCAAAACTCCTTGGCGTTCAACAGAGAGTCGCATTTCTTGGGCGACAGAGAAAAGCAAGTGCAGATCACTACGCTCAAACTGGCGCACAGAGAGAATGTGCTGACGCAAAAACGGATTGTTGGTGGATTTAAGAGCGGCAGTGATCGAAGAAGGAGGAGAAACCTCGCGCGCGATAAGAGAAGCACCAAAATATTGCTCAAGAGACTTTGACGGAGCAGGCGAAGAGACTGAATCCTTGGGGTCAAAACCTTGCTTGTTAGCAACTGGAGACCGAGGATCAAGAGGAGCTATGGTTCCCGAAGGAACAATCGAACGGTGACGCTCGAACTTGGAAGCACCAGACGAAGACATGTCAGCACCAGCAGTGCTCTGACCAAGGACATGGCCATCAAGACAAGCAGTTTGTCCTCCGAGAGTAACGCGCAAGATAGTTCCGTACATCTTTTTGCCGGTAAATGGAGACCAAACGTCAGATGCAGCCTTGATGAATGGACGATCGGTCTCAACCTCAACAGTAGTATCCGGCTGCTCATGAAGCTCAAAAATAGCCTTGGGATTGGTGTTTAATCGGCTAATGATATCCTCGAGAGTAAGTTTACCCTCACGCATAGCGGAGAAGAGAAGCGGCAAAGTATCTTCAATTCCGATAGCAGGAACAACTGGCTTGCCGACATCAACAGCAAGTTGCGAAGGAAGTCCGCCGACAGAGAAACAGTCAATAACGTCCAAGTGCTCCCACAAAGCATCTTGATCTTCCTTAGTAGGCAAGCTCGAGCAGTCAGGATAATCATCCTGAGACAAGAACAAGCTGTATACTGAAACGTCACAAGTAACCTGTAATCCCTTATCTTTACTCAACGCAATCAAACTAATATCATCCTTAGTAGTGACGCTAGTGATATGAACAGGACGACTGTGTAAGCTAGCCAGAAGTAAAATCGAAGCCAAGTCGGTAGTACGAGCATCAGTAACGATAGGCTTCAATGCGGGCCAAACTTTGAAATGCTCAGTAACAGCTGCGACTTTGTTAATGTTCTCGGACAAATTGTTGAAGGGAATGTAGAGCGATCCAACAGTCATCTGAACTTGACTCAACTGCTGCGAGTTATCAGCGGTGGCGGCAACCGAAAAGTTATAGTCAGTGTAAGCGCTACCCTGAGCGTTGCTCTGTGCAACAACAAGAGCACGTGCATCAGTAAGAGAGCCCTTGACACCGATAGGCATAACGCGAATCATAGAGAAACCAGCAGCAATGGAGGCCTTCGAGACCTTCTCGAAGTCAGTGCTTCCCTGGACAGTTAATCCAGGAACGAAAGCGGCAATGTTGACAAGGCCAGGAAGAACAACAGTACGGTGGCTAGACATGGAGTCAATGCTAGAGACACCCATAGAAAAGTTGCGAGCAAGAGCCTCGACCAACAACTTTGCGTTTTTCACATTGGTAACGAGAGGAACAGAGTAGTCAACAGCCATACGACGAGACTGATAACCCTTACTCATGTAAGAGGCAGGACGACGGAAGCGATTAGCGGACGGCAAGTTAATATACAGATCAATCAAGTTGTTCGCCAAATGCTGAGTAAGAGAGTACTCTGACTTCTGGTTCTCTTCGTCGCTGAGAACTTCAAGGTACTTGACAGGGAGACCGTTCTCCTGCAAGAAATCTGCAGTACCAGCAGTGGCAAACAAGCTGTATCCCAACTCATACATCTTCTTCACTGAAGGAAGCATCTCCATCTTTTCCTTGTAAGAACCGATAGACAAGAGAATGTTCTTCTTGGGAAGACGGAATCCGGTAGAGATCAAAGCTTTGAGATAAGCTTCATATTTGTTGTGTCCAAGAGCGGCGACTTCACCGGTAGAAGCCATCTCAACACCAAGGACAGGATCAGCGCCGGAAAGTCGAGAGAACGAAAATTGAGGAACCTTAACGGCAACATAGTCCGAAGGAATAGGCTCAGATGGTTCAGGATAAGGAGTAACTGGAAGACCCATCACAGCCTTTGTAGCCAGCTCAATAAGATCAACTCCGAGAGCCTTGGAGACGAAGGGGAAAGATCGAGAAGCGCGAACATTACACTCAATCACCTTGATCTCGTTATCCTTAGCAATGAATTGAATGTTAAATGGGCCGGTGACATTGAGAGCATCACCAATCTTAGCAGTGGCTTTTGTGATCCTGCGAACAGTCTCGGGGTCCAAGTCCTGAGGAGGAACAATCAAAGTGGCGTCACCAGAGTGAACACCAGCATTCTCAACGTGCTCGGAGATTACATGCATAAGCATCTTACCATCTTTGGCAACAGCGTCCATCTCAATCTCCTTAGCATTCTCAATGTACTTGGAAATAACAACCGGATAATCACGGGAGACTTCAACAGCTTGTTGCAAGTAGTTTGCAAGGTCATCCTGGGAATATACGGTGTTCATAGCCGCACCAGAAAGGACATAAGAAGGACGAACAAGGACAGGGTAGGAGACCTTCTCGCAAAACTCGGTAGCTTCTTCGATACTGGTAAGCTCTTTCCAAGCAGGCTGGTCAACTCCAATTCTGTCAAGCATGCGCGAAAACTTGTATCTGTTTTCGGCGGAATCAATCATCTCGGGGGAAGTTCCGAGAATCTTGACATGTTGGCGATGAAGTGGCAAGGCGATATTGTTGGAGGTCTGACCACCCATAGAAACAACGACACCACTTGAGCGCTCGAGCTGGTAGATATCAAGAATACGCTCAAGATTGATACTCTCGAAGTAGAGACGATCAGCTTCATCGTAATCAGTAGAAACGGTCTCAGGATTGTAATTGACCATAATGGTCTTGACCTTGTTGGCACGAAGGGTCCGGACAGTACGCACAGCACACCAATCGAACTCAACTGAGGAACCAATTCTGTATACACCAGATCCAAGCACCATAACTCCATGATCATCAAAAGAGATATCATGCTGAGAGGCATTGTAAGTGAGATACAAGTAGTTAGTGAAGCAAGGGAATTCAGCAGCAACTTATAACTCAACGTTAGTAATTTTTCTATTTGCAATTCAAGGTAGCACTAATTATCTTACCAGTATCAATCTGTTTTACAAAAGGAGTGATGCCGAACTCAAGTCGGCGCTGTCTAATAGCCAGTTCATTTGATCCTAAAAACTTTGCGATCTGACGATCATCAAACCCAAGTTGCTTGGCTTCTCTCATAATGCTCGGAGAAATAGTATTTGTGTTGAATTCGCTAACGTGCTTTCCAAAGGAAATCAATCTGGCCAATTTGTTTAAGAACCAAGTATCAATCTTTGTCAATTCCCAAATCTTCTGCACGCTGTATCCGCTATCCAAAGCATTAGCGATAGCAAACAAGCGCTGATCTGAAGGAGTCTGTAGCTCGGTATCAATGTCAATGGACATAAGAGCATCGGTGGCGATGAATCCAAGGTTGTGATAGTCGATCGATCGAATACCTTTTTGGATGGCTTCTTCGAAAGTACGGCCAATAGACATAACCTCACCAACACTCTTCATGCTAGAACTAAGGGCAGTGCTAACACGAGTAAACTTCTTAAGATCCCAGCGGGGGATCTTAACAACGACGTAATCGAGCGAAGGCTCGAAGCAAGCACAAGTAACCTTAGTGACCGAGTTCTTGACCTCGTTAAGAGGGATGTTTAAGCCCAACTTAGCGGCAACAAAAGCCAACGGGTAACCGGTAGCCTTCGAAGCAAGAGCGGAAGAACGCGAAAGACGAGCGTTAACTTCAATGATGCAGTACTCCTTAGAGAAAGGGTTGAGGGCATATTGGATGTTGCATTCTCCGACAACACCTAAATGGCGAATGACGTTGACAGCAGTAGTACGCAACATGTTGTAATCTTCATCAGAAAGAGTCTGCGAAGGAGCAATGACAATAGAATCACCAGTGTGAATTCCGAGAGGATCAAAATTCTCCATGTTACAGACGGTGATACAGTTGTCGCGGCAATCACGAACAACTTCATACTCAATCTCCTTCCATCCTTTCATTGAGCGCTCGATAAGGACCTGAGGACTGGCAGCAAATGCTTTGTGACAAAGCTCAACGAGCTGCTCCTCATCTTCGGCAAATCCAGATCCAAGTCCGCCAAGAGCGTAGGCGGCACGAACAATGACGGGAAAACCAATGTCTTTGACGGCAGTAAGAGCCTCGTCCATGTTAGAAGCGGAAGCAGACTTCGCGCACTTTTCACCGATTTCCTCCATGGATCGAGCAAAGAGCTCACGATCTTCGGTAGTGATAATAGTATCAATAGGGGTTCCAAGTACCTTGACACCAAGGCTCTCAAACTCATCCTTAAGCTGAATACCAACGTTCAAAGCGGTCTGACCACCGAAGGTAACGTAGATAGCATCGGGATGTTCGTATTTGATGACCTTGCGAACAAAGTCAGGAGTAACAGGAAGAAAGTAAACCTTATCAGCAAGACCCTTGGAAGTTTGAATAGTTGCAATGTTGGGGTTGATGAGAATGGTGTAAATACCTTCCTCCCTCAAAGCCTTAATAGCTTGGGAGCCGGAGTAATCAAATTCACCAGCCTGACCAATACTAAGACCACCACTTCCAAGAACAAGAACCTTTTTAACATGAACACGAGGAGTTTTGCGCTCAGCTTCCTCCATGGTACCACCAGGGATAGAGACAGGCACAAGCTGTCCAAGTTCTGCAGATTTGCGAACAGACTCAATAAAGGTATCAAAAAGCCACTCGGTGTCTCTAGGACCGGGAGTAGACTCAGGGTGAAATTGCACAGAGAAAAAGGGAAGCTTGGTGTTGTAGATACCTTCGTTAGTACCATCATTAGCATTGACGAATAGCTCTTCCCAGTCAGTGGGGAGAGTGTTGACATCGACGGCATAACCGTGATTCTGAGAGGTAATGTAGCAGCGGCCGTTGATCAAGTTGGTGCAAGGAATATTATGGCCACGGTTACCAAACTTTAACTTCATAGTTTGGGCGCCAGCAGCACGAGCGAGAAGCTGATGACCCAAGCAAATACCAAAGATGGGAGTTTTAGCCTCCTTGAGAGCAATAGAGAGATTTTCAACAGTGGAAGCCATAGTGGCGGGATCGCCAGGACCATTTGAGACAAAAAGACCATCATAGCCTTCCTCAGAAAGAATGTCATAATCCCAAGGGACGACTTTTAGCTCGACACCGCGATTGACGAAGCAGCGAATTTGATTGAATTTCTTTTCAGCAATTAGTATTTGTTCATATAGAATATTGAAATAGTGTGCTTACCAGTCCAACGTCAATGCACAAGACCTTGAGGGTCTTGCCGTTTGCTTTCTTGATAGCGTTCTCAGGAGTGGGATAATAAGTGATTGGCTCGTCGACAGAGACTATAAGAGGGTTGGCATTTTCCAAGCAAAATAAGAAGCAGATGAGAAAAGTTTACCTTCAGCAACCAAATTTTTAACGTTAGGATCCTCCCATTCAATAGACTCAAACCTAGAACGCCAATCAATGGCACCGGATGTGGTCG
Source organism: Myxozyma vanderwaltii (assembly GCA_030556335.1). NCBI lineage: Eukaryota > Fungi > Ascomycota > Lipomycetes > Lipomycetales > Lipomycetaceae > Myxozyma > Myxozyma vanderwaltii. Next base: position 6,828 of record JAKTPV010000137.1, read on the forward strand.
CGCTGGTGGCGCTCTCCTTCGACATGATGAGTTTTCCGAGCATAGAGCCCTTTTCACGGATGGTCTTGGTGAGAGCACGAGTGTCGACACCATAGACAGCGGGGATACCCTGCTCCTTCAACCAAGATCCAAGGGAGGAAGTAGCGAGGAAATGAGAGAAGTCTTCAGTATAATCACCGACGACAAGACCGGCGACGTGGATTTTTTTGGACTCGAAGTGGAGAGGAATGCCGGGCAAAGCAGGATCTTCAGTATCGCGGGAAGGGACACCGTAATTGCCCATGAGGGGGAAGGTACAGACAAGAATCTGACCCTGGTAGGAGGGATCAGTGAGGGTCTCAGGGTAACCTACCATACCTGGCGAGGAAAAGTTTTCGATGTGAGCGTGCCAGATCATTCGGGCAGAAAGAAGAATTAACAGAGAGACATACCAGTTTGAAAGACAAATTCTCCGGAAACCGAGGCTTCTGCACCAAAAGAATAACCCTGAACACAAGTGCCGTCTTTGAGCTCGACAACAGCGAGCTTTGGCGCGGAGCCGTCGCTGTTGATGGCGACGGTTACAGGGGTCGGGACAGAAGCTGCTATCTGACCATCGATAGATTCCATTTCCACAAAGGAGCCGACAGTGATAGGCGCACCCGGAGAGGATACGGGAGAGAAGGAAGTGCTTGAGTATCTGCGGGTAGGCGCTGCGATAGAGACGCCAGCAGAGGGAGCAGATCCAGGCTGAAAGGGCTTGAGGACCGGGGAAGTAGGAAGTGGAGACGGCATCGTGGAAACAGCTGCAGAATGTCAGTAAATCGGCGTCAGCAGTATTAAGTTGCATTTGAACAAACTCACTTAAGTCACGACTGAGTGCTCCTCTTGCTCTGCCCTTAAAAGTTGGAGAGAGAGAGAGAGAGAGAGAGAAGAAAGAAGGAGGAACAAACGACGAAGACGAGAGCTGGGAGTTCTGGAGCCGCAAAAAATTTTCAAGGTTTCAGATCACGTGAATGGTTTAACGCAAAGAGGCAGGTGGGCTTTTTGGTGGGCGGTATTGTTTGTTTTTGGGCCTCCAAATCAGGGTGTTCAGCCTGACTTCTTCAGAACAGACGCAAGTGCCCAAGTAAGGGATTACATAATAACTAATACGCTTTCACAATAACATGAAACATGGCTTTGAGATATTGCAGGGCGACCCGAAAGCGGATGCGAGCAATGTGTGCCGCGAGAGCCGACCCTAAACCAAGTCCGCCGCTTCCGGGCAAGGTCATTGGCCAGCGCCACACTATGCGGAGATATAGAACCAGAATAGTTTCGCCGGAAAAGGGCAGTGTGAAGAATATTATTATGGGGAAAACGCACGCAGCCCGCACGCCCTGGTATTCGCGCACCGCAGTACGCCGTCTCTCAGCAGATAGTTGCCGGCAGCTACTATGGTATACAAGGAGCTGCTCAATTGCAAGTGCCGTGTATCTGCTTGACAACCGCTAATATCTCTGCCGCTAAACACAGAAAACAAGCGAGCCTGCCATGCCGCCGAGTTTGCCGCGGTGCGCACGTAAGGACCGAGTGGCTGGTGCAACGCCACGGGGGCTAGGGCACGCGAGTGTCCGTTTTGGCCGTCGTATTTATTCTGTGCTCGGCCCGGCCGTCACTAGCTTTTCTTTGTTTTCTCTTCGTCCATCCCGCGTGTCTGTTTTCTCTAGTAGTCTTCCACTGTCTACCGTATGTGTTTTATGTTTTGTGTTGTTTTGTTCAAGGCGAAACGTGCTGTTCTTTTGTGCATTGGCGGTCGAGACAAGCGGTGTGCTGGTCGTGGTGCTGTTTATTGACAAAAAGCCGTGTTCCCCGCTGTACCAAGACATTTGTGTGCTAACGGTCATTCTAGTAATATTCATAATGTTGCCCGCCGGAGTTATCCTTGTTTTCTGTATTGTCGGCGTTGTTGGTAAGTGCTAGCATTGTCCCTGTGATTGTGTAGCCTTTTACTGACAGGCTTCTTAAGGCATCGCCCTCTTCAGCTTCTTCGTTATGAAGAAAGTCGGTGAGCGCAAGAAATTGCGCTCTGCCTACTAAGCGTATCATCCATTCACGACAGTGGATGATGTGCTTGCCGTCTTTGTTTTCATTATGTTGTCTCTGGTAGTAGCAGCAGCCTGATTCGTCTGGCTGAGGCAGCTTGCGGGGGCTCTGGTCATTCGGCTTGCCACTTTTCGTTGGAGGTCAATACGGTCTACAATGCTGCAGTGTTGTGTGCTATGTTTTTTTTTTGGATACTCGTTGTGCTTGTGCAGGATTCATGTTAATAATACTCCAGTAATTGATGCTCTATAGAGTGTTGTACTTCTAAATGTTTTGAATATTGCTTTGTTATAGACTAATTGACGTGGTTGAGTTAGTCGAGAAGATAGTCACTGAGCCATCCGCAGTGAGCGCGTGCGGGATTGCAGGCGCGCGCTGTTCTTTCATGAGGACACTGAGCGGAGTGCTTAAGTTGTAGTAGAGTAGCGGTGTCATTGCACATGTTGTGTATATATTGCATTTAATTACCATTATGTTGTATTGCATTGTATTGCATTGTACTGCTCTGCAGCAGTAGCATGTCCAGCAGGGTTGTGGCTTGTACCCGCTCAGCCTGCGCCGCTGGATTGGCTGTACAACCGTAGCGTACATCTGAGCACGTCCGGCGTATTTCCTGTCCCGAAAACCCGTGCCCTCGTCTTGCCGCGTTTGTCGACCTCCTCCGCGCGCCCCTTCTCCTTCCTGATCCTGCCCGACGCTTCCCAAGTAAGCTACGCCCTCTTTCGCAGCCCCGCGTCCGCCCACCTTGCCTGCTTCCTCTGCGCCGACTGCCCCCCGGTCCGCAGCTCTACTCCTTTCCCAATGCCGCCCAAGCAAGACGAACTGCTTCTCGACGAGCAGCAGCAGCACCCGGACCTCAAGCACCCGCGTGACGACGACGACGACGACGACGACGAGACCTCTAAGCCCGGGCGCGAGCGGCGCAAAATTGAAATCAAGTTCATTGACGACAAGTCCCGCCGCCATATCACGTTCTCCAAGCGCAAGGCTGGCATCATGAAGAAGGTATGTAGCGTTGTGTTGTGTTGTGATATGCTTTGTGCTGTGCTGTGTACTGTCGAGTGCGCCTGTGGAGCCTCTGCGTCTGATCTGCCGTCGCGTCCTCACGACACGACATATATACAAATTCACTGTACTTTTGATTTGCTGTTCCGTCTGCATCTGCTTTTGTGCGATTGAACTGCTGTCCATTGGTTTTTTTGTTCGATTGACGATACTCCCCGAGCGCTTGTTGCTCCGGTGTCGCTCCGCTTGATTGTGCTTTGTGCTCGCTGCGTGCCTTCAGCCACGCGCGCCTTCCTAATCCATCCAACGCGTCCTCTCCGAGCTGTTCATACCCCAGCGACGCGTCGCCCATCTCCACAGCCGCACACACACACACACACACACACACACACAATCACAGCACCCTCTCACCAACCTTTTCTTTTCCTCTGCTAACTTCCTCCAGGCCTACGAGCTCTCCGTCCTCACCGGAACTCAGGTCCTTCTCCTCGTCGTGTCTGAGACAGGTCTCGTCTACACGTTTACCACCCCCAAACTGCAACCCCTCGTCACTAAGGCTGAAGGCAAAAACCTCATCCAGGCCTGCCTCAACGCCCCTGAAGAGCCCGTCGCTCCTCCTCCGTCTGTCCAGGTCCCGCAGCAGGCGCCTATGGTTGACGACCTGCCCCAGGAAGACCACTCTCTTGCTGCCGCCGCCAACGCCCAGCAGAGAGCTGTCGCTGCCGCCGTCGCTCAGCAGCAGCAGCAGCAACGCGCTGCCCACGCACAGGCTATGAACATGCGACCTGGCATGTACCCGTATCCCGTCCAAGGTCTTCAAGACCGGGATAAGGAGTTTTAAAGCTCCTTCTCGTCAGAAACGCCTTGGATTACTTTGTAATGCTTGATTGACTGGACTTGGATTGTTTACGTTATGATTTTACTACTACCTTGTGTTATGATATTTAATTTGCGCCGTCCTCTTTCTTCTCTCACCCACCTACCCCTCCCTTCCTTTTCTCTCCTTTTGTTTTATTTAATTTTATGCCGGCTGGGATATGATTTTTGTTGCTCATGTTTTAATAGTGAATATGCTTCTATATTTTTTTGTTGATTTTCTTAACCAGTTCATTTACAACTCACCTTATCTTTTTCCTTATTGAGTTGTGATTTGAAAGAAATGTTTTTCAGAGGATCTAAATGATGCTGGACGAGGACATGACAGAAAAGGAGCAAGTTTTTAAACAGATTGAAAACGCATTCCGTGGCACTATCTGCCATAATATATAATATGTTTGTTGGAGTTGGTATTCTGAATGTTTTTTTAATTCGTAAAAATATAAATTTTAAACTATACATCAAATCAATTAACGAGAAAGTACATGACCTGCTACAGTTACATCAATTCATACAATATACAACTATTTTGATTATTAAACAATTAACGCCGAGTGCTATTTTACAGAACTTATACTCAACAAACAAACCCAATTTTAGAGTGAATAATGCACCAAGAATAAAGGAGTGCAGGACTCAATACCTCGCGTTTTATCGTACAAACCGACAATGAATTCTCTGCTTGATCATTGACCAGCAGCTTTAAATTTACGTTTCTCGTACCAAAGATCACTCCTACTTGATCCGACGTTAATAATCTTTGGACAACCATCTCGATCGTTTTCTAATCGTGTGCACTCGAAGCAATAGAATGCATCAGAAATTCCAACACCACCGCAAATAATACATTTCCCAGCAAAATTTCCAAATGAACATTCATCACATATTCGCACTAATGTAGTAGGTCGAACTACGTAATTTAAAAAACAAAAAAGTTAGCAACAATTAATTAACAATCTCCCGGTTTAAAATAAAAACAAAAGAAAGAAGTTAAACATACCATAACTGTCGCAAACTGGACATTTGCCATCGCATTTTTCACAAAGACGGCCAACAGTGATCCCAGCCATCTTTCGACACATAATAAGATCCGGATGATGACGCGACATTTTTCAGTAATATTGATATGCACTAAAACCGTATATAAATATCACACAAATAAGAAAAGAATGAATGCTCAGAAGTTGATTATTGGTATCTTGATATTGGTGGTCGGTCGTTGAGCAAAGTTCGATACGAGAAGTAAAGCCTAACCCTGTTCACGGGGCGTTTAAACATCGGGAATTCACATTATGCGCCAGAAGTGAAATAAAATAGTTCAAATATTGCACTGCTGCAGCTGTTTTGATTTCATTCAAATGCGAAACGGATTGTATGAGATTAATGCTAATTGCGCATGCAGGGCGAAGTTGCATATTTGAGAGTTTATTTAACGTTGGCATTGAAACAATGTATTGACTTTTCTTTTTCATATCTGTCCTCGTATCCTCATCATCCATTTCTAATACCATGAGCTGAAATAAAAAACTTACTATTTTGTACAGAAGAGAGAATCTGAAAGAGAGGGACGGGTTAAGAAGGGTCAAGATATTTAAATTATTAATATTTCCAGCTGATATAATTTGAGCCTGTTTGTTGTCACTAGTAGATTTGGTGAACATAGTTCTAAGCTCTATACGCTTCGTTTATACATTCTGTACACTAATGCTTCCTGCTATTGTATTAAACATATCTTAAATTATTACACCGCTAACATTACTTATGTAGCTAGAATCACAGCACTCGACAATCTCAAACAAATCCCAATCCCAATCCCAATAATACACCTTCTCTACTCTATGAGCATCAAACAACCAATGTGACAGCACTAAACCTCCCCTCTTCCCAAAGAATGCGATAGAATTAGCGCCTAATCTTAGGAACCTTAGACATAACTTTCGAAATAGCAGACTTCACGACAGTAGCAGCCTTCTCAGTCTCTTTCTTTGTCAAGCCTGTGGTAATTTTGATTTTCATGCTAGGAAGAACGGGGAATATTTCACGACTTTGTACAGATTTGTTGCGAGTAAGTAATACACCGTTGTTCAGACACTCGTCAACAATATCTTGTAAAAGCCTGTCTTCATTATCAATTCTGCGCGTCTCGAGAACGTCGGACTTTAAGCGCAAATGAATAAGAGGGCTCTCAGGATCGGAGGGAGAGTAAACGTACTGTGATTTGTTGATAATTGCACGGAAAGCTCGTGCGTTCTGCTGTAGTTGAACAAATAAATTGGGCGAGTCAGCCATAATTGACATTGCCATAGTAGCAGTCTTTGCAAGATAACCAGGCAATGAAGCAGAAAACACGTAGCTATATCCGTTAATGCGCTGGTGTTTAACAACAAACTCTGAGCCAGCGCAGAAACCGCCACCAGCTCCCATAGTGTTCGCCATAGAGCCGACAATCATATCAATTTCATTAGCGTCAATTTTGAAATATTCCGACAAACCGCGTCCAGTTTTTCCAACAGTTCCAATCGACAAACTTTCGTCAAGAATTAGTCTGTATTTGTACTTCTTCTTGAGCTCCATGATACGGGGTAAATTGCATATATCGCCCACTTTTTCAAAAAGACCCTCGGTAACAATGAATCGACGCGTAATAGGACGCTGTCCCTTAAACTCTTCTTGAACTTCACAAAGAACGCGTTCAAGGTCCTCCATATCATTATGTTCAAACCATCGCACAGTAGATCGAGATAAGGTTATACCATTGCAAACGGAGACAGACAAAGCAGAGTCAGCAACAATGATATCGCCACGCTTAGCAAATGCAGGAATGGTAGAAGAAATAGTTTGGAAAGACTGAGCGTAAATGAGAGCAGCAGGGACGCCGATGAAGTTGGCAATTGCCTTTTCAACTTCGAGGTGAACAGGCTGCATACCATAGAAACCCATAGGTCCACAGGTACCAACGCCGTACTCACGAACAGCCCTGATAGCTTCCTCTTTTACCTCGTCGTTCAATGAAATATTAAGCATGTTGGATGATGCGAAGTTCATGGCACTCTTGCCATTTGAGAGCTTGACTTTAGGTCCGGCGGCTCTAAATTCAGGAGATGGCGCATTAGCACAGACAGATACGCGTTTGCGTTGAAACATCGCGACAATACACACCCAACGATAACAGGAGTACGACCAAGATCAGCCTGTTCAGTCTCACTCACAGAGGCAACAAGTGGCTCGGGAGTCCATTCATGTACAAGTCCGTTAATTTCCTGCAAAGACAGGTCGAGTCAGCATATTGTCATACAGAGTACGTGCAGTACGTGCCAACAGCAGTTTGCAGTGCTTCAAACATACCTTCTCGCTGAATTTCACGTAGTTTTTTTTCGCAGTCGAGTACTTGGAAGCGAGGAAATATCTCACGGCAAATACAAACAAGCAAAACTCAAGCAGACTTCGGAAAGGGTCGTTCTGGTAAGAAGACTGCACGTAGCGAAGCACTATCGCGGATCCGGGGAGTCGGCTCACTTGCGAAGAAATCGACTCCACCGTCGAGTTTATGTATACTAGCGTCTCATGAAGTGCCATTACTAACTTATAGTTGTATCCACAAGCAAGCTATAGGCACAAGTAAGCGGGTTCAATGCCTCTTCTAGCCAATTGGGGGGGGGGGGGGGGGGGAATTAAACAAGGATTGCGTTTGC
>JAKTPV010000138.1:0-13809 GCA_030556335.1 Myxozyma vanderwaltii
ATATCAATAGTAAAGCTAAAGGCCGCTGCCAGACTTATGAGGACATATTTTACGAGCCGCGCGAGAAGCGGGAGTCGGCTTCAGAGGCGCTCAGAAAGGCAACTAATGCGGTGTATGCCGGATTAAGTGGGTATTTTTTTACTTGAATACCATGAAGTTGATGATACCTTTTCTAGCTACATTTCTATTGAACTGTGTGAATGGTTATTACTGTCTAATCATATGACTAGGTGAATACCACATATCATTTTTCCTCGACTGAATTTGCTGATTGGATAGGAATAGTTCTGTCAGGCGTTTGGCTTTTCTTTTCTGTTTTTAAGAATAGCTTTACTAAATATAAATTCCGTACTCATTTGTATATCATATTGTAAATCTGTAGTGGTTACAGGCGCACATCATTGAACGCGCAATAGATTCGCAACATCCCTGGCGTCCGATATGAGCTGCTCATGAGCGGATACAAATCGGCGGACCAGCTACATGCAAAAGATTCTCTTAAGGGGAAGAAAATAGATATATAGCATATGATGACGAGAATAGTGGGAACAAATATGACATTCAGTGATTAACTACAGAAACACATATCTAACACTCATTCTGCGGCGATCAACGCACAGTAGCTCAAGTTTTGGTGTCAGCAGGACCATTGGGCTCACATCCCAGGTCAAGTATTTAACTTACCTCGCCCGTGTTGATATTATAGGCAGCTTGGATCGGATCAAATGAAAAGCTGAAGAGATGATAATTTGCATGTGCCTTCAGCTGGTAACCAAAATGCGAGAGGGAGGATGCCCATTGTAGCTGTAGCTACGCTGTATACTTGGAAAGGTCCCATTTAATCAGCAAGAATTCCAACCTTATGATAAAACCCTATGACACTTATTTGGATAATTGAAGGTAGTTATTTAATGACCATTTAATTCTACTTAAATTATTTACACAATCAAATTCTAAAAGTTCATAGTCACCTTTATTATTCATTAAAGCTCAAACGGGTTCATTAGAAAAGATTACTATTTGATTATCTTTGATGTATTTTATTAGAAAAAGTAATAGTTTGCCAAATGTAGATAATAAACATAATCCAGAAATTCAGATTGTAGACTGTAATGAAATACATTACAATATGGTTTGATATAATGATGCTTTATTATACTCTGCCCTAAGGGGTAATTTCCCTCCCTTATCCAGTGATAATTCTTCCATTGATAACTCTTTTATAACTGTTCGTAAGGGTAAAGTTTATTAAATTCGTGTAACGAGAGTAATTTGTCAAAACCTTTAAGTAGTATCAGTTTTGTTAATTATTTTCCTTTAATAATTCGATTTGCCAGAAAGCAGAACTATGTGTGAATATCTAAATGTGTAAAATTCATAAAAATGTATAATTGCTGCCAATGTATCCGGTAAATGCTGAGTCAGTTTTGCAGTTTGCAAATCGCATTTTCAAACTGACTCGCGCCACGCGACTGTGAATCATTGACTGAATCAGCCAGTCCCTGATTCTTTTACCATTACCATTTTCAGCTCCAAGAACACAGCAGCTTTATATTTTGCCTAAGAAACTTGCCCTTAATGCTCGAGGAAGTCTGTGTTCTTCTTCACCAGGGCGGTAAGCGCTATTTGCAAGCAAGCAATATGTTTTTTCTCCAAATTGAGTTCTGGAAAGTTGGAGACTTGGGGAGATGACAGAGTTAAATCTGACGGTTTAGAAAAGGTTGGCTCTGAAATCCGTGGGTTTTCCCCCTTTCGACACGCAGCAGCAGCATTCAAATTAGTATTTTTTAACACATTCTCCACTTGAAAACAAAGACCATTAACAATTCTTAGCAATCTCTCAAGTAAATGCTTCCGCCGGGTACTATTACGGCAAAGTGGCTTGAATACGCCATTCATAGCATGAAACCTTAATCCTGCTGAGTAACGAAGCAAGTTTCCTCAACCCATTTTTTTCCCTTCCGACTTTTCATTTTTTTTTGCTCATCCGCTTCTTCAACATCTACATACACAAACAATGGCCAACACACCGCACGGAGGCGTCCTCAAGGACTTGCACGCTCGCGATCTCGCTATTCGGTCTGAGCTTCTCAAAGAAGCAGACTCATTGCCTGACTTGGCTTTAACTGAGCGCCAGCTTTGCGACCTCGAACTCATCCTCTCAGGAGGTTTCTCTCCTCTTGAGGGTTTCATGACTGAGGAGGACTACAATGGGTATGTGTTGTGTTGTCAATTTTTACTTAGTCAAGCTTCTAACATCAATAATAGTGTTGTCAATGACCTCAGACTTGCCGATGGTGCTCTCTTCTCTATGCCCATCAACCTCGACGTCAGCGCCGAGGAGATTGAGACGATTGGAATTGCCGCTGGAAAGCGCATTGTTCTTCGTGATTTTCGCGATGAGTCCCCTCTTGCTATCCTTACCGTCACCGACGTCTACAAGCCCAACAAGGAGACTGAGGCGGTCAAGGTTTTCCGTGGTGACCCTGAGCATCCCGCTGTGAAGTACCTTTACAACACCATCAAGGAGTTCTACGTCGGTGGAAAGGTTCAGGCTGTTAACAGACCCAACCACTACGACTACGCCGGTCTTCGTTACACTCCCTCCGAGTTGCGTGCCGAATTTAACAAACTCGGATGGAACCGGGTTGTTGCGTTCCAAACTCGTAACCCCATGCATCGTGCTCACAGAGAGTTGACTGTTCGCGCTGCTCGCTCGCGTATGGCCAACGTTTTGATCCACCCTGTCGTCGGCCTTACCAAACCCGGTGATATCGATCACTTTACTCGTGTCCGGGTTTACCAAGCTTTGCTTCCCCGTTACCCGAATGGAATGGCTCTTCTTTCTCTTCTTCCCCTTGCTATGCGTATGGGTGGTGATCGTGAAGCTGTTTGGCACGCTATCATTCGCAAGAACTTTGGTGCTACTCACTTTATTGTCGGTCGTGATCATGCTGGTCCTGGTAAGAACTCCAAGGGAGTTGACTTTTACGGACCTTACGATGCTCAGACTCTTGTCGAGAAGTACCGCGATGAGCTTGGAATTGAGGTGGTTCCTTTCCAGCAGATGACCTATCTTCCTGACGCTGACGAGTATGCTCCTAAGGATGAGGTTGCCCCTGGTGTTAAGACTCTTGATATTTCAGGAACTGAATTGCGCAAGCGCCTTCGTCTTGGATTGCCTATTCCTGAATGGTTCTCTTACCCGGAGGTCGTCAAGGTTCTTCGTGAATCGCATCCTCCTCGCGTGTCGCAAGGATTCACTATTTTCTTGACCGGATACCACAATTCTGGAAAGGACGCCATTGCACGTGCTCTTACCTACACTCTTAACCAGCAAGGAGGCCGTTCCGTGTCGTTGTTGCTCGGTGAGACCGTTCGATCTGAATTATCAGCTGAACTTGGATTCAGCCGTGCTGATCGCCACAAGAACATTCAGCGTATTGCATTTGTTGCATCCGAGTTGACTCGTGCAGGCGCTGCTGTTATTGCTGCTCCAATTGCTCCGTTTGACGATTCGCGCAAGCTTGCTCGTGAGACTGTTGCTCAGTCTGGATCATTCTTCTTGGTTCACGTCGCTACTCCTCTCGAGTTTTGTGAGTCCACCGATCGCAAGGGAGTTTACGAGCGTGCACGAAGGGGAGAAATCAAGGGCTTTACCGGAGTTGATGATACTTATGAGGTTCCTAATGATGCAGATATTACGGTTGATGTTGCTACTACATCTGTTCGAACTATTGTTCATCAGATTGTTTTGTTGTTGGAGAGTCAGGGATTTTTTGGAAATTAAATACGGAGTTGCAGTGGGTAAAAGTCGTTGTGGTGGGAGATTGTAATATAATAGAAATGATATACAAATACAATTCCTGTATCGAGTGTGTAAACAGAGTTATAGCAAATAAAGCCCTAACCTGATGCCGCTATATTTTGGAGCAAACCGAAAATTCTTGCGTCGTCGTCGCCGTCTTCTTATCTTTATAGCATATATTATTGCAAAATCACAGTAACATCTCGTATCTCGCAGCACTATACTTGACTGATACTTATAATGGCTACTAATATTACATGGCACGAGGGATTGACCCATGCTGAACGATCAAAGCTGACAAACCAAACTGGACTTACTCTTTGGTTAACTGGACTTTCAGCGTCTGGAAAGAGGTTGGTTTAGTATTCATCATTTATTTGAACGACTTGATAATAACTGCGGGAAATAGTACTATCGCAACTGCGTTAGAGCAGCATCTTCTTCAAAATGATGTCGTTTCCTACAGACTCGATGGTATGCGTATCTGAAAATAGCACAAAGTCAGCGGTGGCTAACAACTCACAGGCGACAACATTCGTTTCGGACTGAACAAAGACCTTGGATTCTCAGAAGCCGACCGAAATGAAAACATTCGCCGAATTGCAGAGGTTGCAAAGCTATTTGCGGATTCGACTACAGTTGCGATTACTTCATTCATTTCACCATACCGCGCTGATCGTGATTCTGCTCGCGCACTCCACGCCGCTGCTAATATTCCCTTTATTGAGGTCTACGTTGATGTTCCGGTCGAGGTCGCTGAACAGAGAGATCCAAAGGGATTATACAAGAAGGCCAGGGCAGGTATTATCCCCGAATTTACTGGCATTTCAGCGCCCTACGAAGAACCTCTCGCAGCGGAGATCCACGTTCGCTCTGACAAATGCAGTGTCGAAGAAGCAGTTGTTCAGATTGAGGAGTATTTAGTGAGCAAAGGTCTTATAACCCTTAAAAGCAAGTAAACGGATATATAGACACAGTAGTAGAATCTAGATGATAAAATGAAATTGAATTTTGAAAATGCGGAAAAAATCGTTAAATAATAAGCTTTCAGGGGGTGGGCGTGCAATGGCGCAATAGCCTTAATTGGGCTTAGCGTGGATTGCGCAATTCTTACCTCGAAAATGCAATAGTTTTTGCGTGTGCTCGATAAGCAAAGGAGAATATACTCTTCTTTGGCTTCGTTATCGTCACTATTTAGTATATTCCTAACTTTGACTGCTATTTCTTTTATACAAAAAAAATGGCCCCAGTTGCAGTGGAAAACATTCCAATTACGAGTGCGCCGGCGCAGGTTAAAGTGTCATTGACACCGGAGCATCTCAAATTCATCAACGCACAGCTTCAGCAGCTGGAGCCGGAGCAGATTATTCAATGGGCATTGCTTACGTTCCCAAATCTGTATCAGTCAACAGCATTTGGATTGACCGGACTCGTTACTCTCGACATGATCTCGCGAATGAGACCGGAATACACGCAAAAACATCCTATCGAGCTCATCTTTGTCGACACGCTTCATCATTTCAAAGAAACCCTTGCGCTTGTCAGCAAGCTCAAAGCGCGTTATCCTACCGCCAAACTGCACATTTACAAGCCTGAAAACTGCGAAACGACGGAAGATTTTGTGCGCAATTACGGCGACAGACTCTGGGAAACGGACGAATCATCTTATGACTTTCTTGTCAAAGTCGAGCCCATTCAGCGCGCGTACGACGAGCTCAACGTGCGCGCGACCTTGACCGGACGACGTAGATCTCAGGGTGGAAAGCGTGGAGATTTGGACATCGTCGAGGTCGAGGACTTCACTGGACTTATCAAGATCAACCCGCTTGCCAACTGGACATTCAAAGACGTGCACAACTATATCAAGGCGCACGATGTTCCCTACAACGAACTGCTCGACCGTGGATATAGATCTGTTGGCGATTGGCACTCAACTCAACCTGTTAGAGAAGGCGAAGATGAGCGTGCTGGCAGATGGGCTGGAAAAGCAAAGACCGAGTGTGGAATCCATGAGACCTCCAAATTTGCGCAGTATCTTAACGCAAAGAAGCAGGCTCAGGCTGCTGTCTAATCGGTATCTTCCACAGTTTTCTTGTATATTTTACTCTGCTTTTCTTTTTTAGTATTGGTGCTGGTTATGGTCTTGGTTTAAAATGTTTGTGTTTATATCATGGGGGTTGGTTACAATAATTAAAAATCTTTTATAAATAATAAATTTGGCTATTTAAATGAAAATGAGAGTAATCATGACATGAATATTTGTCATCCAAAGTCCCAACTTACGCCCCATCACCAACTTCTGTAGCCTTTTACTCTACATCGCACACAGTCTTAATCAAACATGGTATGTCATAATATCAATTTTTGCCCCTACGTTTCTAAAATGTGCCGCTAATAATACAGTTTGGTGGATATTATGATAATGATGTCGAGATGACTGGCGGATATCCTGTTGACTGGCGGCGAGCAGCCAGAGCTACGTTGCAGTCACGCAACCAGACATTTCGCGAATACTTTCGCTGCTATCCAGTTGTTATGCTACCTGGAACTGAACGGGAGAATTTAAATTATGGAGGAAAGATTATTTTGCCTACATCGGCTTTGAACAAACTCACGAGATTAAATATTTCGTATCCAATGCTGTTCGAATTGACGAATGAAGAAGTCGAATTAAGCACTCATGCCGGTGTCCTAGAATTTATTGCAGAAGAAGGAAGGGTTTATTTACCTCAATGGATGATGGAACGACTTGCTTTACAACCTGGATCACTTGTGGTTGTAGCGAGTACGAATTTACCAATGGGATTCTTTGTCAAAATTGAGCCTCAATCACCAGATTTCCTTGATATCTCTGATCCAAAAGCAGTGTTGGAGAACGCATTACGAAATTTCACTACATTGACGGTGGATGATATATTTGAAATTAAGTACAATAACAAAATCTACCGGATTAGAGTGTTGGAAATCAAGCCTGCAAATAAGACTGGTATCTCTGTTGTTGAAACTGATTTGGAAGTCGACTTTGCGCCTCCAGTTGGCTACGTCGAGCCTTCGAGAAATGCTACCCCAATGTCAAGTAATCCGTCAATGGTTGCTACTCCCGAAGGACATAGCATGGCATCAACGATAGGATATGCCGAACTTGCAAGTGCCTCGCAATCTTCTGCATCTCTTCCTAATATTCAGCAGTCATCCGGTCACCGTCTATCTGGTCGTCCAATAACTGCGTCATCTTCGCGCGCTGCGACTCCAGCTTCGATTTCAGTTCCAAGTCTTGCCGATGCCATGCGAAAAGGTAGTGAATTTGCAGTTACTTCACGCGCACGCGCTGATAAGGACCGCTCAATCCCAGCACCCCTCAAACTACCCTTTGGTCAGCTATTTTTTGGATATCCCGTCGTGCCAGTAAAAGAATAGTAATAAATTACTTCATTGTTTTTGTAAATAACTCATTACATAATTCATTAGTTGACACTTGAATCCGGGGAATACTCGAAGTTTCTAGTTGTCGCATAACCATCATGACTCATTACATATATGCTTGATTGATGGGGTTACCCGGCTGGATTATGACCCGAGTTCTCCGGAGCGGGCGCTCTCAAATATTTTTCTCTCGGGACTTCTTCTGCGTGTTTTGAACATTGTTTCTACAATTCGATATCGTGCACTAAACAAAATGAATCGTTTTGCATCTTCAGTTCGTCCGACGACTTCCTCGCGGGCTGTTCAGCAATTGCTTTTGTCGCGGCAGTTTTCGCACAAGGAGCTCAAGTTTGGTGTTGAAGGCCGCGCTGCGCTGTTGAAAGGTGTTGATATGCTTGCGAAAGCTGTCGCTGTTACACTGGGTCCAAAGGGTCGCAATGTACTCATCGAGCAGAGCTTTGGAAGCCCAAAAATCACAAAGGACGGTGTTACTGTTGCAAAGGTTAGTAAACCGCTGATCTGTTAAAAGAGTACAAAACTAACACGATAGGTAGAGCATTGTTCTGAAAGACAAATTTGAAAATCTCGGTGCTAAGCTCTTGCAAGATGTTGCCTCAAAGACAAATGAGGTTGCCGGTGATGGAACTACTACCGCTACTGTTCTTGCTCGTGCGATTTTCACCGAGAGTGTAAAGAACGTTGCTGCTGGTTGCAATCCTATGGATCTTCGACGTGGAACTCAAGCTGCTGTCGAGAAAGTCGTTGAGTTTTTGCAAAAAAATAAAAAAGAAATTACAACTTCCGAAGAGATTGCTCAAGTTGCTACTATCTCTGCCAACGGTGATACTCATATTGG
Source organism: Myxozyma vanderwaltii (assembly GCA_030556335.1). Taxonomy (NCBI): domain Eukaryota; kingdom Fungi; phylum Ascomycota; class Lipomycetes; order Lipomycetales; family Lipomycetaceae; genus Myxozyma; species Myxozyma vanderwaltii. Next base: position 8,088 of record JAKTPV010000138.1, read on the forward strand.
AAAGTTAATTGCCAATGCTATGGAAAAAGTTGGAAAGGAAGGTGTTATTACTGTCAAAGAAGGCAAGACTATTGAAGATGATCTTGAGATTACTGAAGGTATGAGATTCGATCGCGGATTCATTTCGCCCTATTTCATCACCGATGTGAAGACTGGAAAAGTTGAGTTCGAGCGTCCATTGATCTTGCTTTCTGAGAAGAAGATTTCTCAGTTGCAGGATATCATCCCCGCTCTTGAGATCTCAAACAAACTTCGTCGTCCATTGCTTATTGTTGCTGAGGACATTGACGGTGAAGCCCTTGCTGCTTGCATTTTGAACAAGCTTCGTGGACAGGTTCAGGTTGCCGCTGTTAAGGCTCCTGGATTTGGAGATAATCGCAAGAGTATTCTCGGAGATATTGCTATTCTCACCGGAGGTACCGTTTTCACTGATGAACTTGATATTAAGCTTGAGGCTGTTTCTCCTGAATTATTGGGATCGTGCGGCTCCATTACTGTCACAAAGGAGGATACTATTGTTTTGAATGGTGAGGGAGATAAGGATAACATTGTTCAGCGTTGCGAACAGATCCGCGCTACTGCTTCAGATGCTACTACCAGCGAGTACGAGAAGGAGAAGCTTCAGGAGCGTCTTGCTAAGCTTTCTGGAGGTGTTGCTGTTATTCGCGTTGGTGGATCTTCAGAAGTTGAAGTTGGCGAGAAGAAGGATCGATTTGTTGATGCTTTGAACGCCACACGTGCAGCTGTTGAGGAAGGTATTCTTCCCGGTGGAGGTACAGCTTTGCTCAAGGCCTCGCGTGTTCTTGGAGAGGTTGCTACCAGCAACTTTGACCAAGCACTCGGAGTGTCTATTGTCAAGTCTGCTATTACGCGACCTGCGCGTACTATTGTTGAGAACGCCGGAGGTGAGGGATCAGTTGTTGTTGGCAAGTTAGTTGATGAGTTTGGCAATGACTTCACATATGGGTTTAACGCAGCAAAGGGAGAGTACTGTGATATGGTTGCCAGTGGAATTATTGATCCGTTCAAGGTTGTTCGAACTGCACTTGTTGATGCAAGTGGAGTTGCTTCATTGCTCGGAACTACAGAGTGCACTATTGTTGAGGTTCCTGAGGATAAACCTGCTGCAGCTGGACCACCTGGTGGTGGAATGGGCGGAATGGGTGGCGGCATGTTTTAATTTTTGTATATAAAAGTCTCCCTCGTAAAATAAACTGCATAATTTATTGTTTACATTCTTTGTCAGCTGTAAGTCATAAGGGCAGGGGTTCCCTGAAGTGGGTGGCTGGGCATTACAAAGGACGTGATCCGCGTCGCTCGTCGCCTCAGTGTTGTCCCAAGTCGCCCAACAACAACAAACACGCCAGCCCGCTAACAGCATTTTTACCACAAAGCGCGACAAAGCATAGTATTTGTCGACTAGACCTTGATTTTTTATTAAGAAGTATTAAAGAATAAGGTAACAATAGTTGCAATGTCTGGAGGAAAAGGAAAATCTCATGGAGGAAAGGCTGGACCGCGTGAAGGACGCGCACAGATTTCTCATTCTGCGCGTGCTGGCTTGCAGGTTAGTGTCTTTTTTCTATTTGGAATGAATCGAATTGTTTATTGACTGATATCAGTTTCCATGTGGACGTGTTAAGCGTTTTTTGAAGCACAATTCGCAGAATAAGATGCGCGTTGGAGCTAAAGGTATGTTTGTCTGGGCGTGTTGTTGTATCGTAGTTCTGTACTAACCTGTGAATAGCCGCTGTTTATGTCACTGCAGTTCTTGAGTATCTGACTGCCGAAGTTCTTGAGCTTGCTGGAAATGCCGCCAAAGACTTGAAAGTGAAACGTATTACTCCGCGTCATTTGCAGCTTGCTATTCGTGGCGACGAAGAGTTGGATACGCTGATCAAAGCTACTATTGCTTATGGTGGAGTCTTGCCTCACATCAACAAGGCCTTGTTGAAGAATGTTGATACAAAGAAGAAGAAGTGATGAAGAGAACAGAAGTAGTTTAGGGTGTACGATGGCTGTGTTATGTATTTTATATTTTTATTTGTACTTGTAATTTTAGTGAGTAGGAATCAATGATAGAAAACCCTATGGAAAAGCCCTATAGAAAACCCTATAGAAAGCAAACCCTATGAGCAAATGCATTGATGAAAATTGGGTATTGGCCAAAGGAAAATTGAGGCAAATCAGAGTAGTCTAGTCCCAGATAGGAAATAGTTTGGGAATAATCGCGCGCAATTCGCGCCGCATCGCCGTGCCATGAGTCTGATTTTGATTTTGTCCGTTCTTTCTTTTTTGTTATCTGTATCCGTGTTTTCTTTTATATATATATACATATACAGATATATACATATCTTCTGTTTTATAACTTCGTGTATTCTTTCGTTATCACTGTCGATATTGAAAAATGCGTTTCGACGCTGCTCTTTTTCTTCTCGCGGCCGTCGCGTCGTCGTCGTCGGCTTTTGTGCTCGAGCCGCGCCATCGTCGTCAACAGGCAGCTTTCCAGCTGGGCCCGAAGAGCTTTAGGCAGTCTGTTGCTGCTATTACCGCTGCGGAACGAGATCTTTCTGGCTGGTTAGCGGAGCAGGAAAAGATCTCTTTTGGCGGCATCCTCGCGAATGTCGGTCCGGATGGTGACAATGTTGTAGATGGTGGTGTTTTGCCCGGCGTCGTGGTCGCGAGCCCGTCCAAGGCATATCCAGACTACTTTTACCATTGGGTGCGCGACGGCGCCATCACGATGCGAGCTTTAGTTGACCAGTACTCGCTCACTGGTGACCGCCGATTGAAGCGCATTATGGACGCCTATGTCGACTGCAACAGAGTCGCGCAGCGCGTCGACAACCCAAGCGGCTCCTTCGCCGACTATCAAGGCCTCGGAGAGCCAAAATTCCATGTCGACGGCTCGGCTTTTGTCGATGAATGGGGAAGACCTCAGCGTGTATGTATCCCGTATTTGCTATGATAAATCCAATATGACACAGATATTGACTTATCCAGGACGGTCCCGCTCTTCGCGCTATCACAGTCATCGAGTACATCTACTCCCTGACTCGGCAGACTTCTTCCCGTATTGCGGACTACAAGCACATCTACGACGACGTTCTTAAACCCGACCTCGAGTATGTGTCCAAGTTTTGGGCTCATCCGGGCTTTGATCTCTGGGAAGAAGTCAACGGACTCCATTTCTTCACGGCAATGGTCCAGTTCAAAGCCATGTCCATGGGTGAGCAGATTGCTCTTGCCTTTGACGACCCCGGGGCTGCAAAGTGGTACCGCGCTCAAGCTGTGGGCTTGCGTGGATTTATCAGAGCATTCTGGGACGATGATAAAGGCCACATCGTTGAGACTCTTGGATCATCGCGATCTGGTCTTGATGCCGCTATTATTCTTGGCTCAATTCACGGTGGATCGGAAGCTGTGTATCCTCTCCACTCTGATGAAATGATTGCTACTGTGTTTGCTCTAATTGAAGATATGCGTACACGCTACGCGATCAACATTGCCGATTCCAAAGATTTCAATCAGACAAAGGAGGACATTCCTGCCTCCGTCGGAATCGGGCGATACCCCGAAGATGTCTATGCCGGCGGCGACAAAGCTGCTGAAGCCGCCGGCGATGATCAACTTGGAAATCCCTGGTTTTTGTGTACTGCCAGCGTTGCTCACGCTTTATATGCGCTTGCCGAGCATCTTGCTTTGTCGGACCAATTTCTGACTATAAATAACCTTACCGCGCCGTTTTATCTTCCTCTTATTCCCTCTGCTGTCACACCAAAGGATGCTGCATATATCGACTTTTCGTCTACATCTGATGCGCTCCCTACCGCTATTAAACTTGCATTCAGTCCTACTTCAAAGGAGGCTCAAGCGATTATTGCAAATATTGTTCGATATGCAGATGGATTTATGAGTGTTGTTCGAAAGCATGCCGACGGTGAAGGCCAGCTGTCTGAGCAATTTGATCGTGAGAACGGATTTATGAGAGGCGCAAAGCAACTTACTTGGAGTTTTGAAGCTGTGTGGAATGCAATCAAAATGAGAGAGAAAGCTGTTACTGCTATTCAAAAACGCAAGGAGTTTATTACTTTGAGAGCAAAGTTGTGATTTTCTTCTTTTTCTTTTTTTTTTTTTTGTTCTTTTTTTTTTCCTTCTTTTGGACTACGACTGTTTTAGTTGTTTTTCTGCTTCGTTTGGCTTAAGATTTTTGACGTGGCTTTTTGGTATTTATTCGGGTTTATATCCGTATTGCCCCCGAGTTGCATTCAAGCGTCTGACTGTACATAAATATATATTTATATAATGTTCTCTTCTCTATATATCTAGACTTTTTGTCTTTCTTTTTTGTTGGATTTGTGTTTAGTTGGTATGGACAGTTTTGATTGCGTTGCTTTGTTTTGTTTTGGCTTTTCGCTTTGTTGTGTGTGTGCTATTGATGCAGCCTTGTTTTTGTATTCTTTTTCTAATGAACCACCTTTCGTATATTATATATACATACTATAAATCCTGTGTAGACTTTGTTTTAAACTTCCTACCTCCTCTATCTGCTGCTCGATACAACAAGTTTGAGCCATAAATTAAAAAGCTGAATAGTATGTTTTGACCTCCAATTTGGTCCGCATTAGTTTGAGAGCCTGGGTTTGAGATTGGAACGCGAAAGACGGTGTTTTCTTTGGGAACAGTTTTTAGTTCATTTTGTTTATTTATGATTTCAAAATTTGAGCGATTCTCTCGGATTATAATTCCTTGAATTCCAACTCTTGAGATACATTTAGATCTGATGACAATAATATATGCACCATGGAAATCCGCTGCTGATAGTTTTTGCGAATAATCCTGAAGCTGATGAGGAGTTAACTGTTGAGATGATGAGGTGGTAGAGAGTAAATCAGAGATATATGACTGCCAGAGATTATGAAGAGGAATGTATATTGCAAAGTTATAAGCATTTGGAGAAATTTGGTAAATAAGTGTTCTCTTTTTATCAACCGAAGAAAGTGGTTTTGGTCGTGATATCTTTGTCGTTGATGATTTCACGTCATCTTCAGAATCTGAATTGTCAGAAAGAAGTTCTTTTTTTTCAATTATTTTAGATATTTCTGTCCTTCGCTTTTCTGCTTGTTTGATTGGATTTCTGTATTCTTCGTTATAAATTACTTTTAAATTCCGTTTTGTCTTTCTCTTCCTGTTTATCAATACTTTTCTCGATGAGTCTTCTTCTACTTTCGTTGTATCATCATCTTTTTTTTCTGTATTTTCCATTTCAATTTTATTCTTGTTTTTCTTTTCGTTTCGTCGTTTTCGTAATTTTCTTTTTTTTAGTAAATAGTTTTGATCTTTTTTCAATGCTCTTTCTAATCTCCTTGACTCTCGTTTATCCATAACATTAATTCTTGTATTAAAAGCATTTTTCCTTTTCTTGTCTTTCTTTTCATCTTTTTTGAATTCTTTGAGCTCTTGTTTGCGTTGTTTTTCAATCTTTTCCGAATCAGCTGAATTTGGAGGTGGTTGATCTGTTGGATACAACGGTAGAGGTTTATTTTTTATTTTCTCGTCGTAGAGTTGTTGTGCATCTTCAGGTTTTGTTGATAACAAGGAGAGTAAGAATGATTTCTGCTTTTGCAAAGATTCTGCCATTGTTTATTGTTTATTGTTTATTGTTTATTGTTGTTGTTGTTGTTGTTGTTGTTGTTGTTGTTGTTGTTGTTGTTGTTGTTGT